>OU015495.1:38698045-38700545 GCA_907164885.2 Dolomedes plantarius
ACGCGCTTTTGAGCTTGAAGAGAAAGCAGCACAACGCGCTTTTGAGCTTGAAAAACTTAAAATCACTCTAATTGGGGAAAATAGTAGTGTGAATTCCGTGAACTCAGAAAACGGGAACCCTTCTAGGCATGTTAAATCGGTAATGCAGAAGTATGATGCCGAAAAGATAGATATAGCTTTATTCTTAAAATTGTTTGAGAGACAAGCTAGGAAATTGCAAATTAATGATTGTGATTTAGTGTCAGAGTTACTAAGTCTTTTGCCGAGCGAAATAGCCGGAATAATCATCAGGGAACCTGAAGAAAAAAATGATAATTACGAATATGTTAAGTCGGTACTGCTAGACAGGTTTAGACTCAGTGCCGAAGCTTTCCGTACAAAGTTCCAAACCCATCAACGGAAAAACGGTGATTTGTGGAAAGATTTAATATTTGAATTAAGGAGCTATTTAGAGGGATGGTTAGATGGAATTGAAATTAAAGATTTTGAGTCACTCAAAGAACTTATGGTAGCCGACCAAATAAAGCGACGCGTACCAGCGGAAATTAAAGATCATTTCGTAGATGTATGGGGAACACTAAATGATCCTATAACTTTAGTAAATAAGCTAGACGCGTATGAATCGACCCGCCGATTCGTAAAGAAACCGACGCAAATTAAATCGCCCGAAAAGAAAAAGGTAGACCGCCCCAAGCAGTCAGAGAAATTTAGTTCCACGACGGAAACGGGAGTAGAAGAATCAGGTACGAAAGAGTGGCGCAACGCTGCTAATAAAAATAATAATGATTGGAGGACCAGGGAGTATGAGAAGCGAAGTGGCCCCATCTGCTTTCAGTGTGGTCAGAATGGACATGTCCGCCCGAACTGTCCAGAATTAAATAAATCCAGAGAAATCATAAACAACTTAGTTACGTTGGAAGATTTTTCTCTTGCGTTTAAGCCCTACTTAAGCGAAGCTCGCGTGAATCAGGTCCAAACCGTATTATTGCGTGATAGCGGGAGTTGCGTAGATTTGTGCCCTGTTAAATTAGTTAAACCCGGAGATTTCACCGGAGAGAATGTTTTGCTCAAACAGCCCTTGGAAAATGAATTTAGACGTTTACCTTTAGCTCGCGTAACCCTTGAGAGCCCCGAATTCGGCCAGGTGATAGCAAAGGCCGCCGTGGTAGGTAAGAGTGTGGAAATGAACCACTACTTGCTGGGAAATTCCACTCAGGAGCTGATAGAGGCGCAAATATTAAAACTAGCTAGCGTAAATGCCGTCGTCACCCAAAGTCGAGGGATGCGGGAGGAAATTCAAACGGGAATTACAGTAGAGAACGGGGAAACGGCCGAGCAAATAACTGAGTCGCAGGATCCCGAGGTAAATTCGCCGGATGAATTGGAAGAACTTGAATTTCCAATAGTCGTCGAGACTAAAAATGTGTTAGTGGAAGAGAGTGCCGACACTCTCGTTTTAGAACAAAAAAATTGCCCTAAACTTACACCTATTTGGGAAAAAGTTAAGCCACAGGAAACCCTGGAAATTGTGGGAGAAAATGAATTACTTCCTAAGAAACCCCGAGATCACAGAGGGGAGGAAAGAAAAAAATTGATTGTACCAACTAAGTACAAGTCTAAAGTTTTAAGTTTATGCCATGATGGCATCGGATCGCTCATGGGAATGTCAAAAAGTAAATACAAATTAGTGAGGTATTATTTTGGGCCCCAGTGCATAAAAGAGTGTAAGGACTATGTTAGGTCATGGGACCTGTGTCAAAGGGTAGAGAGATCGAGAGAACGGAAGAAAGCCCCGCTGAAATTAGTCTCAGAAATTACGGAGGTTTTCACGGGAATTTACGTAGAGATCATTGGTCGTATGCAGACCCCACCAAAAAGAAACCGGTATATTTTAAACGCTTTGTGGAAGTATCCGGAAGCCATAACTTTGAGTACTTTAAACTTAGAACATGTGACTAATACTCTATTAGAAAATTTCAGTCGGATAGGGCTTCCGAAGGAATTGCAATTAGATAATTTTACCGAATTCACAAGCAAATTAACGACCACGTTTCTGGAGGAAGTTCATATTAAGGTGACGCGGAACTCAATGTTTCATCTGCAAAGAAACCCCGTCGAGAGCTTTCACCGCACCATTGAACGACTCTTAAAAGTTATCTGCCTTAAGGCAAAAGAGAATTGGAAGGTAGGGTTACCCTCAGCCATGTTTGCACTTGGAAACATGACTCATATGTTTATGGTTTTTAGCATCGCCGAACTGATATTTAGGAAGAATTTAAGGGTGCCGGAAACACTACTTTTAGGAAAATGGTGTAGGAATTCGCCGGAGACTAATGTGGTTACTGATTATGTTTTCAAGTTTATGAATAGGCTACGGAACTATCAGAACATCTCTTCTGAAACTAAAAGGGAGATTAAAGTTAACAGGAAAACTAATCATGATAAAGGGTCAGTGAGAAGGGAGTTTAATATTGGGGAGAAAGTTGAATGGTCAGAGGAG
>OU015495.1:38705545-39110545 GCA_907164885.2 Dolomedes plantarius
AATTACATTTTGTAGACCTATTTGATTTATCTGTTTCAAGGAAATCTGATATTGAAATAAATCCCCAAAAAA
This sequence comes from Dolomedes plantarius, assembly GCA_907164885.2. NCBI lineage: Eukaryota > Metazoa > Arthropoda > Arachnida > Araneae > Dolomedidae > Dolomedes > Dolomedes plantarius. The sequence goes on from OU015495.1 coordinate 38,705,618, forward strand.
TGCTCCCTAATTTCCATTTGCTTTGATTTATTACTTAATAGAACAAATCTTACTACAACAGTAAGTCGGTCTTGGTTGCTTAGATCAGGGGTGGAATCTAAAATAGTAGAATAATATTTACAAAATTTTAAGAGTGATATTATTTCATGTCTTATTTTTTGTTCCAAAAGGGAAATAGTTCATTTTGAATATGAACACCTACAGTGGCTCCAAAATGTGCTCGTACACTTACGATTTTCAATGAAATAAGGATCTATCCATTAATTAAAATGAATATTACAGAATGGGCATTTAATAATAAGATTTATAATCTATTCTGAACAAAACGATATGAAATATTTTGAAACATAGTAAAACTTTATTTTTAAAACACCAATAATCAAAAAGTAACAAAAACTATCTCACAAAAGTCATCGTACACTGAAATATTTTCGGATAAATTCATAACTAAAATTATCGCCTGGCGCTTTATTTTTATTTTTGAATTGCGGTGGCATTTAAAATATCATTTGGCTTTAATTTTTGCTTGCCTATTCCGTAATATTCTATTTATTATTTAAAAATGGCTTGCAAAGAAACAACAAACAGCATTGATCGAAAATTGATTATTTTTCATCATAGTTGTGGTAAATCAGTTCGGAATGTTGCTAAATTACTTAATTTATCCCATTATACTGTGCAGTATGTGATAAAACGCTTTAAAGAAGAAAATCGGATCAAAATCAAGATAAGAAAAGGTCGTCCGGCAAAGTTAACAAAACGTGATCAGAGATTTTTAATTAGAAAATTTGTGAAAAATCAACGTTTGAGTGCTATAAAAATTTCTGCAGAATTTAATGAAACATTTTCTACTTCAATTTCACCTGAAACTGTTCGAAGAGTTCTCAGAGCTGCTGGATTATATGGGCGTTCTGCCCGTACAATTTTTTTTGTGAGTGAGAAAAACAGAAAGCTCGGGCTTTCCTTCGCACTATCAATGATTAATAAGCCCCAAACCTATTGGAATAATGTCTTATTTGCCGATGAAAGCAAGTTTATCATTTTTGGTTCCGATGGGCGTATAATTGTATGGAGAAGAAAAAATGAGGAACTTAATCCTAAGAACTTAGTAGAAACAGTTAAGCATGGCGGTGGAGGTGTCCTTGTGTGGGAGTGCATGTCAACATCAGGACTAAGTAATTTGGTATTTATTGATGGCATAATGAATCGTTCTGTTTATATAAATATTTTAAGAGACAATTTAAAATTATCAGCCTAAAATTTGGGTATTTGAAATTTTTAATTTTTTTTTAATCAAGATAACGATCCTAAGCCCACGGCTCTCAACGTTCGCCTCTGGTGTCTCTATAATTGTCCACAAGTTTTGAAAACACCACCTCAATCGCCAGATTTAAACTCAATAGAACATTTTTGGAGAGAACTGGAGGTTCGAGTACGAAAACACGACATTTTTAAAAGAAAAAGCGAACTAAAAACAATTATGATGGAAGAATGGATGAACATTGATGCAGAAATTACAAAAGAACTAGTGCAATCTATTCCCAGACGTTTAAAACCTGTTGTTGATGCTAAAGGATATCCTACTAAATATTAATTTAACGAAAAATTAGAATATTTTCTTATAAGTAGAGATTTTTTTACAAGTGTTCGATGACTGTTGTGGGATAAAGTTTTTGTTACTTTTTGATTACTGGTTTCTTAAAAATAAAGTTTTACTATGTTTTTAAAATATTTCATGTAGTTTTGTTAAGAATAGATTATACATCTAATTGTTAAATACGCATTCTGAAATATTCATTTTAATTAATGGATAGACCCCTATTTCATTGAAAATCGTAAGTGTACGAACACTTTTGGGAGCCACTGTAAATAATGAGGCATATGTGATGGATTTCTGCTGATTCTAGTGAGGTGCTCTGATATTTTAATGAAAAAATATCATCAAGTTTCCTTACCTGTGAAATATTTTTATTGGTCAGCAATCACAAAATCCAGCACAAAAATTAGAGACAAAATCTTTGTTTTTCAGTTGTTGAGGTGGACACGTTCAAAATTAATATAGTGCAAATTATCCCGGGCCGTGATTTATAGGCTCAGGGCATAAAATAGTATTTTCCTGCAACCTGACAAAAACCGCCCTAACCGACGCTATTTGATGGGTTAAAACGTGTTAAAACAAAAACGAAAAATGTATTTCCCAACTGGTTGCTACGTGGAGTAGCGTTTTTAAAACCAATGTAGTTTTGTTTATTTCCAGTTATTCTTGTAAAATTCATTTTTAACTCTAAGTAGTTATCTAGCATAATGATAATATTTTTATATTCATTATTTTACTAATAAATTAGTTTTAATTTTTTTTAACCGCGCATCCACCCCCCCCCCTCCTCTCGGCCAGCTGTGTGCTGCCCCTCGCTTGGGGTCGTAAAATTCCTTTGTGTCGTCCCTCCGTGGACACTCCTTGCACGTGCAAGGACCGTTTTACTGAGAATGAGTGGGGGTACTTCTAAAAATAGACGGGAATGCTCTTTGGGCAGTCGCCAATCTTTTATGCAGGACGTATAAAAATTGGCGATTTTGTTTTGGTGAAACATTTGGCGCACGCTATTTATGCCAATTATCTTCCTACACAGTTAATGTCTGCAGTTCGTACATGGTTCAAGATTTGTTACAACTCTGATGCTCGACTGTGTGGGATGTGGGATTTTTTTATTTCCAACATTTTTTTAATATACCGTCATTGGACAATGACCGAAAGGTATGTTTATATTTTGTACTTGTTATTTTAAGTAAATTTCGTAAATTTTCTCAAGATAAGAAAATTATAATATTTTCCATAGAGGAAATTTATTTCATTCTTCTCAAAGTTAAAAGTGAGGTGTAATATATATTTGAAAATCACGAATTACCCGATTATATAATCTTAATTTATATAATTTATTTGAAAATGATTTAAAATTAAAATTGAATGTAGTTCAATGTTTTATAAATTTTGTTCAGTCCTTTTTTCAGTCTTATCGTATTCAGCAATATAAGACTGTAGGATGACAGAATATTATTATTTTTATCACCAAAGAATAAACTTATCAAGACGTATTTGAAGATGTCTCAAAACAAAATATTTCTTGAACAGCTAAGCTTTAACAATGACCCATTGTTTGATATGCAAAACTATGAAATGTTTTCACTTGTCAACTACTAAAATAGTACTGAACAAAATTTATAAAACATTGAACTACATTCAATTTTAATTTTAAATCATTTTCAAATAAATTATAACAATTAAAGTTATATAATCAGGTAATTCCTGGTTTTCAAATATATAATACACCTCACTTTTAACTTTGAGAAGAATGAAATAAATTTCCTCTATGGAAAATATTATAATTTTCTTATCTCGAAAACATTTACGAACTTTACTTAAAATAACATGTACAAAATATAATTTTAAGGGATTATTCTGAACAAATATTTTAGGTTTTAGCAGAGATTAATATTTTCTATTACCTGAAAATACACGAGAAAAAGAGAAAAGTTAAAAATATTAATACTAGTTATACATGGAGAGCCAGAAAAAAATAGAAATAAAGTGTAAGGGTAGATATCAGATGTTATATATATCAAGTATTATATATATAACATCTGATATCTACAGATATATATCAGATATACATCATCTGATGTATATCAAATGTTATCATAAACACTGTTAAGTACTGTTATCATAAACAATCTCATTAATAAAAATAAAAAGCATGTGAAAGGAAGGGGTCTAAGAAAAACTTAGAAAATCTGTCGGAATTCCAATTATGGCCCAGCACTGGAAAGTAACCCTGATCGACGGCGCTTTGATGGTTTCGAGATGGGTATTTGACGGCCTGTCGACACGAATTATTGCTCCCGTAACCGGCCCGTCAGCCTCCGGCAATGGTGCGGCTGTATGTCCACATCGACGGGAAGTTTGCGGTTCAATCAAGGTAAGCAGTCGGATGTACGATAGCTTCATTGTTACCGGAAGCGGCCCAGTACTCGACGGGGAAGTTGCGGGCGAGAGGACAAGCCCGTGACGGATCCGATACTGACCTAATGCGCCGGCCCGGCAATGGAGAAATCGGCTGGCCGGAATCATCCGGCCCCGGCCCGATGCCTCTGTGTTTGTTGGGTATATATATATATATACATATATATATATATATATATATATATACATACATATATATATATATATATATATATATATATATATATATACATATATATATATATATATATATATATATATATAAATACATATATATATATATATATATATATATATATATATATAAATACATATATATATATATATATATATATATATATATATATATATATATATATATATATAAATACATATATATATATATATATATATATATATATATATAAAAATACATATATATATATATATATATATATATATATATATATATATATATATATATATATATATATATATAAATACATATATATATATATATATATATATATAAATACATATATATATATATATATATATATATAAATACATATATATATATATATATATATATATATATATATATATATATACATATATATATATATACATATATATATATATACATACATATATATATATATATACATACATACATACATATATGTATATATATACATATACATACGTGTATATTGTATGTGCATTATTCCAAACTTGCCTGTCCAAAAATTAATATGAAAGTTTGCTTCAAACAAGCATAAACTTTTTTTACCCCCAGAATAAAGTAAATAACCTGAAGAGCAATTTTTTTTCCTATTGACATTTGTTCTTTAGATATATGACTCTCCTTCGGGGTTCCTTCTCTTGTGCTTTTCCTCTAGATTCCCTCTCGATTTAAAAAAAAATGCGACAAAATTTCTCCATACCTTATTTTTACTCTTTGCTATCTTCAGTCTACAAAAGTTACCGCTAAGAAGATTTTTCGACTACTATCGATACTTATTGCCTTTTTCAATTTATACTTTGACTTATTTTCTCGAAGATTTAGAGACTTTCCTTGGGAGTTTTAGTTTTTTTTCTTACCAAAGTCCGGACGAAAGAAAATATGTCAACATCAATTTGTCCGATTCTTTCTTCTGCCCTCTTTAAAATATCCAATGATGGAAAGTTTACTTAAGAACTTTTTAAACTTTGGCTTTGCACTTGAGATTCTTTATCTATTTTAAACTATCTCTTCAAGAATTCGAGATAGTTAACTGCATGGACATAGTATTTATTTTGTTTCAATATTAACAGATATTGTCATATCTATAATTTTCTCTTACAGAGTTGAGTATTGTATACCTTTGCTTATAGCTGTATAAAAATTATCCAAATACCGATCAAGACAGATATTAAAGTCTAAAAACCTGGAAAGAGATATTTTTAAAACAAGTATATTAATAACATATTTGATTATTTTTTGTGTGTGACACGTTTTCTGTAGGAGTTTACAGCTAAATATTCACTTACCTTAATGTGAACCCACAGAAAAAAAGATCCAATGATTATCGAGTTTGATTGAATGATTTTTTTTTAATGTGCACTCCTTAATAGACATACAAATTGTGTACTATACTGTATTTTGCATTCGCTCATATTAATGTGAATCTGCGGAAAAATATCCCAATGATTGTCGACTTGGATTGAAAGTTTTTATTTAGTGTACCGCGTAATAGATATATAAATTTTTTACTGTGTTATATCATTCATTTAACAAATTTCGACCACCAAACGAAATGATGTGTATTTAACAGTGTTCCACATTTTTCAAAGAATAATATATACAATTAAAATACCATTAGCGTTTTTTTATAGAATGAAGACGACACCTGAATAAAAATCTCTTCTTTTCTTACGGAGGACGGTTTAAAAAATTTCTTTAAATCTAAATCAAACATCACTGGAAATAATTTTCTCCATTGGTTAATACTGAGCTGAGCGAATCCAGTTTGATTACTAACCAGCACAGAGAGAGAAAAAAAAGCCGGCCAGAATTCCAAAGTTGTGGTTTTTTTTTCTCATTTCCTGTGGGTTGAAAAGCAACTATATCATTTGATTCATTTAAGATGTTTATAAACACCCTCAAAACTGAGTTGAAAATCCTGTTTCTGTGTTGATGAGATATTCCTTTTTCGTTACCCACCCCACGAACGAATTTTTTCTAAAGGGGGTAGAAAGTTGTACCACTTTGGTTCATCCCCGATAGTGTTTTTGTTAAGCACTTTCGGTGGGAATAGGAAATGGCGCTCATGAACGAAACGGAATGTCGAACGTGTTATAGGGCACGTAAGTACATTTTAATCATTTGAGCATGTAATTATTGAATAATACTTCATACTTATTTAAATTATAGAGAAAACTTTAACCGAATAGAAATGTGAGGTCTTATAACGAAATATTTCCTTTTTTTAATGGAAAGCCGTGTTTAGGCATTGTACCACTATTGTAAACTTTTTTTACGAACTAGGGGCTTTTCCCCTATGCTCGCTACGCTCGCCCCTCTGTTAGGGCTAATAGCGAGATACATAGGGGAGATTCTCGGGCAATGCAACAGCGTCCATCCATTTACTGTTGTCACCCCTAAGCGAAGGGAAATCACTGTTGAATCATCACTGTTTCAGCTTTAAAATTAAATTAAAAATATAAATTTTAAGATAGAGACTTGAAATGAGGTTTATATGAATAAGAAAGCTTTCATCTTCCAGATGATGTAAATATTTTCTTTGTAAGATAAATACTCGAAGAGCATCGATATAACATCCACATATGTGACGATATTTCTTTAAAAACTGTGTTTCATTTTTTGATGAAAATATTAGTCTGTTTTAAAATATTTTTAAACAAATGAGATTTAGTTTGAAAGAGAAATGTCTGTAGTCTAAGACTGTAAAAAGATCAAAATTCTACCATCATTTTTTGGCGAGTTATCGTAATGTGAAGATGAAAAAGTCAATATTTTCCCACAAAACATAAAATAAAAAAACACTGATAACGAACAAAGTTAATGAACAAAGTCCGACGAAGATGAGACATGTCAACTTTGTTCCCCACATTTTTCTGCATGTATTGGTATCGGTCTCGACCCCATTCCCCCAGCGGTTTCGAAGGAGATAGCGTGACAAGCTTTTGACAGCGGTGGCGGCAGCGGCAGTTACTTTTTTTTCAGAATAGAGAGATACCCTAAAGAGTGACATAGATTTCTTTGACTGCCGAAGAGATTGCTGACTCTTTCTTGACTTGACATTGACAAAAAAAAAATTACAAAGTTAGCTTCAGAAATCGTTTTGAAAAATCACAGTTTAATAATTGGCGGAATAAAGAACATAAATGCATGCCCCAAAATCCTCAGCTTATAAAATTTTCCTTATAGTCTGTACGTAAGCAGGGAGCAGAGTAGGCTACTGAATAACAAACTGCTCTGAATCTCCAAGCACTCTCTTTTCATATGTATGCAAATAGCGTACGTCTTCGAGCGCTGTGTCTCTAAACTGTACTCGAATGGAAATGAGAAACCAGCTCATATATGAGACCGCAATTTCCTGTAATAGTTCAAGGTGATATCAACGTGGTTAATCAATATAATACTTGTTGATCTAAATGTATGTAAACAACAATGCGCTGAAAACTTCATAAATAAACAAGAAACTTGTGTTATTAAACGATACGATGAATTTGATTAATTCACTAGGAAAAGGAGTGCTATTCATTATACGGTATAGAATATTGCTAATAGTTTTCGGTTGATGTTGAAATTTTTTAACTGAATATTCAGTCAGATACGTAATTTCATCTGAACGGAACCCTCCGTTACAAATTTGGAAGATGATTTCTTCGTTTGTTGTACATTATTTATGCACTGTTGTGATTCTGAGAAGCATTTTAGATTATAATAATGTCCTTCATTATTTTTTAGTAAATTCCAATGTGTATACATGCCCACGTACACACACATTTTGTATATATATATATATATATATATATATATATATATATATATATGTCAAAATAATAATTAAATAATTTGCAGGGGGGCTTCAGGGTAGTTAATTTAGTGGTGTAAAGCGCCACTATTTTCATATCGTATTTCGAAGCCCACCGTGAATTTAGGGGAATCCCCGTTTTTAGGGTTGGATTTGATTGGCAGCTATGACTCCGCCTTTGCCACATCTTCGGTGCAAACGTCACGTGCATGCGCAGGAGTTTTAAAGGCTTTGGAGACAATAGCGTTTTACGCAGAGCGGGATTGATTTCGATTCGGGTTGGTCAAGCATCACGAGGATTCGAGATGATTTCTTGGCAGATAATTAATAGATTGAATCGGGGTAGGTTAACATTCGGAAATAAACTCTTAAGTGTATTTAAATTGTAGTTCTTTGCCACAGGCCTGTAATCACTGACTGCTATATCATTAATAATTATTTAGGAATAGGTTAAGATGGAGTAATGTGAGATAAGACACCATGATGAAGATGGATAAGGAATAAGCACCGTGTCATATATATATGTAACAGCACGGCCGGCGGCGAGGGAGGAAGGAGAAAGGTGATTGCCGGCCGTGCGTCATATCGTTCTATTTCGTACTTCAGTTCCCGCATAAAACACAGTTGTTTGGCAAGTGGGGCTCGCTGTCGCCCTAGGGTGCTCGAAGGCCCCGTCCAAATTTTATTCTTGCTCCTCCATCCCCGGATACACAGGAACACACCGTCAACTCTGTATTTCTCTCAACTGCTACATCACAGTGGGGCAATGACAATGATATATATATATATATATATATATATATATATATATATATATATATATATATATATACATATATATATATATATATATATATATATATATATATATATATATGCAGAGAAAGGGAGAATAGGAGCTTCTGTTCACTGTCCCATGTTGTCGTTTTCCAAGGTTGCATGTTAAATGTGGTAGTTTCTATTGAATAAAGCGAGAAAACAAAAAAAAATAGATGATTATGACATCGTATTTATTGAGCATTGTATATGTAAAACGTAATGTAACATTCCATATTTCGGCTTCTTGAGTAAGAATTATGTTGTTAAAGTTATATAAGTGATATACCAAGTAATTCATTTATAACTTTCTAATATTTTTTGTCTAATGCGGAAGTACTTGTCGTTTCCATTCACCTTTTGTTATTCACCGCAATTTACGTGCTACTTTATTACAGGAGTACCCTATAGTTGAGCCAGCATTGTTCTTTATGAGGGGGACGACACTGAAACGACCAAACCTTATTCGAGATTTGTACCCCAACCCACTGCGTCGCAGCTCAGAACGCTAACCACTACACCATGTGGGAGGCAACTTTCTAATATTTACTTGTGCAAATGCATCTGTAGCTTAAACTATTACTTATACTCGCAATGTATGTTATGCGTAAACAATTATTCGTATACCATGTGCGTTTGTTTTTGGAAAACACTTCGATTTACACTATATTTTTAAATGGCACCAGGGGGATAATATTCTATTAAGATAAAGAATGTAATTTTTCAACATTTTTGATATATGCAACTTTTGTAAATGAATTAGCAAGAAAAGTGGGAAACTATAAATTTCAAACCGAACACCTTTGTCACAGCAATTTATATAAATTCAACTTCCATGGAAATTCAGATAAAAAGTTTGTTATTTATAAAGAGTGATATATCGCTCGAAAGAACTAAAAACTATTTCAGAGGATTATAAAAAAAGTGCCGCATTCCCATTTGTAAAAAAATTATCTTTTTTTTTTTTCAAATAACGAATAACACTTTCGATCCCTTGTGACATTCAAAAATATAAATAAACAGATATACGCGAACTGAAATATGATAAACGACGCCAGGAGAAAAATCACATTAGCTTTATCGAAGCATCTCCGAGCGAAATCTGAAATCAAATATCAAGATAAGGAGAAAATAGCGAAACGTCACTTTCAATGAATTCAAAAGTGAAATAAATTGAAAAATCAATGTAAACGCAATCCGAACGGAGACGCTAAATGTTTAATTCCAAGCAGAGGAAATATATATATATATATATATATATATATATATATCTGAAAATGGAATATAAATGATTTTCTGTGAAACGCTATCTAGTGCAACATCATGCCACAGGAGACCCCCAAGAGTCGAAAAACAACTGCGAAAGCCAAAAACAGGTGAATACCCCTAAAAGCTCAAAACTTAAATCTAAACACCAATAGAGATCGCATTTTAGATGTAAAATATGAACACAATAACACAGTACACTTAGGATATTGTGATACCGACACGTTACACAGGTGCAGTCTCTTTATTTAACACTAAATTTCTTGACTTCTTTATCACGGACAATATGGTTTCATCCCACTTTTCAGTTGTTTGGTTAACTGTTAGTGACACATTTCGTAATTATTTATCTTCAAATTTATTTAAAAAAATGCCCGAAAGGAGATTGCGAGAAGCGTCTAGATGAAATCAACATGGTATGGCGAAGGGAAAATGAATATTAGATGGGTTAGAAACTAAAAATTACAGTAAATAATCTCAAGAATCAACATTTTTTTAATCAGAGTTAACTTTTGTGCCACGAAAAATTGCTAATGATAGCATTCTGATGTCAAGTAAATGTACAATAGAATAAATAAATAGAAACTGAAAAATAAAAAGCAAATGAAAACAATACGGAGAAACTATTTTGTAATCAGATAATTCGTCCCAGAGTCAAAATAAATGCCCATTAAAGTCAAATTAAAAGTCAATTACAAAATTAAAGTGCATTTTTCATTTCAGCCTTGCATCAGGTTATACCATTTACGGTCTTTAAGGGTACTCGAAGCATAAAAATTCTGAAAGCGCGTTATTATTATCTTAGGTTAAAACTTGCCCAAATAACTTTCAGAATGAAAAAAGTACGCCACATATTTCATACGATGATAACTTCGCTATATACAATTTTTCTTATGCCTTACTGTATAAGCGTACCAGGTTTTACATTTGTACTTTGTGCTTTTTTTTCGCTGCAAGAGAATTTTCTCCGGTTTGTTATCTTCGAAAAGCTACATCTAAAATTTCTTACAAAGGTAGCTCAATGGAATTTTGGACAGCGTTCCTTTGTTCGATTTTCATTAAACCGTCTTCATAATTTTTGATTTAGAGTAAAAATCCCGAAAGAATTGTTCTAAAGCAAACATTATTCAGAAGAACATGAATTTTGGGCAGTTTAAACAAACAATATGAACTTGTAATTGTTTTTATAAACCCTGAACACAAACTACACTAAAAAGTTCTCCAATGTAATAAACAAAATAAATTCAAATAGCGCATTTCTTCAGCAGGTGTATGAAGAACTAAACATTCTTTAAACTTATTAAAAGGAAATTTTAAATTTTTAAAGTATTTTTTATGTGCATAATGATCTTTACACAAAGACTCTTTGTGGAGGAAATTCATCATTAAATGCCAGCAGGGAAGTAAGAAGTCCCTTAAAGTTACGAAAGCTTGTTTTACGTAGTTACATGGTACTCATCACGGTACTGTTTAACCTTTTCCTTACGGGATGGGATAGCATGTATCCCAAGAATACAGGCCCAAGAATGAATGAATATATATATATATATATATATATATATATATATATTTATTTATTTATTTATATATGTATATGTAGATATATATATATATATATATATATATATATATATATATATATATATATATATATATATATATATATATATATATATATATATATATATATATATATATATATATATATATATATATATATATATATATATATATGTATGTGGTCGCTCTAACAAAGGTGGTATGAAATTTCCCGTTCTAAAAAGTGAATCAGAAAAATGGGCCCCGTAAGCTAAAGGTTAAGATCTAATAATATGCAGCAATACGCAAGTACGAATATCCTTTTCATTAATAATTGCAAACTCACCAGTAATTGGTCTATTATCAAGGTTCAACTGTAATGGTTTTGTTAGTTCGTAAACAAGCACTTTTGCTGTTGCAGCTCCTGACATCTTTTCGCAAAGCCTCGTACAACCTACGACTATATACGTACATAAGGATGTGAAGGCTAGGAACAGGAAACCGTAAGAACTAGGATATAAAGCGTCGGTGCAGTAAAATAGCTGTTTGAGCCATAGAAGTGTACTCGGAAGATTTGAAAACATGCCTTTGCTAATGTGTGGTAAGAAAATGCTGAGAGGAATTTAGATTATTGAAGATTTACGATATCAACGGGTGTACCGCCGTAATAAATCCAACCGTAAGTTATATAAAAATGTAAGCCGAGTGTATAATTATTTTAATATGTTGTACTTGAGAAAAAAACTTTTAATAACCGCCTGAACTACTGAATAAAGATCCTTGCTGGCGATTCCTATACTTCGCAAACAATATTTGCGTTTGTTAAAATGCTATTAAAATATGCTACAAAATATCGATCCAATTAAGGAATCTTTACACAGGAAATAAAGATGTAAATATCAACCTCTTTTCTTGAAATAGTTCACAAAACAATTATTATACTAGCACATATGTTAGAACGAAAAAAAAATCTGTTTAACCTAAATTATGCAGTTAATTAACATTATACTCCATATCCATGTTATATTAGACTTCTATTACAGTATATACTGAACAAATTCTTATTTTAAACAATATCATCTTGAGAAGTAATTATTGTTTAGATATTAATCGGAATACCATGCATATACGTAGAGAAAGAAGCAGCAATGAATGTGCATTGTTAGTTACTCCAGATGCATTTCTCATTTGATGAAAAGCAAAGCAAGATTGAAGGTAATATTTCAGGGAATTCTCTTAAAAGGATTGAATTTCGGAGTGAAACATATATCAAGAAATTTACAGTGCATAGAATCCAGTCTGTGAAAAACAATGTACGGTTGCTTCATTTCAGGGAATCTCGGGGCATGTATTAATTTACGTTGTTACACCGAAGACTACATTTTGAGATATATTTTGGTATTTCGATTTTATGCTCAAGGGAACTGTGCAAACTTCCAGATAAGTAATAAACCAGTTTAAACAAATCTAATATTCTGTTTTGTCATACATACACTCACTCTCTTTATTCCTTTTTATACAAGGTGCGACCATTAATTTCCGGGATTGATCTAATAACTCGAGAAAATATTACATGAAATAAATACCCATTTAATATGTTTCGAAGTAACTCCCACCTTCCGTAATGCACTTCTGTGCTCGGTTGTATAAGTTTCGAAAACAACTTTTAAAGTCCTCTTTCGGATTGCCCTTTAATGTGGACGTCACTATTTTCTTGACGGCTTCCACATCCTCAAATCTTGTTCCCTTCAGCAAATTGGCCCAGCATAAGGTCGTGGATAAGCAGCATCCTCCACACTCTCCGAATTTAGCACCGGGAGACTTTTTCTTGTTTCCAAAACTGAAAGATTTGCTAAGAAATTTATGTCTAATAAATAAATTTTGGGACTAAAGACCGTGTCTGGATTCGTCAACCGTGTAATACATTCCTACAAAGAAAAGCAACGAACCCTAGGGTGGTTAGCCCTCGTCGAGGTAGAGGGACCGCCTTTCAAAAAATACAATCCCGATTGCCAAATTTATGTACATAACAGATAAGGACTAGGACTGCGCAATAATCGAAAGACCGACCGACAGACTTACCCCATATATATATATATATATATATATATATATATATATATTAGTGGTACCTGGACTTACGAGTTTAATTCGTTCGAAATACTCACATCTCGAATCAATTTTCCCCATTGAAATGAATGGAAATGCCATTAATTCGTTCCGGGCTCCCCCAAAACACCGCAATTTTTTGTTGCATGTTTTTAAATAACAAAAATGTGCTTATAAACGACGAACATTGTATAAAAACTCAATACAATAGAATGTACTGCAATAAATTTTTTTTATTAAGTGTAATGCACAGCATTTTCTTTGGATATTACACTAGAAGATGCTGATGGAAGAGGAGGAGAAAGTCTGAACTGAAAAGTAAATCTTATTCGTTGATTTTTGACATTTTCGCCCCGCTTTCCTCAATTTCGCTTTTATTACCAGTTATTCTCTTAAAGTGAACGAGTGAGACACGGAAGCTGGAAGATTGTTGAATCGTTCACTGTGGCTGTCCAGATTCTTCTTTCTGAGAATCCGAGGAACGTTTTCTCAGAATCCGTAGAAAGAGGAGAGCTTGCGATCCTAGGACCAAGGTCATCCCATTCCCTAGACCCCATAGAGAGTTCCAATATGGGGGAGGGAATTGAAGCTATCTCTCTGCGAGAGAGGTTAGGCACTGTTCGATTTCAGAGGGCGTCTCAAGTTTGGGCAGAACAAGCTGCCCCGGATGGTAATTGTTCAGTGTTAATATTTCGGTTTAAGACTGGATAGTATTCTCAGAATAATATGCATACAATTGTATACTAATTGCACATAATGGAAGTAAATATTATATGCTTCTAGTGTTCTCATTTGATGAGCACGTAACATGGTATTCGCTGCTCAAACTAGCGGTGGAATATGTGAAGCTTGCTGGTAACCCGAATTTTTGCTCGTAACTCGAAGCAAACAATCTACCGAGAGAATGCTCGTATCTCGAAAAACTCGTAAGTCGAGGTATCACTGTGTATATATATATATATATATATATATATATATATATATATATATATATATATATGTCGGATGAAAAATCCACCAGAGGGAGCAGTAGGCAACGCGAGTCTTAGGTCTACGCATCTGGACATTCGACGAGTGGAACATTCGACGAGCCGGCGTATGCGGACGTTGTGGGCCGCGTACTGGACTCTATTATACTGTTTACCTGTTTAATTTCTATCTATATTGTACTGTGCCGACATCGTTAAAGTTTAATAAACATTAATCGGTAATCGAACTTTTAGTTACTGAAATACCCTAGACGATACTCCGAAACTTGTTTCTACTCCAGGATATATATATATATCACACACACACACACACATATGTGTGTGTGTGTGTGTGTGTGTATATATATATATATATATATATATACACATACACAGCCACCTTCATTTATTTCTCTTAAATAATTCCTATTAGCTTTCTCTGAGATTACACAGGCTAAATTCTACTGTATATATTTGATAATTAGAACCCTTTGATTGGGTGTTATATATATAAACACCCAATACATTCAATCGACATCTCAACACAAATACGGAAAAAATAACAATATTAATTAGCAGGCGCAAAGATCATAATCTATTCTATGATTTAGAGCAAACCAGTGTAATTTATTCCAACCATAGGGGAAACTAAATCAACAGTTATTTCATAGTAGTTACGTAAAAGCATACTGACTATTTAATTCCGCAAATTTTAACTATGATCCAGCATTTTAAAACACGGTGGAAAAATAAACATCTCCATGGTATAGTTTCTTTATTCATAGATGTGCTTTATTCTATATTTCCAGTATTTAATGTCTCCTTTATATCATGACAAAAAAATTACGTATGAAATATTTTCTGCCATTCAGCTGTTTGCTTATGTTATGGAGGAGTATTTGCAGAATGATTTTCTCTCAGGGGACGTGTACATCTAAGTAATAGGAACAAAAAGGATTATTTACTCCTTACATAATATCGTACCACGAATTTTAGATTATCATTCGGGCATATTACATTTTTGGTTTTTTAATCGAAATAACACTAAATTACATGAAAACTCTATTAATTCTCTAAAGAGAAACAAATGTGTTTATGGGATTATACTTTGAAATAATTTGAATAATAAAGTATTCAAATGATTTTAACTATTTTTTTAAAATCAGACTGTCGAAAATTTCTTGGAAAATTGCATTATACTGAGATTACACAAAAGAAAAATATCTTTGTGGTATCAATCTTTGTAATTATTTGAATAACATAATAGCTAAATGATTTTTCATTTTTTTTACGATTACAATGGCGCAATATTCCGAGAAAGCTGTATAAGAATAAATTCTCAAAGCAGAACAATATTCTTATGGGATTACACTTTTTAATAATTTAACTATCGTAATATTCAAAACAATTGTTTACATTCAATAATAATTATAATATGACTACTAGTATGAAGCATAGTTTAATGCCCTTGAGGTATTTAGCAATGGTATATGAGGGCAGCTTGTTATAAACATCTAGCAAATTTCAGTGCTTTTGGGGCAATAATAGACGTTCATAAATACGTTAAAGGGAATTTATAGAGGATTAATAAAGAGTTAAAGATGGCAAATATATCAGAAAATGTCTGTGCCACAAAAGGAAATTGTCACGTATTGTATATGAAAAGCTATAAGTGTATAGCACGGGCGCAGTGGCCCAGTTGGCAAGAGCAGCGGGCTAGTGATCTGAAATCACTAGTTCGATGCTCGTTGCTGACAAAATACACTGCCGTGTACACTAATGGCAGCTGGTGCACGTAAAATATGTCGTAGCTGCAATGTCCTCCAAGTGCTCAAAAATACCTCGGGAGGTGCGGGGTCAAGTGTTCTGGTCTCGTCACTTGACTACGTTGAAAATGACGGGACTGGTCCTTTGGCCAAGTCGGACTCCGACCCTTGTGGTGTTAATTCGAAACAGGAATCGCACCTTCATCGCCCATAGCCTTCGGGACTTGATCTGATGTTGCTGTCGGTCAAGGGGCATAAGTAACAACAACAAAAACATGTGCAGAGCCTGCATTGTTTCCAATGTAATTAATAAATAGTTCAAGCCAGACTCTCAGTATCTGGCAAAAATCTGTTTTTAGGACTCCTCATAAGTATCGAATGAACTGTCCTACATCATATTTATCTGCATGTATAAGGTCTTATTTGGATGCCATGTTTATTCTGTGCAGGACTGCTAGGATAGACGGACTCTGAAACAGGTGGTCTGTGGAGAGTAGACTGCCAGGGCCTACCTCAGATGTTGCAGCTTATTAGGGATCTTTCTTAACTGCTGCTGTCGAGCTGTTGTTCATTTCTCTTCTTGATTACTTTCCAATAATAGATTTCTTAAAGACTGGGATTTATAGCCTTGTTTTTCGAAACAACATCAAAATCCGCCAGAGAATCTAGTTTTAAGCTTGTAACCACTTTGGGAAGTTGATAGGCTAAATGTATTTCCTTCAACGACTAGTTGTGCAGGAATACACTCGTATAGGAGTGCGCAGTTTTTTTTATTTTTTTTTATTTATTTCTCTTGAAGATCTATGAGGAATTGAGGTTCTACCGTTGCCATTTCGAATAGCCTAAAAGTCATTATTATGGCAACTAATAAATGTAGTGGTTTCCGTATCATTCTCGGAATCGGGAATGTCTATTTCTTTTTGATTAATGTGTTCACCTAAAGATCCGTATGCGTATGCAATGACTAAATCTGGTTCAGAGAATTCTATCGTCTGTTAGAGTTTCGTTTTGATTACTTAACTCGGGTCTGTATTATACGATTGTAAATATCACTTAGAGGAGTGCTATAAAATGTGTTTGGTTAATTGGAAGAGCTATATTCAAGACTTTTAGGGATAAATGGCGACAGCATAGTTTGCTACATTAATCCCTTAACAATAGCATAATTTTCAAGAAACGGTAATAAAAGTGTCTATTTTTCCGAAGGATTCGATATATTTCTTGATTTACCATACCTAGTTTTAAAAACTCATCCCCAATTACATTATAAATAGTCTGGTGCTGCCATCTGGTATGTAAAATACGAAATAAAAAAATTTCAGGGTAAATGAAATGGATTATTTTAATATTTTGGTGAGTTACTTTTTAAACACTCCAGCCCGGAATATATTACGGGCACGAGAAATAGAACGCGAAACCTCCCCCCGTAATTTTGACGGGAGCGAGAAAGCAGGGGTTAAAGCGAGCTGAGGTAAAAATCTCGCTTGCAACAGATAATAACCTCCCATCTTATCATGGAATTTTTAAGTACTCTATATCTTTCAATAATAATAGTAAGAAGAAATTTTGCACAACAATTTTTAACTGATTGAACTTATTCGTCAAGCACTTCTCGTTGTGTTTTACAATCAAACAAAGTGCAATTCAAAATGCAGCTATCTCTCAACATTCCCGTGAAAATTTTCGCTCTCTCCTTCGAAATAATCTCATACGACTTAAATGCAACATTTGCATAAATATAGAAAAAGATCTCGGAAAAACTTTTTTTTCTTCTAAACACTTTCCTCTTTTCAAATGGCAATCATGCCATCGGCCGCAGAGGAAAAGAGGAAAGTTAAGTACGCGACGTAATCTCGGCGATAAAAGATACAGACGAGATTGGGACACAGAAGAAGAAAAAAAATTTACCCATTCCAAGCCACAAAAGATATGAATGAATTTTCCTCAAATACGACTTCCAAACATATTGGAAAGAAGTTACGTTGGAGATATGAACAAACATTTCCGAAAAGTGGACAGGAAGTATTTGAAGTTTTCCCCCTGAAGAACGTCTTTATTTGAATGGAATGGGGAATATTCTTCAAATGACAGTACAGAGTGGATAGAATTATAGAAAAGCGCGTATAGAGAGGGAGAAGAAAAAATGAATGTATATTTGATAAAATGTTTCGTATAATAAACTGGGTGATATCATGAGGGAATATTGGGAAGGATATAATACTATTTTAATATTGAAAGAAGTAACATTATTCATGACCGAAAAAATGCATGGATCACACTTAATTTAGAATAACTATTCTGATGTTATTATTTTTTAAACAAACATTAGAAAATTCTTCTCTGGTATTTAATATAAGCAATCTAGTTTTTGAAACTACTCACAGAAAGCAAAGCATTCCGAAAATGTAAATATCGGTTGGGCACATATATAAAAATGATTTTAATTTTGAAATTTTATTTTTAAAACTAAAATTTATTTAAGTTTTATGTATATGCATAGTGAGCAAAAAATCAGCGGAAAAACATATTTGAGGTAGTCTCCTCTAACGAAACTACCACGGGTTATTAAGATAGGATTAATTATCATATGCTTACTTCTTTTTTTGGCGCATTTTGGTAGTTTTCTGTTTACCTGTTTACTGCAACTTGTTGTGGCGTGCTGTCAAAATTATAACTCGCGACGCAGGACAATTTTTTTCTCCGAAGGACCGTTATTGAGGAATGTAATCCTACGTTAAAGGTAGATCTACATAATTAACATGTTGTTGTTATTGCTAATCCTCTGGCATCCGAATATAAATTGAGATCAGATCCATGAGGTTGTAGACTCTGTCAAAATCAAGTGCAAGAAGAGGGTTTGTCATGAGATCATCTCTGGTAAGGCCCAGGCACTCCAAAATGTGCTCCTGGGAGGCCTGTCGGACATGGTACTTAGTGCAGTTGGGAAAGACCTTTCTTCCTCTGTCAAAAGAAAGGGTCTTGAGGTGTCCACTAACAAGCCTAGAGAGTGCAGTTTGGGAGCTTCTATCACATTTTGGAAAAGGGGAGTGCTAGTACGACTCCTCTTGTACGAGTGATGGGTGGGGGGATTCAGCCAAGAGATATAATCTAGGGCCTTTCTGACAGAATATAGTTCCCAGTAACTGATAGAAGTGCTGGAGAAGCATGTATCATCACAGCCCTCCTTAGCTAATTTGTCCGCAACCTCATTGCGAAGTATGTCCACATGGGAAGGAAACCACTGGATGTGAACAGCATGAGTCTGAGAAATCATCTTCAGCCTGCTTAAAAGAGAAATGCTGGTTCTGTCACCCACGATGGTCCAATTGCTAAAATGTTGTAACGAACTACAGCTATCGGTCAAAATCCACGGATCACCAAAATCTCTTTCAGACCGGATGTCAGCAAGCCCCTCGTCAATGGTGATTAATTCACATCTAAAGACAGAGAAAGAGTCCGGATTACGTAGCCTAAGGGTGATTTCGTGGTGGGGAGTCTTAATGAACACGCCACTACCGGCACGATCAGCAATTCTACTACCATCAGTAAAGATCTTTATAGCATCACCAGGAATACCATTGATGACCTCCAATGGATCGGCCTAAGATGGGTGGGAATGTGGTTTTTCTTGCTAACAGGTGAATCAAGACTATGGTGAAAGAAAACCCCCGACAGGACCTGCGAGGGATCAATACTACATTTTAGAGAATGGGACACAACTTCCCGAGAAATAAAAGTTCTGGGAGGCAGCCAGACTGAATGAGCTGATTTTCATTAATCTTTGGTTGTTCCTCCAATTAAGAAGTGTAGAGGTACGATTATGTGGACCAGAGCTGAAGAGTTTACTGTAGTACTTAAAAAGGCTAGCTTGTGTTCTGACGAGTAAAGGCTGTAAGTCAGCTTCGAAGCGAACAATATCTGAAGGACAGCCGTTCCTAAGTCCAGTAATGATACGGACGGCACTTAAGTGAACGCGCTCCAGTCCCTGGAGGTTGGCACTAGAAGCACAGTTATAAACTGGGTGGCCGTGTTCAAGAATATGTCTAATAAGTGAAACACTTATTAGACATGGGTCTTATGGGTTCTTCGTTAGCAGTGGCGTAGCGAGGAGAGGACAAGGGGGTCTATCATGGCCCGAGCACCACTCGCAAAGGGGCGCCAAATGGTCCTTTTCACTAATTATATATATTATATTACTATATGTTTTTCGGAAGGTGGGGGGTGCAAAAAAAGGCATCGTACCCCGGGCGCCAGTTATGCTCGCTACGTCACTGTCGTCAGAACCCCAGTCCCTGCCTGTTATGTTTTTAAGAATATTGAGGCTCCTTCTGCCTTTCAATATTAATTGTCCAATATGTTTATTGCTAGTAAATTCGGGGTCCAGGATAAATCCCAGGTATTTGGAGTGCTTATCATAAGAAAGTGGTTGGTAATGGATGAACAACTGCAGCCGATAATTGTACGAATGTTTATTGGTGGTAAAAATGCTGGCGATAGATTTAGTTGGATTAAAAGACAATTTATGTTCGGCTGCAAATTTCGACAAGGTTGCGAGTGAGGCATTGAGCCTTAACTGGATAACACCTGTATAAGTGCCGGAGCTCCAAAGGTTAATGTCGTCTGCAATTAATTCGATATCAACGTTTTTGGGAATAGCTATCTCTACACCAGCAATAAGCTTGTAAAAAAGAGTAGGGTTCTGGACCGATCCCTGAGGGACTCCCTTACTAAGCCTGAAAGACATGGATGAGATACTCACGTGTCAGAATACTTTCCTACACAAAATTGTATATTTTTCTGCTAATTCAAAGACAATTTTAGGAAATGTCTTACTGCTTGGTAATTAAAATAATCTTTCTGTGCGAATTTTTCGTTTGTTATCCTTCATGGTGTGGATATTAAAGATTTTTAATCATTCACACATAAATTATATATATATATATATATATATATATATGTGTGTGTATATACATACTTATACATATTTAAAAAGTGAAAAAAGAAGACTCTATCATGAAAACATTACATACAAGTGGCATTTTCCTGTGGAAGATTATTTACTTAATCCGTAGGAAACATATGCCTTTATTCTCTTTATTTTCACTTGAGCTCAATACATATTAAATGACAGAAATATGTAAACTTTGCTTTCAGCTCTCATGATTAAAAACACATCTCTAAACAGAAAAGGATTATTTACTTCACTGGAAAAATTACTGTCGTGAATTTGCGATTAAGCAAAAAATAAATTCCCTACATTCAAACCTAAAAGGTTTAGATGAATATTTTAAGTACAAGCGTAAGAAGATTTATTCAAAAATGTGTTTTTTCTGAGTTTTTTTTCGAGACATTTGGAGAAAAGAGAAAATGTTAAAAAAGCATTTGATTCTCTCGTATTCTTCTCTTTTTGAAATGTATATTTCTAGCAGGATCTGCAAAAGGGAAAATAGTTTTTCCAGTTGTATTATGCAACTTCTTTTCTTATATACAACTTTTTGGTCCTTTAAATAACAATGAAAAATATTTGAGCTGTTTCTTCAGTTTGTCTTGATAATACATTGCATCAGATAAACGTAAATTTGAATACAGAAACGTAATCGGAGTGATTAATTGGGATTGAAATTGTAGCTTTGATTTTTTTTTCGAGGTTCCCAAAAGCGACAAAAAGGATGTTCGAGTGACTAACATACAGCACCAAAAAGTAGATGTAATTGTTGTATAACCTTTCAGTAAATATTTTTTAAGCTACAGGAATTAATGGCACTGTGCAAAAGAGGGCGTTAAAATTGAAACTTTCTATAATCACTAGAAGTATATAGATATGCAAAGGGGAAATCCATGAATATACCCTATCCTGAGCAAGAAAAAACTCATCGTCAATCACGAATTGCAGTTGAAAATTTAGAGCTCATAAAGATGATGAAATTCGTAAAGAGAACCACAGAGGCGGAGCTTAAAGTAACAATTTATATCTTCAGCTTACAGGTAGCCTTGTATCTAGATTTCGCCAATTAGCTGGTCAGAGCTCCTCATCACTTGGGGAGGAGCCTTTCTCCCAAAAGCACAACTGATGAATATACTGCAAGGAAGGGAATTCCCTATGGAGAATTTTTCTAAATTCTCTAAAACCAGCAGTCAACCAGACGGTTGTATACAAAGTGAGCTGGATGACTGCCTTTTGTCATTTACCAGTAAAAATTGAGAGAAATTGCAATTCCTTTCCCACCAGCACAGTCATCGGTTAGACCTTGCTTAGGAACCCATAAAGGGCGAGATCTAGGTACAAGGTCACTTGTACACTGGAGATGTATATGTGGAAGTCTGGTCACAATTAACGAAATAGCTGGTCAATTATAGCATTGGCCAAATCACTTGGCCAAAGAGCGAAATAATCGAGAATTTACGACAGCTTTGGTTTTTGGTCGGCCAATTCGCGATGAACCCGCAAAGAATGGTCACTTCATGAATTATCCAAGAAAAAGGGGCCAAAACTAAAAGTTTTGAGTAGCTGGATCATGAAGTAACAGCAGTTAATTATATCAGTTAGAACTGGTATGATCACCACTGTGAAACCCTTTTATTTAGTTAAAGTAGAAAAAATCACTTCAAAGTCAAAAAGTAGACAATTTTTCTTGGGTTATTCGCAACCTGGCCATTGATTTTCGGACGCATCGTGAATTGACCAACCAAAGCCTGAAATAGTGGTAAATTCTCTAATATGTCGGGCTTTGTCCCAGTGATTTGGTGAATGTTAGAAGATGCCTGCCATTTCGCGAAATGACCAAACTTGGCCGTAACATTTATACTTTTGCTATTACCTGCACATTTAAAAAAGTTCTATCACAGGAATTTACCGTTCCAGAATAAGTGTAAGCGCAATTCGTTTTCGAAACGCGGAATCAAAGAAGGTCACTCATATGCAAAATATGAATAGGTAGTTTTGTATGTAAGTAGTCCAGGTACACTGCGTTTGTGTGAAAGAGAATATTTTTATACAAGAATAAAGGAAAACTGCGTTGGCGAGTTTCGACGCCCGATTATGGTGCAGTGATATCAAAGGCTTGGACAGAAAACGTTCACGAACAGCTGCATACCAAAAGTGAGTAGGAACTCTTGTTACTAAATAGCAAGAGTCTATTGTAGGAATTAATTAGTGGAAGATAGAGGATGAAGGAGATGATTTTTAGAAGATTACAGAGATATTGAGATACCGAAATTCGGCACTGAGGAAGCTTCGTGCGAACTTCAACAAGCGTCATTGAATTAATTATCTCGTGTTTAAACCGGGTACGGGAATGATAAATATGTAGGCTGGAGAGCCTTCTGTGTATTTAATACTGGTGGAAAGATAATAAGATCCCTCAGGATGTCACCTCTAGGGTCAATCGTTGTGATGGAGGAGAAAAAATCCAGCCTCCGACCCGTGTGGTATCCAGTTGCCATGAGCTAAGTAGGAGTCGATCCCCTCTCCCTGCAGCTTTCAGTGGACCTGATTGGGATTTATCCGGCCAGAGGGTATTAGTAACAACAACTACAACCACAACATTGGATATTAGAGTGTAGCGACCAGAGTACGTTAGAGTTTGCGTACTCCCTCAGAATCGGACTTTGAGACGTATGCGTTGTGCGCTTGGCCTGCTTGCATTCCGGAGAGGAGAAATTGCTGATGATTGTAATTTACTAGTGGCTCCCCTTAAAACATGAAGTTTCACGTGTATTTTTATTATATATTTTTTTCATACTGTGGGTTCATCTGTTAAAAATTTTTTTACACAAGTGTTGTGTTGGATGACTGTGTTCTTTTCCTGATATCACATCCTAATAAATAAGTGCGTAATTTTTAAAATGTAGTGTGTGATATTTTCATGCAACAACTGGTATTTACGCACAAGTCTTACTACTCACCCTACATAGATGGTGACCCGGACGTGATGTTTCGGGCAACAATGTTAGATCGTATATCTACTCATGACTACCCACCCTACAAGAGATAAGATTTCTTGGCTGCCGATACTTTGTATATCAGGTGGTTTGCTATATATCTGTTCTACACGTTTGATGGCAAGCTCAAGTTTATCAACTGACTATCCGTTTATTTCAATTGGCCATTTTCATTAATAAGCAGGAAAAGTACATCTTTAATTAAATCGTATTTAGCGTTCCCAATTTATACTTACTTTAACTTTACTTGACAAACTTAGAAATAAAATCGAATCGAATCAGCATAATACCAGAAACATGAAACCAGAAAGTAAATAATAAATTAATATTCGCTCACTAAGCTACAAAGAAGTGAATCTATAGTTTAAGTAACCCTTAAGGCGACAAGGGACTTTAAAACTCTTTGTTTTTTAATTTTTGAATATTTTACTTTATATACAAAATGGGAATAATTTATATTGTTTTTTACTACAATGAAAGAATTTTGTATTCACAAATAAGTATTTTTTGAAAGAAAAAGACCTGCTTTTCAAAAAATTCTTCAAAATTACTAGAATTTTTCAAATAGCTCTATGTTGCTTAATTTTCCTTAATGGCTGCAAAATTTCACACGATTGTTAAATACAGTGTTTGTCACGAAATTGTGCATCGTTCTTTGAAACAAAAAATATTTTCCAAATTTATAGACCATGAAATTAAGTAGAAACGAACAAAAACATAGAAAAATAACAGGCAGAATTTTAAAAAAATATATTTTTGACTTTTGAATTACACAAAAAATTCCATTCATAATTATGTTTATATATATATATATATATGGTAAACCTATATTAAAAAATTGTAGGTTTTTAAATTATATGGGATGCGCATGGAGTATTTTGGGAAATTCTTCTTAGATTTTTTAAAAATTAAATTTTTAAGCTGTGTTTTGTAACTTTTTTTATATTTGCATTTAATATAATAATCTGAGGTGTATAAAATTTATATCACGAGAAATATAAAAATTCCTTTAAAATGAAATCTTTTTCGAATCTTTACATCCATTTTCTGATTTTTGATGAATTTTTAAAGATTAATTTTTAGGATTTGATTTGTTAAATGCTGATCGCGTGGTTTCTTTTCTTTTTATGATACTTTAAATTAATGTTGCGTCACGGGCATAACAACGAAATAAATTGACAAAAAAAATTAAAATACGGTAAATATAAAATTTAACCGCTACACTAATTGAGATTCAAGTTTTTAAGAATTTAATCCAAATTAAATTCAAATGCAATTAAATTGTTTGTTTTATGGATATTAAACATACAAATTAATTGCATACATTGACCGCCGTTGTATTTAATTTCAATATTTTCTTCTACATTATTTTATATATAAAATATCCATTACGATTTATTTATATATATATATATATATATATATATATATATATATATATATATATATATATATATATATATATATATATATATATATATGTCGGAACTGGTTTTATTCATGCCCATTTTAATTACGTTAATCCGAAACTCTGGAGAACCATGATGCAGTCTATGAACCGGTAGCGAGGACATTCATCATTATTAAATCTATCAAACAGCAAGATGTTAACACAACAGGCATAAAACATTCCAATTGATCTTCCTAAACATCTTTATTAAATTTTAATTAATTACTCAGCTCCATTAAACTAATTTAACTAACCCCACCCAATTTTAAAACCATACGCCTACGGCACACGTCCTTTCGTCGCTTAGTTATCCATGACTCTGAAAATCTTCTTTGTTCTTAAGTTTTATTAACGCACTACCGACGCTCATTAATTATTCATGTCATCATATCGAATGTTCGATGCTGACTAAGCACTTTCTTACTTAGCGCCAAGCTCAAGGCTACACGTCCTTTAAAATTCTCCCATGTGGATCTGCGAAATTGAATCAAGTCGAACCTTAAGCGCTATTTTCACTGCAATACACTACACCACACTGCTGAATTGAACTCCCAAACTTAATTGTTAAATCCTATATTTTAATAACTAAAATCTCGTTTTAAGGTCGCGCGATCGCTCCCTCCCACATTTTATAGTCTGACATATATATATATATATATATATATATATATATATATATATATATATATATATATATATATTGGCATTAATTGCATATATTTACCGTTGTATTTAATTTGAATGTACACCTTACCGAAGCACAGGTATTCAGCTAGTTCTGTATACAGAGTTAAAAATTGAAAATTAAAAAATTCGTGTCGGAAGATCCCTTGCCTCCTTAAAAGAGAGAAAACCAAAAATGAGGGCTTTATTTTATCACTGGTATCGAGATACGAAGCACA
Organism: Dolomedes plantarius; assembly: GCA_907164885.2. Classification (NCBI taxonomy): domain Eukaryota; kingdom Metazoa; phylum Arthropoda; class Arachnida; order Araneae; family Dolomedidae; genus Dolomedes; species Dolomedes plantarius. Next base: position 38,732,415 of record OU015495.1, read on the forward strand.
TTTCAACCTTTATCATATAAATCCTTATTTTATTCCCTTATTTCAATCAACTTTCTATTGGTATCTACAAAACCTTTAAAAAGATTTAAACATAAGAGCAATTTTTTTTTCTTTCTCTTTTCGTGAAGTAAATGGTTCTTCTCATTTATTCAGAATAAATTTTGCTTTTGAAATAAATGTTGCTAATCTGGATACTCCGATCGATTTTTCTAATTTTAGCTTGCAGCAGAATATCATTTCGGATTCAAATGAATCGGAAATAATTAACGTTAAAAGTACGTCCTTAAATTAAAAAGACACAAATTGGGCACTCTTTTTTTTCTTTTCTTTTTTGTTTGATAGTGCCAGAACAATTTTTAAAGCGAAACGAACGCGTAATTTAGTTGCAGCAAAAATATTTCGTTAGAAATCGTTGAAGGTTTTAATGGTTCGATAAAATATAAAAATATGTTTAAAATCTAATACAGGGAAATTAAAATGGAGAAAAAAATATAATCGTATTTACTTATTGCTAATGTCTTTTAAACTTTAGTAACAAAGCAGTTTTATGTAGAAGTATTTTTCTATCATGAAAATTTCTGACGATGTGAATTGAGTTAGTAAAAATTCGTAGGTATAAAAATTCTAGTTTTTTTATAGTTTCGTTAGCATTAAGGTGCTAATTTTTATGACTTTGACAAATTAGCATTTTTTAAGCTGGCCCAAATTTTCTGCTAAAACAAATGATATAGCATTCCCTTGGCGATACTAAATAGAGGAATAAAAAATAATAAATTTTATCAAATACACCTTGGTGTATATCTAAAATTCGAACCGAGTTCTTTTTCTTTAGATTTTATTATTAGCACTAAGGTCCACTTTGAAAAATTTGGAATTCTATTTTTTTTCAAGTTCACCAAAAATTTTCTAATTGAATAAGTGGTATAGAAATTTTTGGTGACATTTAAGAGAGAAGGAAAATAAAATAAGGAATTTAACATTAACAACTTGATGCATATTTAAAATCTCAAAGGGAGTTCTTTTTTTTCTCTCCTTAGATTTTCTTATTATGAGCAATAAGGTTCGCTTTGACAGATTTGGTATTCTGCCTTTTTTAAAGTCCGTCAAAATTATCCAATAAAACAAATGATACTAAAACTTTTTCGTGACGTTTAACAGAGAATAAAGAAAAAAATCAGGTAGTTTCTTCTAACGAAACTTCCGCGGGTTATTAACGTAGGATTACTTATCGTTACTTACATCGTTTGTATGTATATATGTATGCGTTAGGTATGTATATGCATCTATACATATGTATGTACGTATGTATATATATACATATATGTATGTCAAAATTTTGACGCATTTTGGTACTTTTCTGTTTAACTGTTTAATGCTTGTCCAAGCGATACAGATTAGGTTTGGCACGCTGCCAAAATTATAACTTGTGAGGTACGGTTTTAACGTCTGAAATTTTCCTTTCCGGAGGAATGTTCTGGAGGAATGTAATCTTACGTTAAATAATAAGTTATTGGTATTAATATAATGATGTGATAATACTCGCGGTCTCCTAGAATACTTCAGAAACATTTTACTTTTGGCACCATTTAAAAGTTACCGAATTTGGCGACTTGGTGAGATTTTCAATGACAAAAATGCCCTAAAATCTCGCCAAGAAACCTAACTACGGAATCTCATATCTCGTAATCCAACTAAGCTGTTTCTATGTAACTAAAACCAATTTGTTGTAAAATTTTAGCAGGATATCATCAAAAATGATAATTAGTTAAAATCTATTAGTTATATTTTACAGTATCTTTATATTTACAACAATGTAATTTAAAAATTGAGAGCTTCCCGTTTATTCTGCTTTTAAAACTCCATTTTCTCTACAGCTTATCGAAAAATTCAAATGTTTTAATTAAATTAATTCTTATCCATTAACTTTTATATCTTTCTCTCCCCGAAGTCACATCTGGCTTTTCTCTTAACGAAATATAAATTATTAATAATAATCTTTATCAATAAATAGAAAACATCGGAAAATAATTAAATTTCAAATATGAAGATGAGAAAAGTATATTACAGTGTGTTTTTTCCCGGATAAATTAAATTAAAAGCATAGTGATATATTTTCCGAAATTCATTAAGAAAAGTGATACGCCCAAAGACATATTATATTATGGAATATTATATTACACTGCTATCTGCAATTAATTCATTTCATACAAGAAGAAAATAATTGATGTAAAGCAAAAAAAAAAATTAATTAATTTTTAAACACATAAATAATCAACTAGTTATATTTTTTGTGGTAGTAAACATTTAATTCAATGAATGACTAAATGAAAATAATTATTTGTTAGATGTTTTAATAAATTAAAAACCAGAACAAAACATTTATGAAGGGGAAAAATTTCAGGTAGTCTCTTCAAACAAAAGGCGTGGCTCGTTCTTTCAGTGTTTGAAATATCGGCTGATGATCCAATTGTTTTGTGTTATATTCGAGTTTCTACCATAATCCATTTTAAACGAGAGAGAATAAAAAGATTCTATAATTAAAAAAAAGTTCAGGTTTTATCTTCTAATGAAACTACAGCGAGTTATTAACGTAGGATTACTTATCGTTGCTTACCTCTTTTGTATGTATATATGTACTATATATGTTTTATGTATAGATGTATCTCTCTCTATATATATATGTAAAGTATGTATATATAAAGTGGAATTTCGATCTATCGTTTTTCAAGGGACCGACTGAATTGAACGATAAATACGGGAACATAACAAAGCAATATAATCGTCGGGGCTGGCTGAAATAAACGACACATACGGGGAAAAGATGATTCGGAAAACGACCGATCGAGATTCAATTGTATACATATATGTATGTCAAAATTTTGACGCATTTTGGTACTTTTCTGTTTAACTGTTTACTGCTTGTTTAAGCGATACCGACTGGGTTTGGCGTGCTGCGAAAATTATAACTCGCGAGGTACGGACGGACGGTTTTAGCGTCTGAAATTTTCCTTTCCGGACGAACGTTATTCAGGAACCTAACCCTACGTTAAAAAACTTGATGAAGCATGGATTAGCTTAAAGCATCATCTTAAAGCATTCTAAGATGCAAAGGTTTTAAAAATAATAAATGGTAACAAAATAAATTCAACGTTATAAGAACTTTTGAGAACGTTCTAAACTCACAAATAACTAGGAGAAGGTATTTAACTACAATTAAATTTGGTAAAAGTCCGTGGGATTTAGCGGACAATTGCTTTCAACAGTTGTTGTTATTACCATAATTTCATTAACTCGCTTTCTTGTTTGTTTGTTTGTTTGTGTGTGTGTGTGTTTGTCCAGTACAAATCTTGCAATCGACTAGCTAGATATTTGCAACTTTTAGAATAGCTTAGAACACGATGACAATGCATTATTTTAATACTTTTAGCCAACTTTAAGCAGGTTTTAATTCATTTTCAGTTAATTCTGTTTTGTAGTCTGGTGCAGCCATCTACCGATCGGGACGGGAACGAAAAGTTAAACGCAAGTTAACTTCCAATTAACTTCATTTTATTTCAAGTTGATGGAATAATTCATCAAAAAAAATTTAAAATACTATTTATTATTACATAGGATTGTCAAATTTATATGATTCAACAGAAAATTTTAAAAAATGGTATATGAAAAGTTCTTTTTATCTTGGAATTATTATTGGATTACCAGCATTTATGTAGATATCAATAGTAGACACGTTTTCTCCATAGGTCAAATTTGAGGTGAGCGAATCCAATAGGGTTAGTACACAGCAGCCTTAGAGTATGCCTCTTTTCTCAGCGATTACACTTTATCTTCGATATCTAACATTTAATGATTTGCATATCTGATTAAAACTATTTGATGGACGACTTTGCTGACCGGTGGATTCTAGTATCTGAGGGCATAACTGTCCTTTTAGCAACACAGTACATTTAATCAGATAGTTAATAATGGAAACACAATTACACTTAAATAAAAAAAAAATTAAATCCTATTTAAAACTGATTTTTAAAAATAATTTAAAAGGTAGTCTTTTGTTATACATATAAAAAAAATAACTACACAGCAGAACACGTTATATAATATTTAAAATAAATATATAATTTAATTTATAAATTTAAGTTTTCGGATTTAACATATGCATGATTACTCTTAAAATCAAAGCATTTAAGAAGTATTAATTAATATTTATAATATGTTTAATAATAAGAAATTTAATATTCAAAATGCAAATGACGCATTAATTATGAAAAGGGAAAAAAACTTCTGAAACAAATTAAAATATGGCATTTTAAATAATTACGATATTTTAATTTAGGATATATTATTGTCCTTGTTAACAGAAGCAGTTAAAACTGTATAAATTATAACATTTTATTTTCGTAATTTATACTAATCTTCTAGAACAAATGCACTCTTAGACATTAAAAACGATGCACCAAGGGGTAATGCAAATTGGATACAAATTGATATGCATACAGGATTTCGACGGAAAATGCAATATTTTAAAGTTTGGCGGCCAATGAATGACCATATGACGCTGCACCGCATCTTAACTGTGCAACTGGCTAGATATTAAAGAAGAGAAATTTCGATTCCAGGTCATAAATTCTTTGCGAATTTCATTCCGTGTACTCAGGTAGACAGTAACTATGTCTCCCATACAGGTGAGCGAACGATATGCGCAGATGTCAGCATTTGAAAGAACGTGTAGTTGGGATCATATAAGCCTATTGGTCTAATCGGCGAATCGCTCGACATTTGGATAGGAGCGATGTCACAATTATATTATACTGGCAAGGGTGGGTGAACCATAGCTGAACACAGCGTCAAGAAGGAAACGGTCGGCCTAGAGAAACGACAGAACGTGAGGACCGAGCAGTCGACATAGCGGCACTCACATCTCCGGATTCGTCATTATCATCGATAGCAGTACGTGCAACTGGTGCTTTAACGACCGCAAGGACCACTCATAGGCGGCTCAGAGAAAGGGGGATGAGATCACGGCGCCCCTTACCATTGAAATCTGTACACCGACAAGCTCGTTTGCAGTTGAGTCGGGCATATTCGTCCTGGAATGTCACTGACTCGAATAGAATTGTCGTCATTGATGAGTCCCGGTTCGACTTAAGTCCCGATGACCGTCGAATACACGTCTGCAAACGCTCCGGACAGCGGTGGGATACCAACCTGACTGTTTACCGCCATACGGGCCGACAGCCAGAAGTGATGGTCTAGGGTGCCACTTCATTTCATAGCAGGACCCCTTTGGTTGTCATCCGCGGCACCCTTACACCACAGCGGTACGTCGACGATATTCTACGCCCCCTTGTGTTACCCTTCATATCACGCCATCTTGGGCTTACATTTCAGCAAGATAATGGCCGCTCGCACACGTAGAGAGTTTCTACTGCTTGCTTTCGGGCGTGCTCAACGCTATCTTGGCCAGCAAGGTCGCCGGATATCTCCCCCTTTGAGTACGTTTGGAGCATTATGGGCAGGGCTCTACAACCAGTTCAGGATTTTGATGATCTAACGTGCCATTTGGATAGAATTTGGCACGATATCCCGCAGGAGGACTTCCGCCATCTCTATCAACCAATTCCAAGTCGAATAACTGCTTGCATAAGATCCAGAGGTGGACCAATGTGTTATTGACTTTTTCACTTTGTGAAGATCTTTCTCTTGAATAAATCATCCAATTTTCTTCCAAATGGTAATACTTTTTTTTTCTGCACATGCAGCACATCACAACTACCGATTTTCGACCCCTTCGGATAACTCCTTCTTGGGGCGTCGTTTTTTTTTTTGTTTTTTTTTCTGTCTAAGAGTGTATGAATGAAACTTTTTTTGAACTTTCAGAGGAAAACAGATTTTAACACAGTGATCACAGACTAAACTAATACAATGCAAAATTTTGCGTGTTGAAAGACCTTTATATTAAAACACCTCTTAACAAGTATTAATTGCAAAGCGTCGGAGTTTTATCTTTTTTTATGATTTTGCCAATTTTTATTTACTTTTTGTCGCATATTAGTTACGTTATAATTTATATGAAAAACGCATATTTGGACTATCCTTTAAAAAATATCTTTCTCTTCTTACACACTACAGTGCACATACATTAATAACACATTTTGAAAAACAAGTCTTTGAACAATGCTATGTAATTATTAACTATGAAACAATTAATGTATTTTTAAGAACAATTCGCAGATAAATTCATCAAATAATTTAATTTAATGACAAAAATGTGGTATTATTAATTGAATTAATTTTATCTTCTGATTTCATATTTTATGATTAAAAATATGGCATACGACTTAGTGGTTTTTGGATTTAAATTATGCTTGACTACTCTTAAAATCAAAGCTGTTAATAAGTATTAATTAATATTTATAATATATTTTATGATAAGAAATTTACTATTCATAATGAAAATGACGCATTAATTATGAAAAGGAAAAATAACTTGAATCAAATTAAAATTCCTAATTTTAATTTGACGGCATTTCCGAGATTTGACCAAAATAATTTGTGTCTAAAACCGAGATCTATGCATTTCAATATAGTTAGATTAAAAAGTTAGGGTTTACAAAGTACGTCATATAATATATTGTACTAGCTGAGTGGCAACCCGATGTGTTGCTTTTTGGATTTAAAATGAAATGGTTTTATTTCTTAAAGATTAAAAACTGTTTAATGACGTTTAAAAACATATTAGAATTTTTAAAAAACGAAATAATTATTTAAAATTCTCTTTTTCAAATTTTAGTTGGGCTTTGAAATAATTCTTTCAAATTTCCGTTCTCAAATTTTGCTTTTTAAACAAAAAAGAAGTTCATTGAATTAGAATAAATTATAAAGATTTTAACTTCTCATTTCCTAAAACAAAAATTATTTCTGGTACTTTAAAATTATTTCTGGATTTCAATTATTAAAAAAAAGGACTCGTTCTCAACTAATTATTTTTCTTTTGGCAACATGGCCGAGTGTAAATATTACATCCTATGGGAGAAAAAAGTGCTTAAAAAATAGAAAGACAGTTCTGATGAATTCAAAATTGGTGGCGGAAGAATCCTCATCACTTTCTCCTTAATTAGAAACAAATTTCATGACTTTGCTGGAATTATCAGTGAGCAAAATAATAAGTCGAAAAATTACGAACTCGACATTCAAGTTACATTAAGATACTATGGCGACCAGCGCGGGAAATTTCAAAAGTTAGTTTTGTAAGTACGCATTTTTAGAATGATAAAATTTTTTTTATTAAATGTATTTGGTATAGTTTGGAAGCTGAATATCTGGAAAATACCGATAAAGTGTAAAATTAACATTAATAGGTGCAGAAAACCGAAATATTTGTCCATCAAAATTGTCGATTTCGAGAAATATGGAAAACTGCTTTGTGGAAAAAGCTTCGTTTGCCGTGAAAAACATTTTTAACTCTTTGAAAAAGTGCATATCCTTAAATATGAAGAGTTGTAGAACACATGGAAATAAAAAAATTGTCGACTGGTGGACAGAAAAGTTTAATTTTGCATGCAGGAAAATAGTGGAAATTTGCGAGACGGAAAGGAGCTGACCCATCCGGAATGACAGCTGTTTCTATTGCCCGCTTCTTTTGAGTTCGGTGGTTTTAATTTAATAATTTGAAAAGTTTGAAGTTTTGAAAGTTGAGGATGGTATCAGTGTACGCGTCTCGTCCGTCCGCGTCAATCGGTACCAGTCGCGATATCCTGCTATGCTCGGTTCGCGAGATTATCCCGTCCCCATATCTGCTGAATAACTAACATTTGTTTACCTTCAGCTGTTAATAGTAAGATATATTGTTATGTCTAGGAAGCTTACAGATGCAGATATTATTATTGAGTTCTTAACGAATGAAACCTACTGTACATCACTGAATGCTATCAGTTTTAGTATAGAGGTAACCCACTGTAATAGAATCAGCTCTAAATTAAAGGATATTTCTAAAATCACGATGGACCATTATTCTTAAAGGTCTGTATCAATCCCTTATAAATACACATGCGAATCGGAACTATATGCCTACATTGAGATCGGGAATATTTTTAACCCATGACACCGACCGATACTTAATTTTGAAGCCAAATTTTGTCGCCAAATAGCCAAAGTATCACGTTTCTGTTAGGACTGAGCATTTAATGATTGGAACTGATGCTTCAAAATTCTGGTTGGTAGGAAACAGATTTAAAGAATTCTTAACAAGACGCAAAATCGTTAAATGCAGTAATGCATGTCAAGTCAGTAAATATTCTGAAAATCACTAACATATCTCGAAAATGAATGTTCTAATTCGACATGTAGAACTTTCTAATCAAATCGCAGGAAGGAAAACTCGCTAGTTATCTAACTGCTAGCTTATTAAAAAATTGAAAATACAGGGTGAACCAAAAATTCGTAAAAACTTTTTGCAAGAAAGGGATCACAAGGAAATCTGATTTTTTTTAGCATCAACAAAAAGAAAGTCACCGGTAGATGGCGCTGACGTGGGAGTGATTCAGCAGAACTATGCAAATCAATCTTTCAATAAATGACCGTGATAGACGAGGATTTCTCAATCGCTTTCAGAATGTCATGATCGACCGTTGTTGGGCAAGATGTTAAGAGTCGCCTTAGTCGTGTCGTACAATGTTCTGGAGGTCATGTTGGACAATTATTATAGCAAGAATAAATGAATGGAACTTACTGTTGTCCTGTTCATTGTTTTTCGGGTCGTCAGCGTCTTCTACCGGTGACTTTTTTTAACTAATTTTTATTTTACTGCTTCAAAACATCCGGCTTCCTTGTGAGCCCTTTCTTGCAAACCGCACCACTTTATCATAATTTCTTTCTTTTTTATGAATTTTTTAAGTTTTTACGAACTTTTGGCTCACCCTGTATATGATTTTATATACAAACATTATTGGATATTATCAGGTACGTATGGGTACAAAAGGTATGATTTTCTAAATTTGGCGACATCGTTGGCTGAAAATAATGAGCTAGGAAGTTTCCAACGATCTATATCAGAGTCCTCATCACATTACATCGCTCTCTGTTCTTATCACATTACATCTTTCACGAAGACCTAATTTAATTAGAAAAAACATTTTAAACAAATGCTGATAAGTGCATCTTATTACTCTGAAATTAAATTAAATCCGCTTCTTTCTAATAGCATGTATATTAAAGGATAGGAATCTGTTATTTTGTTAACAACAAAATGATAAAAATTTATATTGACGTTCATTTTTTCTAATCTCTGTAGACAAAATATTTAATTTAGCGATTGAACTAGAAATAAATTGACTGAGATAAAATTGTTTTTTGAATAAAACAAACGTTAGCAGATACAGAATGGAAACAAAATTGAAAAATGAGATGCCCGTTATTTATTTAGTTTTCTAAAATTACCTTTTTAAACGTCGAAATCAGTTTTACGTTTAGCATTTTTATTTTATCTGAACAGATTTGGAGCTTACAAATTTCTCTCCCTCAAGTAATACAATAAATTTCTAAAAGTTATTCGTTTTTATTTAATTGTATCTGAATGACCATTTCGTAAATAAACTAACAAAGGAGAAGTTTTATTTTAATAGTTTTTGTTGTGAAGATGAATAGGAGAACATATATATGTGGTAACAATAAATGTTATAAAAATTTCCCAACTCGCTTTTAACAGAAAAAAAAAGAAATAAAGTCATAGCAAATAAAAGGCCCAGTTCTGCATGTGGGGAAGAAATGCTTGCAATAACCCATGAGAAATGTATATATAACGTTTAAAAATAACTAAAATACAGGAAAAAATTCAGTGGAAATGCAAATACTTTCATAGGGTTGTGGATAATACATCCACTCCTATAAAGTAAAACAATATATATACTCTCTATTTATAGTGCAACACGGCATCTAGGGGTGCTCGTACTCCCCCCCCCCTCTCTCAGAACCTCATAGAAGTACTTCCCGGTCTACAGATTTACGGTATTCGTGTCCATATACAGCCTTCACACGAAGGTATATAATGGTGTTTGTCGGGATTCGAAAGGAAGACCTCTCCTTACCACTTCCAACTCGCCCATCGCGCTACTACTAGGCTATATAGGGTCCTCATTCCTTGAACATACCTTTTTTATCACTGAGATGCGATTGTTATCGCTTTTTCCCTTTAAAGTTTGCCAAAATTTCCACTAAAGCAAGTAATTTAGCAGCTGTACTTTGGCGATTTTTAACAAGAGAAGAAAAAATTACCCTTAATATCACCTTGGTGTGTATTTAAATACCGAATCGAAAATTTTTTTGCAATATTTTTTAGTACTAAGAGGCCATTTTTATCACTTACAGATTTTTATTTCAGCCATTTTCAAGTTACGGATAAAACAAGTAATGTAGCAATGCTCAGATATTTTATCTATTTTATTTTTATAGAAATGCTACTTATTTAGAGTAAAGGGGTTCACGGTGACTATTCACAAAATTAATTTGGACTGTTTGACTGATTGTGTTGAATTGCTTGTTTGTATGTTTGGTTGTTTGTTAAAATATTTATCATGAAAGATAAAAAAATTCCGAATAGAAAAAATTGACTAAAGAGAGAGTAATACTATTTAAATATCCTATATTTTAACAATCAAATATTTAAATATTTATTTCATTATTTTATTTAAAATATAATACTTTCATATATAATCACTATTTAGCGTTCTGCACGTAAATAATTCCCTAAAGTCATAAAATCTGAAAGCAATCAGAAATACTTATTTTAAGGTACCAGGCGAAAATATCACCAAAGTACTATCACCAGACAATTGAAAAAACCGTTTTATTTGAATTTCTCTTTTAAATTATTCTCTTTTTCAGATAACAAGCCGGAAATATCTATATCGAAATAATGCTAAATGAGAATAGGGAGGTTAATGATGACTATTATCAAAATTATTTGACAACGCGATTGATTTTAGTGAGTTATTTAATACTCAAAATATTCATTAGAGTAGAAGATGGTTCGAGTCGCATAGTTCTCAAAACAAAAAAAAATATTTTCCTGGCTTAAAACATAGTATATATAATCTCTATATATAAAACAGTCCCGTAATTGACTGACTCACTGACTGAGTGACTGACATACAACGCACAGATCAAACCGCTGGACCTAAAGGACTGAAATTTTGCATGGCGATTCTTATTATAGTGTAGGGGTTCACTAAGAAATATTTTTGAAAAATTCTTCTTAGATTTCTTTTAATTAAATTTTTAAGCTGCTTTTGTAACTTTTTTAAAGTTTTTATTTAAAATAATAATTTGAGGGTTATAAAATTTATATCACGAGAAAGATCATAAAAATTCCTTTAAAATGAAATCTTTTTCGAATCTTTACCTCTATTTTCTGAATTTTGTTTAATTTTTAAAGATTAAATTTTAGAATTTAATTTATTAAATGCTGATCACGTGATTTCTTTTTCTGGTACTTTAAATAAATTTATCGTCACGTTCATAGCAACGAAATAGACAAAAAAATGTTTTTTTCTTGCTAATGTGGCAGACGATTGGACAATATCAAAAAAAATATTAAAATACAGTAAAAGATATGTTCCTCAAACTGTACTATATTAACTGTACTATATACTTTAGTATGTCCTATTAGACTTAATTTGAATATTTTCTTCTACATTATTTTGTCTATAAAAATATCCCTTCCGATATTTTTATAAATATATTTTTTCGTTTTTTTTACATCAATTGCATACATTGATCGTTGTATTTATTATAAATATATTTAAACATATTTTTGGCATTAATTGTATACATTGGCCGTTGTATATAATTTTAATGTACTCCGTAGCGAAGTACGTGTTTTCAGCTAATTTAGCATAAAATGACAGAGACCGTATTTTTCTGAAAAATTAATTAGCATAGGTGTTGTATTTTTCTACGCTTCATTCTGTAACTATTGCATAGGTCCTTCTGTGCGCATGTATTTTCAGTCTTTCTATTTCGGAAGGAAAATTTTTATGACTTCCCATTTTTAAAAGAATATACTATTTCAAATCACTTGCAAGGATTCGCTAAGAAATGTTGAGAAACTCGTCTTTTGTTTTAATTACTTAGAACCTTTACCGGGATTTTTTCTTTTTATATGTAGAGTAAATATGACTTACAATAAACTTATGATAGGAAAACACGTAACGGAAATTTCTTCAATAAAACTAAATGCTCACATATGTGTCAATGTTCCTGAAGATGTTAAAATACACCTACTGATATTTTAAATAGCATTTTATATTCATATACATAAACTAGCTGAATATCCGTGCTTCGCTACGGAGTACATTCAAATTAAATATAACGGTTAATATATGCAATTAATGCAAAAAAATATTTATAAAAAATCGTAACGGATAGTTTTATAAACAAAATAATGTAGAAGAAAATATTCAAATTAAACACGGCGGTCAATGTATGCAATTAATTTGTACGTTTGCAATCCATAAAACATGCTAATTTGAATTAAATTCTTAAAAATCTTCCATCTCAATGAGTCTAGTGGTTAAATTTTATCTTCCACCGTATATCAATATTTTTTGTCAATTTTTTTCATTGTTATGCACGTGATGCAAAATGAATTTGAAGTATCACAAAAAGAAGAGAAACCACGTGGTCAACATTTAATAAAATATTTATATTTAAAAGTTCTAAAAATTAATATTTAAAAATTCACTAAAAATCAGAAAATTAAAGTAGAGATTCGAAAAACATTTTATTTTAAAGGAATTTTTATGATGTTTCTCGTGATATAAATTTTATAACCCTCAAATTATTATTTTAAATGCAAACATAAAAAAAATGTTAGAAAAAGAGATTAAAAATTTAATTTTAAAAAAAAAACTAAGAAGAATTTTTCAAAAATCTTTCTTAGTGGACCCGTACACTATAATAAGAATCGTCATGCAAAATTTCAGCCCTTTAGGTCCAGCGGTTTGGTCTGTCCGTTATCTGTCAGTCAGTCACGGGACTGTTATATATATACAGATCGCATCCATAACTTTGAGTTTGAAAAAATATCTGAAGTTATTATCATATTTAAAGTTATAAGACACACAGGAACTTTCCATCATAAAGTACTATTTAAAATTACTATCGCAAGAAGTTTAGGGACAAGCTATCTTCAAAATGTTCTATTTAATTTCCTCTCCCAACTCTCTTTTCCTGATAACTCAACGGAACTAAATTGTTTTTATACACAATCTTTGATAATTTAATACAGAGGAGTCCGATTCAAGCCTCTGATAATCTCAAAATGATCTTAAACCACCAGGCTGCTTTCTCATTCTCGTTCATCAGCAAAAACTGATAAAACTGATCCCGAGGAAGGTAATTAATCATTTATTGGATAAAAATTAACGAAAAAAATATTCTTTAGTAGTCCATTGTACTAAGAAATGTTAAGCAAGTATGTTGTTGCATGTAAAATCGAATGCAATTAAAAATTAATTCATGATCTAACATTATGAGTTATAAACAGAGTTTATATATTATAAACTGATAACAGAATCCGGGAAAAGTAGTACTTCTTACGTGGATAATAATTACAAGATAAAAAGAACTTTTTATATACCAATAAATACTTTTTTGCAATTTTTTTGATGAATTATCCCATGAACTTGAAAGAAAATAAAGTTAATATGAAGTTAACTTGCGTTTAACTTTTCATTCCCGTCCCGGCCGATAGATGGCTGCACCAGTCTACAAAACAAAATTAACTGAAAATAACTGAAAATGAATTTAATGCTGCTTAAATATGTCTAAAGGTATTAAAATAAGGCATTGTCATCGTCTTCTGAGCTATTCTAAAAGTTTCAAATATCTAGCTAGACGGGAAAGTTAGTTAAAAATCGATTGCAAGATTTGTACGGGACAAACACACAAACAAACAAGAAAGCGAGTTAATAAAAACATGGTAAAAATAACCACAATAAATATTGTTGACTAATATAATCTACTCGGAAAAGTTACGCAAAAATGTAGCAATTGTTACATGTAAAATTAAAATGACATGAAAAATCTTTAAAATCTATATATTTAAGTTGATGAGCCGAGATTCTTTGGGCAGTCCGTGAGAGAAAACTACTGCATCAGTTTACTTCATCTTGATCACAAACGAGAGATTTTAATCTACAGTTGTGTTAAATTTAGTTTATGGAAGCACAATTTCTATTAATTAGCGATAATTTACACTTAAAAATGGCTTTCTGCACATGCTCAGTGACATGCTTAAATCTGGCTTTAGATACTCACTAAAGCACGAGGCAGCATAGACACCTTAATTTATTTCTGCGCATGCTCGGTGACATGTTTAAATCTGGTTTTAGATACTTAGACCGCATAAACACGTTCATTTGTTTATGACGAGGATTCTCTCTAGCTTTCTCTCTGCCTTTTTTATTTTTAATTATGTTTGAGAGATAAAGAATGAAACCTGACGGAAATTTTATCTATCTCGCACTGTGGAGTAACCCTATTTCTCTTTATTGGGTTTGTTCGATAGTAATTTTTAAAGTATTTCTCTATTCTAATTATGATTTTCAACATTTGGCAATGATGAGTGGAGTATAATTTGTGTATTAATACATTTATTTACTATCCAGCCGTCATGTTTTGACTAGTACCAACTAGTGTCAGTTTAAGATGTTTACCAATGGGTTACTTATCACCGGAGACATCTGCACGTAATCCACAAGAAGAGTTGGTTGCTTTCAATGGCAGCGACTTGTAGATAATCCAACACCACTCACTGGTGCCAACTCAATTTTGACCGAGCCCCCCCCCCCCCCAAGGGGCAACATCTGAGAGGATCGTACCTTCTTCCACCCTTTCTGACATCATTGGACTTTCCAGTCTACCTATTTAACATACCACTCTCTTACCTAGACAAGAAGGTATATAATAGTCGGGAAGGTATATAATAGTCGGGCGCTAGTCGGGAGATGAATCAAACACTACGAAATCCAAGCCAAACGCGCTACTACTAGAGTATCTCAGGCCCTCTATTAAATATTTTAAAATGTATCGCGTATGTTACCACCTCTTCTATGCTAGGAAGCTTTTATGATATTATCGGAATAGTAGTCACAGAGATATGCCCAGCATTAGAAACGGTTACTGATGTAATTATATTGAGCCATACGGCTCATTGATGCCAATTATTTAAAGCCAAAATATTGGTCTTAAATAATTGGCTAGGATATATTTGCCAAAATATTGGCTAGGATATATTTGCCAATATATCCTAGCCAATATTTTGGCTAGGATTGACACTAAAAAAAACTTTTTAATTAGGTACAGAGTAACACACGAAAAGATAGTTTAGTCTTAGAGGAGATCATAAGAATATGAAAATTAATGTACAATGGTTGCAGATGGGGAAATAAACACAAGTAATCAGTATCTACAAAAAAAATACCTTGTTCATATTTTTCTTTGTTAAAAGTTAATTCCTCTTCGAGACAGAGATCCATTGTCTCATTAACAAAACACAATTACTGATTTAAGAAAAAGTATCCATTATTGGATATAATAATTGATATAAAAATATCTATATAAATAATATCTATGTTAAAAAATGTACAACATGAAATTCATGGTTTTACAAAAATTAACCATTTAAAATTTTAAACAAGTTTAGTTTTTGTGTCAATTTATATTGAAACACATGTGAGGGAATAATCTTTACGTGTAAATTAAGAAATTAATATTTTGTGTTTCGATTCTACGTAAACAAGAGACTAACTATATACACTGAAGTGCCACTGAATTAGGGATAGCAAAGCCTATGCAAATTGTGTAGCGCTGCGCATCATGTATGCGCAAGTGAGGGCGCTGTGGTAACTGCATATATAGCGCGTACTGTGGTTGTTCTGAATTAGTTGTTGGAATTGCCAGTATGGGTAAACTGCCTGATTTAGACGCTTTCGATCGCGGACAAATCGTAGGTGCGCGACGCATGGGCCATTCAATTTCCGAAATCATCAGACAGCTAGGATTTTCAAGGTCGACAGTGTCAAGAGTATGCCAAGAATACATGGATGGTGGAAAAAAAAAACTAGCGATTGGGCAAACTGCAAAGGACAATTAGCCTTGACAGTGTGTGGTGAGAGACGGCTCAGGCGTATTGTACGTAACCAGCGAAGCCAAACATTAGCTCAAATTACCACCCAGTTTAATGACGGTGCCAGTCGTACAGTCAGTAAACGGACTGTGCAACGCTCGCTTCACCGTATGGGTTTCGGGAGCCGTCGACCTACGAGAGTGCCATTGCTCTATACTCGCCATCGGGCTGCACGTCTTGCCTGGGCAAGACAGCACAGAGACTGGAGTGTAGAGGACTGGAAATGAGTAGCATGGAGTGATGAGTCTCGATTCCGACTACTTAACGCCGACGGGAGGCAGAGAATATGGCGTCAGGCTCATGAAACCATGGATCCTGCATGCCTGGCTGGAACTGTACAAGGGCATGGTGGCTCAATCATGGTCTGGGGTGTTTTTTCGTGGCAGAGTTTGGGATCTTTGGTGTGTGTACCAACCTCCCTCAATGCAATTCGGTACGTAGAGTTGCTGGGTGATCACCTCCATCCGTTTATGCTGTTCTGTTATCCGCACGGTAATGGAGTTTTCCAGCAAGACAACTGTGCCTCTCACAAGTCCCGGTTGGCTACTGGCTGGTTGGATGAGCATTCCTCTGACTTCTCTGTCATGAATTGGCCACCTAGAAGACCAGACTTAAATCCTATTGAGCATCTTTGGGATGTTTTGGAACAAGGCGTGAAAGGCCATCACACAGCACCAAAGAACCTTACTGAATTATGGACAGCTTTAGGCAATATTTAGCAAGCCATTCCCGTGGAAAGTTTCCAGAAACTTGTTGAATCTATGCCTCGTCGTGTGGCAGCCGTTATCAAGGCCAGAGGAGACCCAACTCGTTTCTAGGTAGTATCCCTAATTCAGTGGCACTTCAGTGTATATATATATACAGTGGACGCTCGTTAATTCGAACTCGGTTAATTCGAACTTTCGGTTAATTCGAACTAATCCGCAGGCCCCAAAAAACTTGTATTGGAGTTAATGTTAAAAATATCTCATTAATTCGAACTAAATTTTTATCACTTCGGTTAATTAGAGCTAAAAATTTGACAAAAAAAATTATTTTTCCTCGTTTGATGGAGAAAATACACACTGCATTTATTATTTTGTGTGTCAAAATTTCGTTTCTGTGTAAAGAGGCACATGCCTGCATTCCTAGACTATTGGATGTCCGCTAAACGTTAGTAGCTATTGTCCTTATTAGTGCTAAACGGAAAAAGCAATTTTCCTTTATTTTGATCGTATTTCTTAGAATTTCAGAAAAACTAGTCTTTACTACAGATTCTAGGGATCTGCGTTAGTTATAACTGCAGTGCAGACAAGTTAATGTGGTCTAGTTTATCTTCCTCATTGTGTGGTGTGAACGTGTAAAAATTCAGGATGTCTCCACGTGGAAAGTACAAAACCCTAACTTTGGAGACAAATGTAGAAATTTTAAAGAAAGTAGAGAATGGTTAATGTAAAACAAAGCAGCTGACTATGGAATTTTAAAAAATGCCTTGTCAACAAATTTGAAAAACAAGGAGTCAATTTTAGATTCATGGGAAAAATCAAAATTTGCTAGAGGAAGGAAACGCATGGGAAATGCGTCCCATGAAGTTCTAGAAAAAGTTCTACTGCTATGGTTCCAGGATGTTAGATCTCGAAAATTTCCGATAAATTGACCCCTAGTGAATGGGTAAGTCGAATGGGTATTGAAGATTTTAAATGCAGTGATGGATGGCTTTCTCGATTTAAGTCAAGGCACAATTTATTTTTCTTATCAAACTGTATGTGGCAGAAGCTCTGATGTAAACGAAGACGTATGCACTAATTTCGGTAGGAAACTGCCAGGGCTTCTCTCTCTCTCTCTCTCTCTCTCTCTCTCTCTCTCTCTCTCTCTCTCTCTCTCTCTCTATATATATATATATATATATATATATATATATATATATATATATATATATATATATATATATATATATATATATATATATATATATATATATATATATATATATATATATATATATATATATATATATATATATATATATATATATATATATATATATATATATATATATATATATATATATATATATATATATATATATATATATATATATATATATATATATATATATATATATATATATATATATATATATATATATATATATATATAGAGAGAGAGAGAGAGAGAGAGAGAGAGAGAGAGAGAGAGAGAGAGAGAGAGAGAGATTTCCGAGCCGTGGCGGCCTTGTGGTACAGCGCGCTGGCTTTCGGTGCTGAGGGTGCTCAGATCGAATCCTGGCGAAGCGCCACTAAAATGTCTCCGTTTGTGTCATCCCTTCATAGGGGGCAATGCTGGTCTGCCTATATGGCGCCCCCATAATAAAATGGCCAGTAAAACTGCGGTGAATTATAGGTGAATGTCTTCGTGACAAAGTACCTCCGCATTGAAAAAAAGTATTATATGAGATTTCCCTAAACACGAACATTGTTGTTTTATCTGTTACACCATCAAACAATCATAGAAAAAATGAAAGAAGAAATATATCTAGAAACGAGTATTATATGGATTTATTTATTAAAAAAGTCAACAGAAGAAACAGAGTGCAGTCCACAAATTATCAAAAGAGAGCCACTTGAAATCAAGTTAACACGGAAAAGAAAAATACTATGGGCCCGAGATATTTATGACCCACGAGTGAAGTTATTGTAAAAATTGGAACAACTAAAGTTTTATCACGTCACAAAAGTGCAATAAAATTTTTATCTGATACTTTCGAAAAGTAGAATTAGATTGAAGATAAACTGGGTTTATTGAAACCAGAACAGCCGTTTCTAATAACTATATATCACTGAAAGGCATTCCATATAAGGTACTAAAAGATGTTTTTTTAAAACTTATTATCTTTAAAATAACATAGTATAAGGCAACACTTTTTAAACTAATGGTGTTAAATTTTTATAGTCTGGCAGATAGTAGATTTTTGACTTTTATATGGTTTTCTTGAATATTTTTTATTCAATACAATTTTTATTTCTTGTGTTGTAAAGGTTGAATAAACTTTTATCTGTTAATTTCAGATAAATCAGAGCAAAGAATATATATATATATATATATATATATATATTGATTATCACGAAGAAATGTTAGATATTCCGAATAAACCAACACGCTGTTACGGTCACAGAAGTTTATTAACAGGATGCTAACAGGAAGAAATCCCACAAATGAACTGTCCTCAGCCTGAAAGAAGTCTCTTATATACAACTTAAGAACTCTCTAGAAATAAAGTAAATCAGCATATCAAATTAACATAAGGTAAATTAACATAAACAGGAACTTTCTCGAAAGTTTGAGAAAGGTAACATAAATTAGAATGAAGGTAAAACCAGAAGCTACTGGCTGGATTCGAACCCACGACCTGTTGTTCAGCAGACCAGTTCTGTAATCATTTGGCCGTGCTGTTACTTGCATTTACCTCTGGAATATATATATATATATATATATATATATATATATATATATATATATATATATATATATATATATATATATATATATATATAATGCTATGAGTTTTTCTTATGCATGCACACTTAGATATTTCATCCATATATAATTTTCTCTTCATTTTTTTTTATCCTTCATATTAACATATAAAAAAATATGCTTCAATAAAGTGTTCTAGTTCTATTTTGTAGTTTTGAATGCAGAACACTAATTGCAAACATATACGTCATAAACGAGAAAATATATTAATTATTGTTATTTCAAGAAACTAATTAGACTTCAGTAAAATTTTCAGACATATACAGAAATGGATGTTTTGAAATGTATTTAGAAATTTTACCGTAATACGTTCTCTTACGATTACTTTGTTCTTCCATCTACATACATCTAAAGAAAGCTCTTGAATTAAACGCTTTTATCTAGCAATGCAGTAAACATATAACGTCAAGAGTATTATCTATTTTTCCCATTATTATTGTGCAAGAAATTCTGGACAAACCTATTGCGTAAGAAAATGTGTTTTCACTTCATATACCCAAGGGTACAATAATGGCCCCGTAATGCAGCTCTTACGATGTGTTTAAAATAATTAGGGGTAAATCTTTCTCCCTTTGCTTGCGGATGAAATTATTGAAAATGCACTAATTACTATGCCCAAATGTGTTCTGCAACACCCTGTTAAAGTACCTGCGTGAAATTAGGAGAGTGTAAGATTTATTTGAAGTGCTTTTTGTCACGAGGTTTACCATTTTTTTTACCTTGTAAATTACACAGTTTGTTACATAATTAAAGACAATTCTTCATTCAAAACATTAAAGATAAAATGTTACGTGCGGAAATATAATTGTTTATTTCACTTTTAGAGCCTGCATTATTGTTCATAAACCTGAGATTTTAAATCCACGAGGTAAACAGATGGATAGTTAACTTGTGGTTGATTATCAGTTGACTAATGTGGAATTGTAAAATTGCTTCACCCCATTGAAAATATCAGTGATAACAATTAGATGGAATTATCATTGTATATTTTAATATTTCTTTTTCAATTTATATATTGTTTCTTCATAAAACACGACACTGTTTGTTTAATGTATATTATTGAGAATAAATGCATAAGTTTAATACTTTTATAACCTTCTTAAGTTATCTTGTTAATATATGTATCAAATTGTGACAGCATTTTCCTATTCTTATGCTTTATAAATATTTTTCACTCAGTTATTCTGCATTTCTTCAGTTATTAATTAGAAAATAAATATGATTCGTACACTATATATATATATATATATATATATATATATATATATATATATATATATATATATATATATATATATATATATTTTATAATTGTTATAAATTTTCAAAATAATATTTATTTCACTCACGTAATCCTGCATTTATATAGAAATTAGAATTATTAAAGAATAAACATTCAAATTCGTTATGTTTTACGTTTATGAATGTTATAACTTTTCCAAAGTATTTTCCACCCGTGACACTCGATCTTTTCCTTCTGAGTACATTCGAATCTGGTTAAGTGGACCACCGGTTAATAGGACCAGCCGCTTATTCGGACTGAATCCTACAGAACCGAAACAAATCCTATTGCATAAGCCTAATATTATGCATGTTCGTGTAATTGGACCAGTCGGTTACAAAAATGATCGTGTCCCGATGTAGTCGGATTAACGGGAATCGACTGTATCTGCTTTTACAGTTTTATTGCTTTATATCTCAAGAATTATTAATATTTCATGATTTAACTGTATACATGTTTTTAACCCGTTAACAAAATATCGCATATAATTGAAAAAAATGGCCCTGTTGAGTTTTTCATTCATGGAAAAAAATTCTTTATACACTTTGTTATAGAGCTCAAACTTTTATCGACTATCTCTCTGATATTTTGCAATTATTGCAATTTTTTTCTTCTGGTAGGTCAGAGAGCCGGAAAACTTGCATTCGGGTAATCAGGGTTTTAGTGTAATTAGGATTTTAGTGTAATCAGGATTTTAGCGAAATCAGGATTTTAGTGAAATTAGGATTTTAGTGAAATCAGGATTTTAGTGAAATCAGGATATTAGTACAGCCTTGATATGTCCATTTAATCTATACTCTTTTTTTTTTCTTATCGAGTGAAGACTTTGTGCGTAAGGCAACAATTCATTGTTTTGAGATACATCAAACTGCGTATTTGTGGGATGTCATTATTTACTTAAATGTGGTTATCTAACTTGATATAGTATATGTACATACCCCATTGTTTGGTTATACAAATTTTCAGCTTTAGCTATAGATGTTTAAACATACTATTAACACGTTTCCAAAAATGGTATACTGTTTGAATGAATTTATAGAAGGTTTTGGAATATGAATTGTTTGCTTTGCTATTGAAAAATTACATTAGTACTCTATATAATTTAAACATCTGATGCTTACAGTGGGGAAAATTACGAAAAATAATTTTTTAAAAATCTATGTAAGCGGAATCAGCCATCAGCAAATATTGAAAGCGAAAATGAAACTATGTCAAGTTTACCCCGTATTTATAATTTTTTAACGACCGAGGGGTCACATCAGTTTGTACAATTTTTTTTTCAAATTCTGCTACCAGTAAGATGTGGACAATCGGTTGGTTTGGTTTGGAGCGCTACGGTCAACTTTGTGCTACACGAGGACAAATTAGACCGGGACCTACATTTTAAAGCCGATTCTGAACGGCTACTAACATCCATGACAACAGTGGGACTCTAACCCACAGGATCTGAATCGAATTCCAGCGCCCTTGGAAACCCACATATATACTTCCGCCAAATTTGGTTTCTAAATTTGCTAATATGATATTAATATCGCCATAGTGCCAATGTACACTGACTTTCATACGCAGTCAATTGACTGATTGCTTTTGCATCCCTTGATCTTTTAATAGCAAATCCCGAGGTTGATATACAACGTTTGAGCACTATGGACTTGTTTACATTGCTTTCGGAGCGTTGCACTCTTTCGTTCGCGAAGAGATTGTTCGCAAGAGCTCCGATTGGTTTGGCATATCACGTGGTCATGGCGTCGCGCTGTATGACTGGTTTAAATTTTTACCGCGGAGGCTACGCGACACTTCGTATGCAACGTGAACAAGTCCTGATTCATCCATCTATCAATATTTGTTAACAAATAAAGAAAAATGGGTTTAACATTTTTAATTATGCAGAATGTCTGGATTAAAAATAATTACAAAAGAACATAGAGAATAAATTAATCCAAAAATGCATAATAAATTTCAGTTAATTAAAATATAAATCCCTCAAACTTGCTTATATCCATAAACTATGCAGTCACTGCTATTTTTTTTCGTATATTTATGACATGGTTTTTAAATTCTTAACGTTTCTTGGGTAAACAGCCTGCAATCTTTCCAGACATTTTCAAAAAATTACCTCCAGTGCTCTGGAGCTTTTTAATGCGTCGAAAGTAAATGAGAAATATCCGAAGATTTAAGAAGTGCTATCTGAAGTTTGGAAGAATCAATTAACTTTATCCGATAGGGAAGAGAAATTAATAAAAGGAAATGATGTTAATAATATAAGTGAAACTCTGAAAGAAGAATTTTTAGTAAAATTAAGCGTCAAGAGCTTTCCTTTTATAGGAAAAGTGGAACAAACTAATTATTCCGTTGCATTATTATATTTCCATAATATTTCGGGGGAAATAAATTGGTCGACATCCTTGCAGAGTCCTAAATAGAAAATAATGGTATCATTTGTTTTATAACTGTTTCCAAATATAAAGAAGAAAATATTATCTAAGGAAATTAAGTCATGAAAATAAGCTTTTATAGTATACTAGCTGAATACCCGTGCGTCGTTACGGAGTACATTCAAATTAAATACAGCGGTCAATGCATGCAATTAACACCAAAATATACGCATTTAAAATAAATACAACGGTCAATGTATCCAATTATTTTGTAAATTTTATATCCATAAAACGTACTAATTTGAATTAAATTATTTATAAACATCCATCTCAATGAGTCTAGTGGTTAAATTTTATCTTTTATCGTATTTTAATATTTTTTTTTGCCAATTCATTTCGTTGTTATGCACGTGACGCAAAATTAAAGTATCAGAAAAAGAAAAGTAACCACGTGATTAGCATTTTATAAATTAAATTCTAAAAATGAATCTTTAAAAATTCACCAAAAAACATAAAATAAAGATAAAGATTCGAAAAAGATTTCATTTTAAAGGAAGTTTTATGATTTTTCAAGTGGTATAAATTTTATAAGCCTCAGATTATTTTTTAAATTCAAACTTAAAAAAAGGTACAAAATCAGCTTAAAAATTTAATTTAAAAAATCTAAGAAGAATTTTTCGAAATCTTTCTTAGTGACCCCCTACACTATATGAAGAATGGCCATGCAAAATTTCAGCCTATTAGGTCTAGCGGTTTGTTTTGTGCGTAATCTGTCAGTCAGTCACGGAAATGTTTTATATATATATATATATATATATATATAGAGAGAGAGAGAGAGAGAGAGAAAGGGAGAGAGAGAGAGACTAGGTGTCCCGTGCGAAACATTCGCATGCGATCTTATTTCCTTTCTTCGACTTTCACATCCTTTACTTTGATTTAAGACCTATTTTGATTATCCTTTAATATTGAGACAGATTATCTTCCCTTTGATAGCTTGGTAGAATTTTGTCATATGCAATTCAATTGTGTACATAGAATTGAATAAATAAAATTAAACTCTAAAAAAGCATACCAAAGGAAAATATCACTCATAAAATGTTCTTCAGGGAGATAGAAAATAGATTTTAGTCCAAACGAACTTTTTTTACAATCAAAAGAATAATGTATACCTACGCGGATGGTGCCAAGAGAGAAACTTATTAATTAATTTACAGAATAATAATAAAAGCAGTTGCTTTTAAAATTTGGAAATTCATTGACCGCGCGCAAGCAATCTAGTGGGAGAAATTTTTTTTTAAATGTTTGTAATTCAATTTATAAACAAACAATACAACGTGTAATTCTAAATTAACATTTCGGAAGTGGAGATCTTAATCTTTAAAATGGTACCTCATTTATGGATTTTATATAAGTATGAAGGAAGAAAAAGGTATCATCAGAAAAAAAACACGCTTTAGAAATATATATAGATTCTACATAACAGCTTTTTATGTTACTTTTTTCTTCAACTAAAGTGCTTAAACTATTTTGCCATTAATATTATTCGTTTAAGGATGATTAATATACACGCAAAATAAAGTCTCTCAGTTCAAAGAAACATTTCTTAAAGCTTTGGACGTCGTTACTTCGCGCATTTTGACTTACGCTTTAGAAAAATCTCCGTGAGCATAACTTATGATAGAAGTCTTTGACACAAATTTTGAAAATTTGTAACACACGATATTTCATTGAAGAAAAATGTAAATTTTATATTAGAATTTTATATGTAATTTTTTATCTGAATTACCTCCACAAACCCACACACAATCTCACATACAAAGTATGTATACTAAGAAAAAATTAGCTATTAGGCATAACTCCGGATATAATGTATAAAGCATGAGTGTAAAGGACGAAAAAGTATGTTTCATTCACTCGTATATCGTCATTAGGAGTCACTGCCGGAGTAATGCAAGAAAAGTAGCGAGATCTCAAAATCCCCAAAGCCGGCCCTAATAGGCGGTTGTTATTGAAGAAATAAACATTTCCAGCAGACGCCTTGGAACTAGGTCGCGACTTTGATATGGGCTTCTCAGACGAAACCTAAGCTGAAATCTAGGTTTTTTATAGCATTCTTATAGGTTTCTTATATATGGCTACACAATTTTGAGCATTGTTCCTATGGCATTGTTCACATGCTCTGTTTTTCGTAAAACCACCTGAAAATGTTTTGATTTTGTGTAAAAATTTGGGAAAAATTATTTCTTAAGCAAATATTGCTTAAAATAGTTTTTTTTTTACTTCCGGTGTAAATAAAAAAAATTATATAAAAATTTTCAAAATCCCGAAGACAAATTTTTTGAAATCATTGTGCTAAAAATCATATTAAAAACTACAACAGGTAAAATTTAGAATATTACAACGAGGATTTGGGTTGGGATTGGAACAAATTACAAATCATTTAACAACGGAATCACATTTTTTTATTTCTACTACGGTGGAAAAAGCTTGTTAAATTGTATTATTTATTGAAGATCACTATGTTATTGTATAAACTTATTTTCCTACATTATTGATTGCTTTTAGGTTATTTCAAGGTATTTCACAATAGATTGTGATAGTTATGATACATTTTTTTCATTATATTCATCTTTATAAAAGCATCCTGTCACAACATCTTCATTTTCAGTTTACTTAAAGTACACCTGTTTCAATGGATACACCTATTTATGATCGAGCCATTGAAAATATCTTTGTCATAGTTAATTATAAAACAATAAGCAACTTATACAGAGTATGCATACTGCATTAGTCGTATATAGAGTTTCAAAGTTTCAGTATACATAAAAAGATTGATCGATTATTATTCTGCTATCTAGCTAAAGTAATATTAAATATATCTCTAAATAGAGGCCAGATATCAAGTGATCATGAAATTTGCTTTTTATTCATCTTAATTTGCGATATCTCAGAGCACTAGATGCCTGCTTTGATTCATCATAGCAAACTTTGTCAATTAGTAAAGCGTTTAATTATCTGATTATCCTATTGTTTCCCTTTATACGACTCAGGGTAGGATATATATATATATATATATACACAGAGAGAGAGAGAAAAAACTTCTCTAACTCGGCCAGTTATGGTTCCAAAAAAAAGTAGCCATTTTCAGGGGTGGCTTTCTGTATGGCTGCCAGTCATGGTTCCGAAAGGAAAACGTCCTTTTTGAGAGGTGGCTGTCGAATAGGGGTTTGCAGGCTAGAGAAGTTTCACTGTGTGTGTATGTATGTATATATATATATATATATATATATATATATATATATATATATATATATATAACACCATGATATTCGAAATAAAAAAGAAGGATTTCATTTTGTTTGTAACCCTTCTAGCTTACTCAATAACTATACTTTTGACTGACAAATTAACAAAACGAGTATATTTACTATTTTACTATAATAAAAAATAGCAGACCAATAAAGTTTTTGAAAATTCTGTGGGACATTTTTCCTGAAACTAGAAATGCTTTTATTAAAGTTCGCTTACCGTTGAAAATTGTTTAAATTATACGAGTTTCTGTACATCTGGAGTAAATTAAAAAAAAGGTTTGGTTTGCAACAATAAATTATCTGAAGTTGTGGAAAACCATTTATTTATTTTTTCTTGGTCAGAAACGAGCAAAAAAAGAGATGAAAAAAACGGGATCCAATATTATCGGAAAAGGCAGGAGGAAAGTTTGAGAAAATTAAACCCCGAGTGACTTCCCTTCTCTTTGTGGGACGGGAGACAAATTATTTAGTCACACGGACCATTACACTTCAATAATGCTTCGAAAAGAATATGGGTAATTGGATGGCTTCGTTTGCTGAGAGATGCCACAAACCTGTGGTTAATTTTCTTTCTTTTTTTTCTACCTCTCACATAAATCACATTCGGATTAAGTTGCAGTGCACTGTGTAAAGAAAGGGTACATGTAGCAAAAATGGAGGATTTCTTACTTTGGTTTTAAATGTCACCTGATTTTAATCACATCTGCGGACAGTGACAGTTCAATATGTCTAAATTGCATAGATTTGTTGGCTTGTGATTGATCGAAAATCATATCACCTCATCTTTTTCATCTCGACTAAAGTGATTCTAGAAGAAAGGCTGTGAAATACGGTAACTTTAAGCAAAGATCACTGCTTCAACAACAATAAGATTGCAGTATAAAAGAAAATGTTATATTCACTAACGTAATCAAAGAACGACAATTTCTTTAACATTCTTAAGTTGAGGATGTATTTAAAAGTAAAATAACTTGGAAGTAGTTGGTCCACCATATTCAGTTTATCTGTCTCTATGACATTAGACAAATGATTCCCCGTTTAAATTTCAGCTCATGATTCAGCGTCGTATGGAATTGATGTCTTCCAACTTCTGCCTCTTTTGCTTAATGAATGACATTTCGAATTTTAATAAGGGTGCGTATAACAAAATAATCTGTTAATCTCAAACACAAACAAACAAACACAAACACACACACAAACACACACACACACACACACACACATATATATATATATATATATATATATATATATATATAAACACAAAATTAAAAGTATGTCCTTAAACATACAGTTAATTTAAGACAAGAGATTTAAACAAACTTGTCTGCCCATAAAAGTTATTTAATGACACGTATATCTATACGAATCTTTTAAAATTAACACTGACGTTATTTCATAAAGAAGACTTTGAAATAGTTGGCGGAAGTACTTTGGAGAGAGGAGAGATGCCAACAAATCCCTTGGGGGCCCGCGTAAAGGATTTTTATAACTCGTTATGAAACTGCTGTAAAACTTTATGCCCCTTTTTCAATAACAACGGAGTGGGCGGAAGAAAAATGCATGTTTTCTATCCAATAACTATACGTCAAGGAATCAACGAGACTACATTACAAAAGGCCTAAAGAAGTGAAAGGAAACTATTACAAATTTGATATATATTTCAAAGTCTCTTATGAAATGGTGTTTGAGAATCGTTGGAGAGCTCTTTATATTCGATATCACGGTTTATTTGAAATCAATAGTTCTGAAGTTTCCTCAATGCATAATCTTTAAATCTCTCTTAAGATATGACTGGAAAGTAAATTTTTAAATCGTCCCTCTAATGTTTAATTTAATGTGTACGGGGAAATATTAATGTAATCCTTTTCATTCGCTGGCATTCAGTTTACCGCAAGTCTGAAGAATGTCCTATAAATGTATTTTCCAGAAGGGAAATTACCTTTATAATTTGGAACTATATATATGGAACTATAAATATATATACACACATATATATATCATATATATATATATATATATATATCATATATATATATATATATATATATCATATATATATATATATATATGTGTGTGTGTGTGTGTGTGTGTTTGTTTGCTGTGCAAAGGATGTTAATTCCAAAATGGGCTAAAATGAGTTATCAAGCCAGGGATGTTTAAAAATTCAAGGGCTACTGCAAAGTACAGAAAGCTTTAGTCCAATTAAACTCCTAAATATTTTTACCATCAGTGAAAATTTGGGATATGCGAAACAAAACACAAGCATGTTAGTGTTAAAGGGGTTATATGCCCCAATAAGGACTTAAAACTCTTTACTCAGATAAAATAAAATTGAAAAATTTACTTTAAAAAATTAAAAATTAAACTTAATAAAACTGACTTTACAAAAAAATCTTTTTTTTTTCAATCCCGTGTTTCTCAAAACTACGATTTCGGACTTGACACTCTTTATACTGCAAGCAAGCAAGTACACGCACACGCACGCACGCACACACGCACACACACGCACGCACGCACGCAGGCACACACATACACACAGACATATACACATATACACATATACATACACACACACACATATATATATTATATACAGTCGGACCTCTATTTAGCGAAGTTGCTAAATCCCGCAAAAAAGTTCGTTATATGGAAAATTCGTTAAATAGAGATTCACCTTTTAAAATAATTTATACTGCACAAAACAGATTTTAAATTCATAAACACTAAATATTATTAAAAGAAGTTATTAATCACACCTTTATTTTGTAAATTAATATCTTTTTGTTTTATATAACTTTCCCATCAAAAAGAAATCTGCAAGGAAAACAAGAATAAAACAAAACATTGTGTAGGAATACACTGGATTTTTTATCAAAAAAATTAATG
This sequence comes from Dolomedes plantarius, assembly GCA_907164885.2. NCBI lineage: Eukaryota > Metazoa > Arthropoda > Arachnida > Araneae > Dolomedidae > Dolomedes > Dolomedes plantarius. The sequence continues at coordinate 38,761,971 of OU015495.1, forward strand.
AATTTTAGTGACATTATCGCATTTATTATAAGTAAAAACTGTTCAAGGTCATTGATCACCATAAAATGTGTTAAAAGAAAGAATAAGTTTGAAATGTTCAGAAATATTTTGATAAATTTGAAGAAAAAAAATTTTGGATCACAAGAAAAAGTTCGTTAAATAGAGAATGCACTTCGCTATTTGGAGGTTATTTTACGAAGAACTTCGCAAAATGTTCTTGGTTCCAAGAAACAGTTCGCAAAATAGGAGTTCGTTATATAGAGGTCCGACTGTATATATATAATTGTATTTTTATAAAATATATTTTTATACAATACAATTAAACCGTACTTGCTTGCCCCATAAAGGTTTTATAACTATACGTAGATCTATATGAATCTTTTAATATTTACCTTCACATTATTTCATGAAGAGAACGTTGAAATAGTTGACGGAAGTACTTTGGGGAGCGGAGCGCAGACAACTAATCCCCATGGGGGCCCACGCAAAATATTTTTATCACTCGTTATGAAACTGCTGTAAAACTTTATGCCCCTTTTTCAATAACAACGGAGCGGGAGGGAAGGAAAAATGTATGTTTTCCGTCCAATATCTATAAGGAAAGGAATCAATGAGATTGCTTAACAAAAGGCTTAAAGAAGTGAAAGGAAACTATTACAATTTTGATATATATTTCTCCGGGAGAACCTAAAGAAATGGAGTTTGAGAATCGTTGAAAAGGTCTTTGTATTTGATATCGTGGTTTATTTGAAATCAATAGTCCAGAAGTTTCTTCAATGCGTAATGTTTTAATCCCTTTTAAGATATAGCCGGAAAGTAAATCTTTAAATCTTCTTTTTAAATGATAGATTAAGTTTTGCGTTCGGGAATTATCGATGTAATTCGATTCATTTACTGGCTTTTAATCTGACGTAACTTTTCTGAATTTCCTATAAATTTCTCTCTTTTAAAAGGAAAACTAATTTATTTCTTTATAACATTTAGTTTACAAACTTAAAATTTTCAATAAATGAAAACTAATAAACAAGAGGCGTTGTCAAGTTAAAAACTATTAAAATAACCGGTTCAAAATGCTTTTGAAGGAATATACTATATTTCCTTCCTCTGGCACGTCGCCAAGGCCTTTCTATATTACGATTTTCCTTTCTTTGGCTTTTAATTTCAATATTTATTCAAAAAAAATTCTAATATTTTGGACGAAATTTAATCGAAAAAACACCGCCAAGACACTGTTTTATCATTTGTTTTATTAGACCTTAAAGGGAATATGAAAATGGCAGAAACTCAAATCGATGAACGATAACTTTTACCCCTTAGTGATTAAAACTACTAAGGAACAATGACAAGAAAGATAGCCATATTGACTTTTTATGTAGTTATTTTTTCCACATTTTAATTATTGCCTCACTACAGTAAGACGTAATTTACATTTAAACATTCATATGTTCACGTTGTTATTTGGCAGCATAAAATTCATTCTATTGCATTTATTAAGTATGTGGAATATACCAATTAAAAAAAATATTTGTGTATGTGTTTCCGAAAGCAATTGTAATTGATTCTGATATTTCTCCAATATATTTTTCAGTCTTTATGATTTAAAGAAAATTAAGCATAATTTTTCCTTTTTTTTGAAGGAAGGCATTTGTTGCCTAGACATCCGCTTGTACGTTCAACGCGAGACTGCTGGCCATTCATTTAAGAGGGCACCGTATAAGTGGCCAGCACTACCCCCTACATGCCGGTCCCGTAATTTAGAACCAAGTCAAATGACGAGACGGGTTCACTTGACTCCGCACCTCCAGAGGTAAATTTCAGAACTTGGAAGACATTGTAGCCACGACATATTTTTCGTACACCAGCCGCGATTAGTGTACACAGCGCTAGATTTGTCAGGGACGGGCATCAAACCAGTGACGTACATAAAAATATAAAAACATGCATTCTAATAAAAGATGCAAGTTAATTTCAGAATATATATATATATATATATATATATATATATATATATATATATATATATATATATATATATATATATATATATATAAAACAGTTCCGTAACTGACTGACTGATTGAATGACTGACATGCAACGCACAGCCCAAAACGCTGGACCTAAAGGGCTGAAATTTTGCATGGAGATTCTTCTTATAGTGTAGGGGTGCACTAAGAAAGATTTTTGAAAAATTCTTCTTAGATTTTTTTAAAATTAAATTTTTAAGCTGTTTTAGAAACTTATATATACATATGTACATATATTAGATACCTAATATATGTATATATAACCTATATATAGATATATTAGATAATTTAGAATAAAATACTCTTAAATTTAAGTTAATTATCTTTTATTAAAATTATTTTTTTATAATTTTAAAAATACAACTTAATTTCTAGACCTATAAGTAGATACACATAATTATAGTAAGAGAAGAAAAAAATCCAATATTTGTTACAACATACCCGCATAACAGTTTTAACATTTCAACTACAGGATGGGAGCAAGAAAAAGTTTTCTATGGTAGTTTGACGTAATGAAGTTTTCAGGAGGCTGTTTATACCTCTTTCAATACCAATAGTCTCAGACGAAGATTCACCTTCTAGCTTAGGTTTCACGGTTTGATAACATGCTGAATCTACTAATGTTAGGTTTTCCTAAGTGATAGTGGACACTTCGCCGAAGATTTATGTGTTTCAGGGTCCGGGAATACACAACCAGTATGTGAGAGGTGGGAAAAAAGAGTCCCTGTCTCTGTTTGTCAGTGGAGAAAAGTGAAATCGAACCCGGACGGGTAACGATACCTCTGGGTCAAGCTAATAGGACAGTGTTGTGCTAAAGCGTTTAATGGAAAAGTATTATGTTATGTCTAACAAAGAAACGGATGCATTTTACGACTGTATTCCCTCCCATCTTATCACTCTTTCATTAAAAAAATTGAAGAAAGAACTTCGTCCCCTTTGAGGGTTTAAGTGGCTTTTTTGGAAAAATGAAAGGTAAGCGAAGAGTGTAAGCTGATTCTTAAAACCGGTAGATTGATTCTTTAAAGCGAAAATTTTAACATGGAAATAATACATTGGTTTTTGTTTTTGCGATATTGATTCTTATAAACTGTTGATAACTACTGATCACTATAAGCGGTGGTTACTGTATATTATATATATATATATATATATATATATAGGAACCTCAATCTATCGTTTTACCAGGGACCGACTGAACTGAACGATAAATGCGATAAGATAGATGCGGACGGGAACATAAAGCAATATTACAGTCGGGACTGAGTGAAATAAACGACACATACGAAAAAACGATGATTCTAGGAACGATCGATCGAGAGTCCACTGTATGTATATATTTCAATACTTATTAGCAATTTAGTAAAGTCATGAGAGAAATACAATCATATATGGCTAAATCGGCCTCCGACCCTTGTTGTGCCGCTATAAACTGGAGCCGCAACCCTATGCCCTCTAGCTTATATGGACTTGGTCTGGAGTGAATTCGGGCTAGGGGGTTTTAGAAACAACAACAACACATTTTCCAAGAGAAATTTCAGACTATTTGAAAACCTATTATTAAACCTTCGCAAAAATCAAAATATTTTAAAAAATGATCAAAGTTTTCGATGTCAAGAAATTTCTTCATGAATAATTTTCAATTGACTGTATTTTTCCCATCGCATGCATGATTTATTTTTTGCAAAAAAAAAACAATATATACTTTTATTGTAGAGAAATATTTTTCCACTAGCTTCTCAAAATAAATAATATTTAGTCCTTATTCATTCAGTTCCTAACACGTTAAACCAAAAACTTTTCTTTCCCGCAACTTCATTCTTGCGGAAATAAGGCATCATAAAATTTTACAGCAGTTTCAAATGACGTGATAAAAACTTTGTATGGTGCTTCCAAGAAAGATTTACTTACATTAATCATGCTTCGGGAAATAAAAAATAGTAGGTGATTTAATACCAATAAAATCTGTCTCGCTTATGGATGGGTATATTGGTTTTGAATAACTTCACAAACAGATGTTTCGTGATATCATTATTCATGTTATGTAGCTTTTACCTATTTTTATAACCTTTACAAATTATCATTTCCCAAGTGGTATTTAAAAGTTGAGCTTTTATATGTTTAACAAGGTTCAATGTTGATACCTGCTGCTAGAATAATATATGCGATTGATCAGTGTTTTGTAGTCCGTTTTTGAAAAATTTCTTTATAGTCATATCTGGAAAAGGAAATGAAAAAAATTAATAAGCTTTTATAGTAACAGTCAGTAAATTTTAGATCCAATGTAGAACACTTTTATAACTTTTGATATTTTTGCTCTGATATTTGCTAATAATGAGTAATGCAATATATTTTTCAATTAAAAAAATATTACAGAGTTTTAAAACTTAAAAAGTACTAAAGAAATATTATGTAATTAAATTAGATTCATTGTAAATTTTGGACCCAATACGAAACTAATTTATGATAATTTTTTATTCTTACGCATGCATGCTTGGTAATAATTAGCAGTATAATATATTGTTGAGTTATGTAACGACATTAAAACATTTTTAAAGTCAAATAAAATTAACAATTTTTTTACATAATCAAATTAGATTTATTGTTAAGGACATTTTAAATTTGTATTTGTTAATTTGTTAAAAAATTACAAAATTTTATTGAAAAAAGTAGAAATTTAAATTAAATATTTAGTGCAAAATACAGTGTGAAACTGGAATCAAAATCACTGCATTATATTTAATAAGGGATCACTGAGTGAAGAGTTTGATTTTCAAAATCTCTCACAGGTCACTACAGGAAAATAAAATATATGATGTTTATTTACCTCTGTTACTAGTCCCGAATCAAATTCCGTACTTGATCACAAACTAATCTTGGGAGGAAATAACGCATTTTCTATCGCTTTAATGAGGAGACAGAAGCGTTAACTTTTCCTGTCATTCGAAACGAAATTGGATTTGTTACCCTTTGTTTGATATTTATAAGCACGTTGTGAACAATATGTAAGATTCTGGAAATTTTAGAGGAGGTATACAATGGAAATACTTAAAATTCCATAATGCGTCAATTGATGCCAAATTACAAAATTAATTTAGCATATGATCATCAACGTGGTTCTTAATTTTTTTTTCATGTTAAGGATATTTCTACGGTTTACCTAGTAATAAGGAGTTTAAATGGCTCTGAAATATAATCCATAATGAAGAAGATTTCTAGGAAGTTCGTAGTACAGAGAGAAATTTTTCCCTTTCTAGTGTGCGTGCGTGTGTACGCATGTGTAATTATTTAATTAAATACCAGAGAAGTGCGAAACTGGTTAAACAGATGGAACTGCATGCGTGATCCAAAAACTTTTTAGGCGTAAAAATAAGTACTATCTCAATGATTCCATTGTTAGTTTTACAAACCAGAAAAAAATACCTTTTTTTAAAACTTTTCTAATGAGAACTGATAACTAATAATTCATCTGCAAATGACTATAATAACCAACTTATCAATCAAGAGTACTTTTTCCATTAGGAAAACGAAAAGAAGAAAAAAATAATTTCTCTGATTCCGAAACAGCTGTTAGTATCTTTTAATTTCCAAATCGATTACTCGGAAACGAACCTTTTTTTTCCCACTCCCGTTTTCTCTAAGGATAAAGTATGACGTCTTTCTTCCCCGTGCTTAAGTCTTTTATGAAACAAGATCGTAAACTTTTTTTTTCTTTTTTTTTTTACAGCACCATTTTAATGCGTGATAAATATGTCTCGCGAGACCTGTGCATCGTGAAAAATGGAGCGCAGATTTGTCTAAGGATTAAACTTTTATTTCCTCAATATTAACTTAAATGGGGGAAAAAAAGAATGATGAATAGAACACAAGAATTTGTTTTTTGTTTTTTTCTTTGTTTTTGTTGTTATTGATGTATCGTTTTAATCCGGATTATACGAGCTCAAGACTGTAAAAGGGAAGGTGATTTATTAAAATTTAGTCCTAATCTCTGTAATGTCCTATAGTTATTCGGTGATAGGGATTAAACACAATAAATAACGTAATTATTTATTGTTTATTTTATATATGCTATTTAGAAAAGTGAAGATCCCCAAACTGGTATTAATAACCCCAAAAAATACAGGCAACCATACCCCTGCGAAATTTCATTGTAGAGTGAATTATACAAGATCGAAGCTATATGATAAAGGTGATATACCATTCCTACCAGAAAATAGAAAGATCTGCAATATGAATTATTAAATCAGTTGTATTTAGAAATAAAGGAAGGTTTTGATCATTTGCTACTCGTGGACTAAAGAACAGAGGCCTTCCTTTCAAATTAAATTAGTACTTTTGGTGATACCCTTGGTCCAAAAAACCGTGATGAATAAGTTTGCCAGAGACAACTCTTGACAATCCAGGATATGATCAACAGAGAATCAATACATTTATAATGTGGCACGGTGATTCTGAAATTCAGGAGCATGTTTAGAAAGTTCTTCAGTACTCTTGATGATGTCATGTCTTGTATGCCCACTGCCAAGTCTCTTCAGAGCAGTTAGGTGCAACTGTGGACCTTAAAACTGACTTTTTCTGGAGTTGGGGAGAAATGGTTCTTAATAGAACTCGAAGTCTCAGACTCGAGAACACAGTGATACTAGAACACAGTGATACTGCCTAAGGTAGGCTTAACACAGGATTTTTTTTCTCTAAATGTCTTAATAAATGCTTCTTGTCATATATCATCAATGTAAACCTCATGATATACTCTAGAACAGGGGTTTCCAACTGGCGGCCCGCGGTGCTTTTTTTTTGCGGCCCGCGAAGACTTCTGGGAAAATAATTTGCAGCATCAATTTACATATTCTTAGTTAAGGAAAAATGTTTTTGTAAAAATCTTTGTTTTCAAATGCTGTTCATTTACAAAAAACATTGATTTTCCTCGAAGTCCATGAAAAGTAGGGTGTCCACTCATGTTCTATTTCATACCCCCCCCCACTTCTTATTTAAATACCCACTTCTTATTTGACTTTTTTGTGTGTGTCTGTGTAATTTAACGAAAGTTGGCCAGTTATAATCAAGGTCGTTGTTGGAGGTTCATCCTCGAATTTTTAAAAATTTCATAGTACATACTATACACAAATCCCCCTCCCTCAAGAAAAAATGCCCTGGGTATGGTCTTGATTAAATTGCGGCCCGCCACCAGACAGGTGTTTTCGATTGCGGCCCTTGGACACTTCTAAGTTGGAAACCCCTGCTCTAGAACCTCGATTATTTTTTTTTAAATTTAGTAGCCACAGAAAATCAAAATCGTTGAGTTGTTGAATTTCTGTTAAAGGGATCCAGGACACAGGACCGTCGAAGTAGAAGTTTCATTTCATTTTTTTAAACACAACGGAGTTAGAATCTAATAACACAATACGCAATTTTATGCGACTATTATAAAGATATATACAACCTTCTTATATTATTTTATATGCGTAGCTTGCCGTAAACCTGTAATTTAAGTCTATTAATATCAGAATAATATTATTTGCGATTCGCCTTCTTTAAAAATATATTTCTAAAAATGTCTCTATTAAATTTTGGACAGGGTTCCTATGCTCCAATATTTTAAACTGTCACTAAAATTTTTGACGCAATAATTATTCGACTTAATAACTGATTTTTGTAAAATTTGCAAAAATAATTTCAGTGAAATAACATTACCCTGAAAAAATGATTATTCTACACTTCAAAGTGAGGTAATTTTTAAAATTTTTATCGGAGAATAATTGAGGCGTTCCCGTTTAAAAGTGGGTGAGTGCCAAAATTTCCAATAAGTATTTTTTCACTGATACAAGGGTTTTTTCCAATGCTAATGGCGTGGAAAAAGAGGTAAGTGCCTAGCACAGAACTAAACCAAACTAGCTAGGTATTTGTCTCCGTTTTCCACGCCAATAGTCTTGGAAAAAAACCTTGTATCAGTGAAAAAATACTCTTCGGAAATTTTGGCACTTACCCGCTTTTCAGCCGAAACTCCTCAATTTTTTATCATGTTTTTGTTATTAACTCGCTTTCTTGTGTGTTTGTGTGTGTGTGTGTGTTTGTCCGGTACAAATCTTGCAATCGATTTTTAACTAGCTTCCCGACTAGCTAGACATTTCAAACTTTTAGAATAGCTTAGAACACGATGACAATGTATTATTTTAATACTTTTAGCTCTCTTTAAGCAGATTTGAATTCTTTTTCAGATAATTTTGTTCTGTAGACTGGTGGAGTCATCTATCGGCCGGCACGGGAACGAAAATTTAAACGCAAGTTAACTTCCAATTAACTTAATTTTCTTTCAAGTTGTTGGGATAACTCATAAAAAATTTTAAAAAGTATTTATTAATACATAGAATTATTAGCTTTATATGATTCAACAGAAAATTTAAAAACATGGTATATAAAAAGTTCTTTTTATCTTGTAATTATTTTTAAGAATTTTAAACGTACGAAAACAAAAAAGAATTTAAAACTAGAGTTATTGGTTTGTCAGACACGAATCATATTTTAAATTTTATATTTTATTTATTTAAAGCGAAGTCTCAAATTTATAGGGCATTTTTCTACCCATAATTAAAAGATGCATTCAATGAACCCAAAAAATCTCTAAATTAAAAAAAATTAAAGTAAACAAACTATGTCCAGCCTTAACAAGTCTAAAAATATAACTACAGGGTGATTCAAAATGAATATAGCGATTACAAGCGGCTATAATTATTTAACCGAAAAGAATTTATCGATAAGAATTTCACAGAATGTAAAAGGGAGTTCAAAATTTTGTTTACATACTTTATAAATTTTCTATGCGATTCCCCTTGGTCACACGGATAACATCTAAGCGGTAGTTTATTTCACGCCATACATCCTGAAGAATATGAGGAGGCCACAGCTAGATACGGATTTCACTGATTACATCTTTCAGCAAGATGGAACACCCCCCATTACGGTATGGAGGTTGGTACATTTTTAAACCAACATCTTCCAAAGCGTTGTATTTAGAAAAAAAAAAAATAAGGTAACAGCCTACGTTCGGAGCCAATTTTTTAAAAAATCGATTTTTTAAAGGATTTTTTGGTCTTTGGTGGTAAAATATATTTAAAAATTAAAAATAAACAAAAACTTGCCTGTAAATACCATATTTTTTTATAAATTGGTCAATTTAAAGTAATTTTTAATAAAATATAGCTAAAATGACTATCACTCTGCCCTAAATTCTAATGCTACTATTTTGATTTCCTTCTCAGAAATGATATATATGACAGTTATCGTGAAAATGACCCAGTAACTAAGAGAAATTTTAAAGTTTAAAAATAATACAGACAATTTTATGTTCCAACATGCAAATTTTCCCCGATTCGTTATTCCTTTCCTTATAACAACAGCCCCAAACAAAAAATATTTAATATACATCAATTATTGTGCGTCATTTCATTAACAATAGCATCTAAAACATTTCCTGAAAGTTTTATCAAGTTATATGCATTATTATGAGAAAAGATTGAATTTCACGATTCTTGCAAGAAATAAAATTGACCTAAATAGTCAAAAAATGACATTTTCAACGTAGGCAGTCACCTTAAGATAAAAACATTTATGAATAGGAGATAAAAACAATTATGACCAAAATTACTCCTAACAAATAAACATTCCTAGTCAAACCAAATGGATGTGAAAGAAATTAATAACACAGATTACGTCCGTATAGCATGGAGAAATAAGTACTTCTGCTGTAGATATAAATAAAATGTTTCCCATTAACCACAACTGCCTATTGTTTATTTTTTTAATGTAAAGTTTCGATAGACATGATATTACAGCTTCTAGACTTCTGAAATGCATATATTCCCGAAAATTTCAAAAATTAAAGTTTTGGTTAAAGCCAGAGAGAAACATTTCACTTTCTAAAATACGTACGTGATCTAGAAGTTAAATACATAAATACGTGGGAGAGAGTCATAAAATATATACAGACAGAAAGTAATTTCAAAAATGTTATTTTTATACAAAAATACCCGGACCCTCTCCCCCTTTTCTCGAATGCTAGTTTTATTACCCTAGATAAAGTATTGCGAGTACCGAAAATTCTTGGGGAGGAAAATCATTAAATAAGAAATGTTGTGTAAAGGAAATACAAATGATTCAATAAAATGTGAAAAGTTAAAAGAAATCTTAAAGGAAACTATATAAATGGCTATGAATCCATGTAATGAGATACTCATTGCTTCAATAATCTCCGTACATATATCTTGAAGGGTTTCCACAGCACTCCGACATTCACAGATTTGGCGATTTATGCTCCGCTTGGTGATATATCCGATATCGAGTCGTTGGGTAATTATTTTACATATCGGCGTGTTTTAGCCCGTCTGCACACGGAGCAACTCAAAAGAAACTGATAACCGACTGAAATCACAAACCAGTCCGTTATGAGTCACAACCTATGTAATTGAATGGAGCCACGCACACGGCGCAACTGGTTACAAACCCGTCGGACGGGATTGTAACCAGTTGCGCCGTGTGGACGGGTTTGTAACCAGTTGCGCAGTGTGCGTGGCTCCATTCAATTACATAGGTTGCGACTCATAAAGGACTGGTTTGTGATTTGAGTCGGTTATCAGTTTCTTTTGAGTTGCTCCGTGTGCAGACGGCCTAAAGGGGAGCAATTTTTACGAGATGCTGGACATTAAAAGGTGGAGCGAAAAAACTTTATTATTTTTTTTTCTTTCCTGTATTATCAATCATTTATCCATGGCCCCAAATGCAAGAGTGCAAATTTTCAACCTGTTTTGATAATATCTTCAGGTGGCGCACTAGAATCGAATTTTTGCAAAGTAGTATAAAAAAAGACATTTAAAAACGTGATAATAAAACTCATTTACATATTTTTATTTAATTTTTTTTCTTAAGCTAATTAAGCATATTATATTAAAAAGCATTTAAGCAATAGACTCCTTCTTAATAATGTTTACGTGTCCTTTTCAGAAGTTTTTTGGACTTTCTTTTTCGTGAAAATATTGAGATTTTGTCTCAAAAGGTGGCAAGTATTGCCTAGCTTTTATCTTGGTTCTTATGTAACCGTCTCTTGCCACTGAACCACAAACAGATAATGCAGCCTCAGTTGCTAGCTTTATACACCGTTCTACTGCCTTTGTGTGACTAGGGAACTTCTCAAAATACAGGAAATTGTCTCCTGAAGAAATCATAGTCTTTATTTCTGTATCACTGTATTTCATCGTCTTTGGTGGTTCGGTAACATTTTCTTTCCACCAATTTATCAAATCTTAATAATCTGATGCTCCGATCTGAAATTCAGGAAGTTGAAATTCGCGTACTTTTCTGCCTTTGATCTGTTCTCTTGCTTTTAATATTCTTCGAAGAGCTAGTTGTCTTATATGTAACTCTTCGTCTTGTAACATAGCTAGTAACAAATTTTCTGGGTGTGCAAAGAATGAATTTCGTTGAATACTTTTTAATAGAATGTTCTTCGGCTCGTTTCGCATATACGAAGATTTCCTAACCATATTAAAAACGCGGATAGGCCCATATTTCACACCAATTACCAGTCACATCCAATTGCCATCAACAATGGCAATTGTCACATCCAATTGCCATAAACAATGACAATTGGATGAAATGGATGTATGAAATTCGAAGCTTTTTCCTGGCAATTGAACTATACTTCTTTGAATCGCAATTGCATTACCCGAATAAAGTGAAAGATGTCCTATGTACTTAGAATCTGTCTCAGAAATCATAGAAATAATGTTTTTCAGTCCTCCGACGTGATCTATTTTCTGTCTTAGCCAGGACTGAAGTTTCATCTTTACGGCCGTCAAAATAAAGCGAGGATATAGGTAGTTGGCCACTTAACCGTTGCAGAATTTGGCGTACTTTTCGACGATCGCGACGTAGTTTATGTCGATCTATTACTTTTGATGAGTTGTCACTACTGATAATATTTAAATCCTGCATTACAGCGTTTACTATGATTACTGCTTAGCGATCAGAAATCCCAGTTCGATCACAAGATGTTGCTAGGTTTCGTAGCTTATGTCTCACTTGGATCGTCTCTTCTTGCTGCTTTTTTGGTCGTTGGCAGGGTTTTGAAATGGAAAATTTATCTGGGTCAGTTTCAGTAGATCTGTCCGAAGAGCATTATAAGACTGGGGAAAACTGTGGTGAGTTGATAGAACTAATATCTTCTCCGATGTGTGGTAAGATAATCCTAGTCCAGAAGTGCAGCTTCAGTCTAACACTATGTAAAACTGGCTTAAAGTGTAAACGTTAATGCAAGTAACCTAGACAGCACTGTTGGTAAATATTTCTTAAAAATGCAGTATAGGACAGTACACAAACCTACAATAACAAGTATGGGACAAAAAGTTTAAAATATGACTCTCAATTGAGGTTAAAATGAAGCACTAAAAATGAGTGTTTTTTAACTCTCTCATGTCGTGTGCCACCTGAAGATGATGAAGTCGTAGACAACTGATTTTCGCATATATGATGTTCTATTATTGCATCAACAAATTATAATACAGGAATAAACAAAAAATAAAAAATTCTTCTTTTTCGCTCCACCCTACTGGACATACTGTTGACCACTGAATCATGTGCAAGCCTCAGCTAAGAAGAATGTCACTTGACGTAAAAAAAAAAAAATATATATATATATATATATATATATATATATATATATATGTGTGTGTGTGTGTGTGTGTGTGTGTGTATGTGTGTGTGTGTGTGTGCGTGTGTTAGTGTTAATTAAATATTTTAATCCGCTAGTGTTATCCAAAATTCAAGAACAGCATGTTTAGTCATTTTTTTGCTCATTATTTTGAGGAATTAAGGCTCCAATTTCGTCGAAGTTCATATTCTATTTTCAAACATTTCCCTGCCACTTCTTTGGTTTGGAGCAATGGTTCTTAACCTTTTCAGAGACGCGGAACATCATTTTTTTAATATATATATATATATATATATATATATATATATAAACATTAATGTTTATATAATTGAGTACAAATTAATAATAAACAAGGTATGCGGTCAACAACGCATCACCCCCCAGCAAAAAAAGATGCCACAACTCAAAATGCAGCTTTTGAGAAAAATTAACTTAAAGAATACTATACAGCTTGAACCAGCATTACAATAAAACTGATACAACTGCTTCAGGTTTACCAATTGCGAGATAGAGGTGTGTCGCTTTTCGTTCACGATGGAAAACTTCATACATATTTTTCAAGGACATAACCTCAAAATTGCCACTTTCTAACTTGTGTCACTTTTCTTACCGAGATACGATATCATCTATTTAGGAAAAAAATGATTTTTACCATTATACAATAGTCTAAAAAAAGAATAAACATAAAAGTACTCTACTCCAACTATAAAGAAATATTACTTATAATACGTGTTACTTCGTTACCTAACTAAATGTTAAAACGTTAATATTTGGTTTGGATTATTGGGCGTGGATGTGTTATAATCGTTTATTCCCCCTTATTTGAACTTTCAAAATTGTGTGTTTTTGTTTTAGGTATTTTTTTTACAATTAAAAATGTTTGTCTCAAATTATTTCTGCACAATGCCCCACACAAAATTTTTTGAAGATATTGGACTAAAACAGATGGTTACATTGCAATCTTTAATAGTATAATTTATAAACGCAGACTTTTGGTATATATGAATTACAAAAAAAAATATGATATGGAAATAAATTATTATATTTATAATTTCTAATAAATTAAAATATCTTAAATAAAAACAAATCATGACAAATTTCGCGGAACATTTTGGACAAATTAGCGGATTACTGGTGTTCCACGGTATAGACCGTAATCATCAACTCTGAAAATAATGTTATAGCACATTTCATATTTTTGAATATTTTATAAATTTTACGTTACAGTTTTTAAATCTGTTACAAAGGTACATTGTAGTAAGACATTGACTTTTTGTTATTTGCCGCGATTTACTGTCTATTTTATTATAAGAGCAGCCTATAGATGAGCCAGTAATGCTCCCTATGAGGACGACGACGACACTGAAACGACCAATCCTAATTCGGGATTTTAACCCAAGGCCACTGCGTGGCAGCTCAGAACGATAACCACTACACCACGTGGGCGTGCTACGTTACAGTAGATTAACAATTACCTATTTCATTCCCCACCATTACTCTGTTATAAGGTATTCAAAATCATTTCTCGGAAGTGCACCGGGAAAATTCATTTGAGTACTTCATTACATTCTTGTTAATCATTCAATACAATATGCGGAATTTAGTCTTCCTCGTAAAATTAGGGAATAACATTTCCCTCTTTCACCATGAATGCCTTTCCTGACAATAGTTGTGTTTGATATGCAAATTTTCTGTGTGTCGATTTAACCCCCTCCCTGTGACATTTAATTCAGAAAAGTGCACCAAAAACGGAAAAAAATTTCCGACGAACAGTGCGAAATACTCATTCCCAATTCACGCCTTTATAACTGACCACACCCCCATTCCTCACCAATGAAATAAATGAAGGACAAATACCGCCATCTACTGTGAAAATAGTAACTCGACGAACTTCCAGCACCCTCCGCTTTCGGGTATAAGCCTTGTACGAACCTGAAGACCAGACGCTGCGTAGCAAATCCTGCAAACTCAGTCGAGTGTTTACTTCCACTGTTCGGTTTATGAATAGTATGGGCCTTGGCGCCGGACGGACAGTACAGATCTGCCAACCAATTGAGGCAACCCGGGATTGCGGTTGCACGAACTGGGTTCTGGCGTCACTGGTAAGGGGTTAAAGACATACAAATATGAAATTTTAGTTTGAAAAATAAAAGAAAACGCTTCTTTACTACTTGATAAACTTAATTGCAATGTTTAGGAAAATTAACATTAATTTATCATAATTATTTCTATAAGTAAGTTTTCCTATTTCAAAGTTTCAAAAGTAGTCCAATTCTAAAGTTTACTTTTATTGGCTTTTTCAGCTACGGAGACAGTTCGCAAAAGTGGCTGTTATCTCCAACTAGTACATACCATTTCAAAGATTTATGGGTCTACATTGAAGAAATATCACTATATAATAACATCGATTTAATATTTTTTCTTTTTGTATTCCAAACCTACCGAATTCATATTTATTTAGCGATATCACGTTCCATTTTTACTGCACTAGTTTATATATTAGATTATATTATATCATATTATATATATATATATATATATATATATATATATATATATATATATATATATCAATGCATGTATAAATTTCTTCTTAACGTAAACAAGTAGAGGAAATATTTCCTAGTATATGAGGTACCGATTTACCCTATGAAGAAAATATTGTGTGTGTATATATATATATATATATATATATATATATATATATATATATATACAGTGGTTTTTAAAAAAATAGATGGCTATACTACTGTCTTTTCTCAAGTAAAGTTGCTTATTTTTAATATCGTGTTTTCACACGGCGCGTCACACGGGAACACAATACTCGCAATTAAAAAAATACTTTTGTTATACAGAGGCTGTTCACACATTTTTTAGACGATGCATATTGTATTCAAAAAACCAAATTACATAAAATTCTTGCGTTTTAAATGTTCTATTTGACATCCCTTATTCTGAACTACCTTTCGACACCGCAATTTCCAGGATAATAATGCCTTTTGAAGTGTCAGAAGAGGTATTCTATCCCATTCCTCCTGAACAGCTTTCCAGAGTCCTGTAAGGGTTTTGGGACGACGTTTGGATAATGCAGATTTTAAAAGTCCGAAAGCACAAAAATCCATAGGTGATACATCGGGAGATTTAGTAGGGATATCAGTGAAGGGTATGGCCTTGATACCAGTTTTTTGTTCCATTTCTTTTAGGAAATTTACAGTGGATTTTGATGTGTGACTGCTAGCTTTGTCCTGATGGAGTCTCACAGATTGATGGCACTGTGGTAAAGCGATGGTATTTCATTCAGAAAAATTGGCTATAAAATATGTTCCTGATAGTATTTGGAGTTAATCTTGACATTTTTTTCCACTCTCTTTATTTTTAACTTGCCATTATAAGAAAAACCAGCAACAATCATGAATCCCTTAGAAAAACTTTCTTTCGATTCTTTAAACCATTAACTTAATTTTTTTCTCCCCGTTTATTCCCCTTCTTATGATAATAAATGGCTCTTTTTTTGCTGAAATCATTTAAATACACCAATGATTCATCGATTGTGACAATTGTTTTCCATTTTTCTATGGATAAGTGTTTCTCATATAGAATTCTGCAGCGTGTCCTGCGTTCAGCGATATGATTTGGAAGAAGACGATGCATATTGTGTTTTTTTCGCTTTCGTACGATTTAAATCAACGTTTATCATTTTGTTTACAGTGGACACCGAGCATTGTAATGATTTTGCAACTGTCCTTTGACTAGGGGGATTTTCTTTTAACATTAAACAACGTACCTTTGCAATAGTCGAAGATGTCCGTTTTTTCCTTGGATACTTGTTTGGAATTTTTGACCCACTTGAGGCTCCAATTTGACGTTTTTTTTTCCTTTCTTGTTGACGATATTACCTATCGACGCTTTATATATCACAAAACCATGACTCTCACATCGTTTTAGGATAACGGAGTATGCATATTTCTCTTCGGAAAGAGCATAAATGTAGCCTTCGAACCACTGCTTTGTTAAAAACGCCATTTTGAATAAAAACAAAACTTTCAAGCCTCAGAGGATAATTTTGACTTTTAAAAACATAGTACAATTGCAATTATTTCTTTTGCAGCAAAAGATTTTTTATTACCACTTACCAAAATCGTCTAAAAAATGTGCGAACAGCCTCTGTATATTAACAATTGATTCGTAAGTTTCTTACAATGTCTGTTAAGTTAAGCCAAAATAATACTTGAAAGAAAGGTGTTGATACGCTGTATTCCCGCGTACCCCCAGAAAAAAGCCCTATATATATATATATATATAAAGAGAAATTTATACATTGTTATATATATATATATATATATATATATATATATATATATATATATATATATATATATATATATATATATATATATATATATATATATAAAAATTTCTTCTTAAGTAAACAAGTAGAGGAAATATTTCCCAGTATATGAGGTATCGATTTACCCTATGAAGAAAATATTGTATATATGTTTTCCTCTCTTTGAGTACATTTATACAAATGTAAATTATTCAGAGCTCATATCATTTAATATTTTGCCTGCGATTCCAATATACAAAATATTTTCTTCCGCACCTCCGTCTTTGTATTTTAACGATTTATCATGACGTAACATAATCCGAAAAGAAATGATATATTCCCCGAGAAACATTTCCGGGAGCATATTAACATTTTTATTAATATTTCCATCGGAATAGGAGCTTCATTCTTATTTATTGATAAGGGAGAATAGGTAATTTATATCCCCTCTCAATAGTTTCTTCTCTCTCTGTCGAATTTATCGTAAAAGTCTCAGACTTGCTTTGGTTCGGTTGTTGAAGGAAAAATCATTAAGTTTTCGGCTCTCGAATAGTTAGGAGCGGTTATTCTTTCTCGTCTCGGCTGTGGTGTCGTAGGAGAAAGTGAAAATTGTTGAGTTTTAGGTACGGAGTGATGATTTTTTTTTTATGCAGACGCCAAAAATGCTTCAAATGGAAAATTTATTTGTAAGGACGAGGGAAATGTACTAAATTGTTGGATCAAGTTATTGCAGTCGGCGCTGTTTATAATGACCCCCCCCCGTTCTATAGAAAAAAAGGGTGTTATAAAAGTGGTCGCTAAAGCGAAAACAGTTCGAAAAACATGCCGTAACATGTGGTTAAGTAGCTTGTTTATGGTTTTCATGGACACATAAACTACTCTTTCATACTAAAACTACTCATATATATCATATACTTATATATATCTAACACATCATCTATATATGTTTATATAATTCATATATAAACTACTCATATATATCTTGTTTATTCATATATATTTACAGCATCTATGATTTAACATTTCCATTATTAATTGATCATTATCATTCCTCAATCAGAAATAATCATTAATTGTAAACCAGAGAGACAGACTCAGTTCGATCTAAAATCCAACATAGAGACTGGAAGCACATCCAATAGTTATCGATCGATCTTTCCTTTATATATCCCTCTTCCAGAAGACTCCAGATTATTATAGGAGCTTTGGCATAACCGTGGGGAAAAACCGACCTTCGTTCAGCCAGTGTGTCGAACATCTGGTCCCCTGGCAATGGCTGTAATTAGTTTGCTTTGAACTTCCCGTTAACGACTTGTTTAACGGCTTGTTTAACTACCCTGTCAATCTAACTTAAAATGGTCGCATCTGTAAAGGCTTTTCCCAATTAGGAATGGGCACACCACCATCATGTGTGCAGATCTCCGACAAAACATACTGCTGTTATTGTCTACGAGAAACTTCTCCATTAAGACATTTCGCACATAATCCTCGAGAATCGTGGGTTGCTACCAACGGGAGCACCGTATATGTGAACAAACACCACCCTTTGGAGCCAACCCCGGTTTGACCGATCACCCCCAGATGCGAGATCTGGAAGGATCGTATCTTCTCCACCCTCCCTGACGCCATAGAAGGACTTACCGGTCTACGGATTTATCGTGCCCCTAACCGGCTTAGATAAGAACTATTTAAAGGCTTTCGTCGGGATTCGAACAGAGTACCTCCAGTTCCAAATCCGACGCTCTACCACTAGGCTCTCACGGGACCTTAAAATACAAACTCTTATCTCTTGCAGGAAAATTAAGATTTTTAAATAAATTCCATAGTGGTACACGATTACAATTTGAATACTATTGTTCTCTTTGTTACCCATTAAGCATTAGCAATATAAATTTATTTCTGCATACAAATAAATTGAACGGTAATTTCTGAAACAAACCTTTAAAGTAAAAATTAATGAAGTTACAAGAAATGGAGTATTGTTCTTCTTCTGGGGCACTACAGCCTACTGCTGGCCAAGGCCGTCCCAATAAGTTTACGCCATCTGGCCCTATCTAAGGCAATATTCCTCCAGAATCCTCTATATATAGTTTTTATATCATTCTCAACGGCATCAAGCCACCTACTTGGTGGCCTTCCTCGCTTTGTAGCTCCCATAGGTTTGGTAAATGTTATCTTTTTTATTGGATTTGTGTCTTCAGTCCTGTATGAATGACCCAACCATCAAATCCTTTATGAATGACCCAACCATCAAATCCTGTGGCTTTTTAATGATCTTGACAATGTCAGGTTGCCTTTATTTTCGGTAGATTTCATGATTAAACACTGATCTTCAAACACCATTTTCGCAAATTGCACCAGATATTTTTCTTAATATTTTGCGCTCGATGATCAATAGCTTATTTTCATTAGATTTAGTCATTGCCCAGCACTCGCAGAAATATAGTATGATGGGTCGTAATAGAGTTTTATATATATTAATTTTAGTGTTACGGCCAATGATTTGAGATTTAAACTTATTTTTGAGGCCATAGTAACATCTATTTGCCATATAAAGTCTGTTATTAATTTCAACTGATATATCAATATTATTAGTGAGTATAGTCCCAAGATATTTGAACTGTGTTACATTTTCGAAAGTGTAGTTGTTTACAGTTAATGGCAATGGGTTAGGTATTTTATGGGTAATTTCTAAAAATTTAGTTTCATCTTCATTTATAGTTAGGCCTAATTTCCTTGCTTCGGCTTCAAATGAATTGAATGCTTCTGAGACATATATTCTGGATCTACCCACTAAAGCGATGTCATCAGCGAATGCCAAGGTTTGCGTTGTCTTTTGGTAGATAGTGAAATGGGGTATTTTTTACATTAATTTCCTAGAAAAAAAATCAGAATTTATTGTTTGTTCATTGTACATTTGAGATGTATTTTAAAACACATTTTCCATCTCAGTTAAAGATCGTTTCGTGGGAGTGAATTGCGGAAGCTGTATTGTAATTAAATGATATGCAGTATCGTTATAGAGGATGTAAAAAGACATATCATTAAGGGCGATTCCATTTGAGACATTTAGCACAGGTCGTTGTATTGGAACGGTCGTTATAACGGTCGTTATAAGAAGTGCCGACTGTATTAGCAAAATAAAATTATCCTGGGGAAATATTTACAGGTAGTTTAAATTGAGAAATTAGTGAAATTATTTAAATTACATTCCCAACAGCGAACCCCTTCCAAAAAGAGGAAAAAAAGGTTGGACCATGATATCATAAGTAGTCCAGTATTTTTCTCCCATTTGACTACTATTGCAACTTTGATAATTAAGGGTCAGTTTACATAGAATCCGTCAGCGTCAGCGCAAAAATTTTTAACCAACCTTATACCAATCATTGACACATTTAACCAATGAGCGCCAACGGAAACTTAAACGCTGACGTTCACGGATTATATGTAATTAAAATTAGGTAAAAATTGGTTATATTCCTAACAAGTTTACTGTTGCATTTTAATGACACAGACTCGACAGACTTATTAAGATTAGGTAATAGATAAATTTCCATCGCCCCAAAACAAGTAAGTATGTACTTGATTATTTATTTTCACTTGTGATTACTCAATATGTTTGTTAAATTATCAAGAGATAAACAGTTTTATGAGAAAAATATAGATAATATCTAAAACATTGATGCTCCCAGCGTCTGAAAATCGATAATGGGTAAAAATTTGTTTGCAATTAGCGAAAGACAAATTTACATTTATTAAAATAAATATTACATGCTTTGCAATTAGACAGAAAAGCAAGAAATATAAATAATTATTCACTTCCCTGTTAGAATTTCCAAACTACAAAGGAAAGTACTACCAAAGAAAATCAAACTAACAACGAATCAAATCAGGTGGAAACACAAACACCATTAAAACATTAATTAACTTTCAGCGAAACAATCAGTGGCATCTCTAAATACTTGCGATGTTTCTTTTTTTTTGCTTATTTTCTGAAACTTTGTTGTTCATACAAAATTATATTAAACAAGGATTGTATAATATATACCATTCTGTTGTACATGTCAATAAAAACTGTTAATGCCATCACTATTCCTAAACTAATAGGAACAATAAATTGCATTATACAACTACAACTCGCACCTGTTTCGCACATGCTACTAAACAATTTAATGACACTTTTTTAACTATAGAATTTTAATTAAATATATTCATTATTTTAAAGTCTCTATCTTAAACCGATAATCATTTTAATTCATTTCTTCACTTTAAGTAATTATTTTATGTTGACAAGAGTTAAATTAGTCAAAATTTACGAAACATGTCAACCTAAAAAACTGCAATTAAGTCTACATTTCCAACCCACAGTTAAATGAATTAATTTCTAATTCAATCTACTTATTTTTAGAGATAATGCAGATGTAAGTCTCCTTTCATGATTTAACAGGAAGATCGAAGATTTGTTGCTTATCTATCGTCTTCATAAAACGCGTGTCTTCTCACAAAGCGGCCCTAAGAGATGCATTATAACACGTATACAAAAATCCACATGATCCTGAATATCAATGTAAAAGCTTTCAACTCTTCGAACCTGTTATACAGATTGTGTATTAAACGTTCTTGTGACAATGTCAGTTGTCTTATGCAAATTGAATAAAAGTAATAGCGTTATACTAATTATTAGACGTTAAAAGAAAAAATATATATTAGGATAAAAATTGTCTCTAGGCAACACCGAAGTAAGGATTTTACTTTAGAAAAAATGCACATATAACAACATCTTATCAACAGCATAATATAAAAGGAAGTAAATATATTTTAAATGGTCGGCGGGTTTTAAAAGAATAACAATATGTTTCAGAGTAATAAAACAGTTAAGGTCCGGTTATACAACAATAAAAAAGCATATTACTTTTTAAACATTTTTTCCATGTCATATTATAGTGCAATAATAATGTAAAATTTGAATTAATCAGGAAGCAGCTTTGTATGTATTTAATGTTTAATTTTAAATGCATGGGGCATTTGTTTCACAATTGGTTGTCCTTTAAATTAAACAAGGAAATAATTTACATATGTCATAATTGAATTTCTAGTGGTGAATTTTTTTTAATTGCTTCTTTTAAATACTTCCAAAATATTTATTCATATTTGATAACATACACAGGGAGCAGATCCTATCGTTTGCAATTGATGTAAAACGAAATAAAATCCTCACACTGTATAGATACAAAATTTTCACCAATCTGTGTTGTTTACTGCAACCATTAAAACCCTCATTGGCGCCGTTCCCACAGAGCGAACGCCTAAATCCAGTCTTCCTTTCACTTGCATACAATGTATGCCAGTTAACTAAGCAGAGAAATGGCTAGTATTGCCATCTCTAATCACTCTAAAGAAGTAAAAACATTTTGCAACCTTTAATTGGAGAATTTTTCAAGATTTTTTAGGTTTAAAAAATCCTTTGAAAAATTTGCACCGTGGAAACGGTGAAGGTTATTACCACTGAAAGGGTTAAGAATATGTTTAATTCAAAATTTATAAATACTATTGTTTAAGAGTGCAGCTCATGTTTCTAGATGCATGACAAGATAGAAATATATTCTGCGTCTTTCGTCTTTTATATAGCATTGAGTGAAAGTATTTTTTCTTTCCTTACTGAATCCTTTAAATTGTCAGTCACTTACTAATGCATGATATTAATGTTGAAACGTGTTTTTCTATTCGACGAAGTTTAAGAATGCCGGGTAACTGTCATATTCGATTCGATTCAGTCAATATTTACCTATCGAGAGTAGATTCTCTCTAACTGTCAACCTTAATTCTATTTTTTTTATTTTTAACGCTTAATAGAGGAAGAGATTCTTTTCACAAACATTGTTTTCAGATTTTGCGGAAAACCTAACATATTTACACATTTTTTATAAACAAAAACGTTATATAATGTAAACAGAGATGGCGCTGCAGCATTGAAAAACCCTAAAACGTTGCAACTTTTAATTGATTATTTATATATATACATACATACATATTATACATATACATATATATATTAATTAGGGTGTTTCATTTTGTAAGGCAGAAAATAAAATGTAAAGTTTTTGCAGACTTTGGTTACGCCCCGAGTCTCAGTAACTTAAAATTAATATATGCCAAATTTCAAGAAGATTGGATAATATTTAGAGGTTGAACACTTTGATGAGTTTTGTAAAAGTAGGCAAAAAATATGATTTTTCAATGTTAATTACTTTTATTGGGAAAACTAGAAATCCAAAACTTAATATAACATTAAAACTAGACACTAATATTAATAGGTAGTATGATAATCAAAACATGTGTTATATTAATAAATTTTGAACGATGCAATCCCTTCTTTTGTTCGTTTGGTGACGACTTTTCTGTGATGCTCCACTGCCCTCAACAAAAATTGTTTTTGTTGTTCGTTTCTAACCGGTTCGTTAAACCGTTTTTTTATCAAAACAATTCCTCTTTCTGCGGTATCACTGACCACCTAAAGAGCGTTCACATGGCTTCTTAGAGAATCACTGCACTATTCTGTCACGTCGCAGATCCCAAACAATTCAAAGAACGTCTTTGTTTCATTAGTAACGAAATGGCTCAGGGCTTTTCCTTTAAAAAATAGGGTTTTACCCTCTAATCGTTTATTTCCGTTTTCTTTACAGGTTTGGTTTCTAAATTTTTAGTCATATTTTTCTTAGCCTGCGTAATACGTCCGTCCAAAAAACCAATCCTACGTTTGTTTCTAACAGATACCAAAGGTATCTCTTAGAAACTGTGAGAGCACTTTTTTGACGTCTGCATCTGGGTAAGTGCTAAGAAGCTGTAGCATATCCAAATCATTCTTTTGAGTCCATCGACTTACAATTGCCTCGTGCCAAAAGCGATCATATATGAGGCTGATACAATGTGCAACTCGTTTTATACCTTTCAATTCTCGATAAGGAATATTCAACTGTTTAGAGAAGAGGACAATTTTAAGTGCATATATTGCCTTAGCCATCCACCTTGCTTGATGCAGAGCTCCTGGGATCCCGAAGTTGTTTTTAGACCAACCTCCTAGGTACAGGAGTGAGAGTTGTAATATCTCTTAGTAGTCTTTTCTTGGATGACTTCCGTCTTTCAGGACATTTTGGATGTAGTTAACCATTGTCACTCGCTGTTCTCCTAGAAAGCCTTGAACGGGACTTTCTTCATCCAGCATTGTCATGTATGACTTCTTATTAAGTAAAGCCCACAGACTTTGGAACTTCCGAGAAATCTGGATGTCAGGACCACTTGATGGTATGCCACAATACTCCTCAAACACTCCTTTCAATATTAGTTCATGGGTGTGAGGACGGCAAGCCAACCACAACAATTTTAGTCCGAATTCCCTTTCAATTCAGGTACACGCCCTTCGATCAGTCCCGTATTAGATGCTGTAGTATCAAAAGATATACCGATGATATTGTCACGTAGCCCAAATCGGTCCACTTCCCGAATAACTACTTCAGCCATCTGCTCACCAGTGCATTTCAGGGCAACAGGTACGCCAAGCAAAAGTTCAAAATCTTTGTCAGTCACTAGAACTGCAACTCTCTCTCCCAAGGCTTTGACACTCCCATGGTCAACTGAGGCAACTGTTTATATCCCAATGCAAAACCAAATAAGGAGGATTTTCAAAGAGTGACTGTTCGATTTTCGTTGCCATATACTTCTATTGATCACCCGAGCTCGGTAAACAGTAGCTGGAGATACGGTTAGTAATAGTTGATAAAGTTAGGATGAAGTTGATTAATATAACACATGATTTGTCTATCATACTATCTATTAATCTTACTGTCTAGTTTTAATATTATTTTAAGTTTGGGATTTCTAGTTTTCCCAATAAAAGTGATTAACATTGAAAAATCATATTTTTTGCCTACTTTTACAAAACTGATCAAAGTATGCAACCTCTAAATATTATCCAATCTTCTTGAAATTTGGCATATATAACTTTTATATCACTGAGACTCGGGGCGTAAGCAAAGTCATATGAAAATCACATCTTTGGAAAAATGAAACACTCTAATATATATATATATATATATATATATTTATATATATATATATATATATATATATATATATATATATATATATATATATATATATATATATATATATATATATATATAGAGAGAGAGAGAGAGAGAGAGAGATATCGTAGATGAATTGACAGGTTCGGCATAATACGAAGAGGGCCGTCTTTTAGCAATAATGAGCCAGGCTATTGAAGTATTATCGACAACTATCTACTTAGCCCGATACTTTTTAGGTTTATTGTAATGAGACCATACAACTTTAGACTAGTTATGAAATTCGCAATAGTTTGCTCAAATCGCCTGGTTTCATCCAGCCTTATAGAAATAAGACCAAAGTTGTAAAGGCTTACTTAAAAGGAGAGATATGAACATATGAATTCGTTAAGAGTTACTTAGGTTAAAAAAGGGTAACTCAAAAGCTGCCCAACAATCATCATGGCATTAAAAAATTTATTACAATCGGACAACTGTTTTTTGGTGCGTCGAATTTTTTCTTATAGTGTGTGCGTGCATGCATACATACATACATACATACATACACATACGTACATACATACATACATAAGGATTACTTATCCCTTTTTCACAGATTCCCTTACATAGTGTATGCTAAGGATGGAATCATGTAGGAATCAGTGCCGCTGAAGTAATATTATCTAATAATAAGGTAATATAATTTTCATGCATTTCTTTCTCACTCTAAAAGAGACACCAATTTAGCACTTTTGTACGATTTTGGGAAGTATTTACTCAAGTATGGATATTTTTTATCTCAATATGCATGAGTCGGGAAAAAATCAAATATATGTACATCTTCATACATTTTTAACGTGATTTTTTTCAATTTGGTAAGACTCAAACAAATTCAACGGCGTAAGAATACTTATAAAATATTTAATCTTTAGCGAATAACGTAAGAAAATTTGAGGGAAAAAAAAGGAGGCCTCAATTTCAGTTTTCAAAAGTATTTTTTGTGCCACAACTTTCCCCATTTGAGATCACAAAGTAATCTAACAACCACAAAAAAACTTAAACACTGCTTAAAAAAATCTCAAAGTAAAGTGCGTCGAGAAAAAAAAGCTACAAAAGGACGCAAAAAAAAAGCTGAGAGTGGCCGTCCGGATTCTAGTTAATGATATATTCCTTCTAGTTCCATGACCGTTTTTTTATTTTCCTTTAAAGCTGATAAATTATAAATATTTTATCATACAAATATATTTACGACTCTATATCTAAAATGTCAACGAATATTTTCCAGGATAAAAGTCTTTCATGGAGATTATTTTTTTATTTTATGGGTTTTCTTACATTTTGCCAATATTCACATTCATAAAGTTTTTTTGTACACTTTTTATTTTATGAACAAAAGATATGAGACACACACTGAAAGCAATGCTTAATAGTAAAACGCACGTACACATAATAACCGGAATAGGCAAATCAATATATAGTTTACATGAAATACAGAGAGTTGCGCAATCGATAAATAACGGTGGTATAATACCCAGCGTAGACACCAGAGCACACATTGCGCTTGTCGGGACCCGAGTCGAGTACCGAGTCGCGTACGCTTGTTGGGACCGACGCACTAACCACTAGGATGGCTTAGATCCACGTAATGTAATAATCATTAATTAATTATAATTTATTAATATTTAAAAGTCGTTTTAATAGTACAGTTTGAACTTTCTGCATCCTACTGGAGAATGTATATTATATATATATATATATACAGGTAACCCTCCTATAACACAGTAGATAGGTTCCTAGAAAATGCCGTGTTGTGCGAAACTGTGTTATATGAGACCCAGAGACAGTTCAAAAAAGGGGGGTTACGTTCTGAAAACTTATTAAAAACAAATATTTTTTTTTAAATTCCATATAAGCAACTTAATTTTCATTAAAAATATAAATGCATGTATAACACAAAACGAAAAGAAACAAAAGAATATTATTTTCATTTAATGCGACCTTAATTTAATAAATTTCTTTCTCATCACTGCTCAGTACAATCAATCGAGAACGTTTTTTCGATTGAACGGTATCACCTTCACTTTCAGAACCTTTTTCTTCATTTAGATATTTTGCACCTTCTATCCTCTTTAAAAAATCTGCAATTTTGATTTATTTGCTGGTTCTTACATGGTCATTGCAGATTCACGGTATGGAGATTTGCAGCTCTCTTTTAAATTTTGCAGCTCCCTTTTGAATTTTCGGCTTCTTTCAGCGGAAGGGTCTGTTTTCAGGAAAAATTATTCAAGATTTTCAGTTAAGCTTAGGCCTTCTTGTAATTTTATAGAGTTATAAATGAATAGATTATAATTTCTTTATACATTTTCATGTAAAACCACTATAGTTCATTATTCCTTCTCGTTATTATTTTAAGGTAATTCAGTTTTTAAATGTGTTAAACAATAATCATGTTATCTAATGCTATAGGAAATACAGTGTTGTACAAAGGTTTTTGCAATTTTTTTTATCGTGTTAGAGCGAAACCGTGTTGTAAGATGCCGTTCTGTAGAAGGGCTACCTATATATATATATATATATATATATATATATATATATATATATATATATATATATATATATATATATATATATATATATATATATATCCCATGATTATGAAAGTGATCTAAGTCATTGTGTCGGTGATTACGAAAGTGGTGTAAGTCAAGAATCTTTTAAAAAAAGTTTTCACGTTGCATTCTTTTACATTACCATAATCTGAAACACTCTTTGCAGAAATGTAAAAATTGAAGGATAAATATTTCCTGAAATTTTTTATTATATAGCAAAAAATATTTTTTAGTTTCTTCAAAATTAATATCTCGAAGAATTGATTTTGAAATTTATGAGCGAAAAATGTATGACTTGCACCACTTTTGTAATCACCGGTACAATGACTTTACAGTGTACGTACGTTCACATTCATAATCAAGTGTACGTACGTACGTACTACGTACGCGCATGCGCACTCGTGCATACACACAAACACGCACATATATACGAGTGCAACATTGTTAATTACAATGGATATTATGATAATTTTAATAGGTATACCTCTTGTTTTTTTGGTTATTTTAATACGAGACAAAACTTCTCTGCGTAATATCTATACGCAAAACGAATGTTGCTCAAGAGAGTTTCTTGCCCGGGATTCCAAGACATACAAGCAAACCTAGCTTGAGACACAAACTACCATACAATGCCATCGGAAAAAAGTGAACAAAAATTATTCTCGTAAAATAATGGCTCGGAATGGGAATTAAATATGTCATATTTATGCTTTTATACCCGACTAACCTTAAAAGCATCGCGATAAAGAAAACAAATGTTAATCAATGAGAAAATCCTTATGAATTTACGCTTGATTTAAAATTCCCATTTCAAATTGTATAATTTATTCCGGATTTGTTGGCAATGGAAAAGTTGGTCCTGCTCTTCCCCTTTTCGAAAACTATTTCTTTTGGAAAAATAATTCTAATTAAATTACCATAAAATATTTTTCATTTGATCTACCCCGCTTTATATTTCTGGTCTTAATAAAAAGAAAAAGTTATCTTTGAAGTACATTTAGATGAAGATAAGTAAAGAGTCTGATAATTTGAATTTAATTCATTAATTTAACTTCTCTCTGTGTGAATTGAAAATGAACATTAAAACAAAAGTTTTATTTCGAAGTAATTAGATAATTTCCATCACATCAAACACGGTTAAGGTTTGCTTCTTTTATAACTTATTTGCTTTTTCAGGTTAGAATTTAAGCGACAGCTTTTTTTTGTTAATTTTTAAATCCTGAGAGGCAAGGTTATTTAAAATCCATACTGCAGCGAGGTATAACATTTCGGTGAGTAAGATAAGCTACTTAAATTCAAATACTTAAAAGTGCGTGTGAAACATTTCGTATTTTGACTGAGTTCCTCTAGCTTCTTGTATATATGCCTTAATGACTACCATTTATTTTTGTTACTAATAGGTATACAGTATATAACTATGAGTATATACTTACAGTATATATATATATATATATATATATATATATATATATATATATATATATACATATATGTATATATTAGTTTGTGCTGAATTCTTAATAAATTATTAAACGTCTGGCTGCGTGACATGAAAAATTTATCATGACATAATTCCCTTTTTTTTACATGTATGTCATCAAATATATATTTTTCCTACCAAAAACTTCAATGCTACCATAAAAAGAAGCATTTATTAAATATGGAAATGCTACATTTTAAGACGTGTTTGGAGCAAGCAAAGGATAATACATATAGAACAAGCATTTCCCATACAGAGGGTACTTTGTTGCTGAGCAGAGGCCATAAAGGCGACGAGTTGATCTCTTAAATTTTCAGTCCCCCTGTAAATCAATGGGGATTTTATCTCCTCATTTTACGTTCACAAATTCTTAAATGCTTATTTTTTAATGCAGTTTTCCGCATTTGAAAACAAATTTTTACTTACAGTGTTCTAAGTGACAGTTTAATTTCGCAGTGATAAGAATCAAAAATTAAAAATCCCGCAATAAATTAACTTCTTCATACCTTTTAAAATTTAAAAATATTGCGCTCTTAATTTAAACGTCCGTCTCTAATTACGGGAAGCATAGTTGCATAACACGCATTTGTTAATCTGTGTTCAAAAACTCCTGAGTAGAAAATTCCAGACAACATAACGCCAGATAAGAAATGAGATCTCTGATTCATCCTTTTATCATCAAATCAGAACTAAAGTATTCAGATTTTTCATTCATTTATGATATTACTAGCAGTATTTAAAGATTATAAATATAATACAACATTTTTTCGCACTGAACGTAGTGCTTTTTTTTCTTCTTATCAACACTAAGGGCCTGTTCACACAGACTCCATCGGCGTCAACGTAAAAATTTTTTATCAGTCATATACCAATCATTGAGCCATATAACCTATCAGCGCCAACGGAATCTTTAACGCTAACGACGACGGATGTGAACAGGCCAAGGTATCGGTCTACCTTCGGAGTACTTTTTTCCAAAAACTGTATTTACGTAAATTTCTGTATTATATTTCGAAGTCATATAACACCAACATACTAAAATAGTGAAAAAATAGGCTATAACTACTTTTTACAAAATTGAGGAAATTGGGTCGAAATTCAGCAAATTTTTACAAAACTGGCTCTAGATCTAAAAAAAAAAATATCCATATAACAATTTCTTTTTGTCATATGTACATAAGTACCTCCTGAGTGTAATGACATAAAAGCTAATAAATTTCTTGAAATCTAAAAAAGATACAGGTCTTTTACATGCAATTACATGCAAAACTTTAGTAATTTTTCGTGAGATTTTTTATAAATGCAGCTATAAATCAACAAATAATATACCTAGAACCAAATCTGTAGTCCATTATATTCTTAGTACTATGAAAGGCATACGTGAAAAATTTCATACACATATCATGGTTAGATTTTGAGTTATCACAAGAGTCGTTTATATTTTTGATGAAAAATAAGTTCTTCAGAAAACGCGATTAAAGCTTTCAACTTGTATGGAATTTCATAGCTGCTGATGATCTTTAAATCTAATTTCCTTTATAAAGATAGTATCGAAAAAAATAAAGCAGATTTAGAAATATAAATTTACAATCAAAAAAAAAAAGGAAAAACAATTTCGGAATTTTCGTCAAAATCGATGTTTTAAAGATAGTCGGATAGATTGAGGCGTGGTAGGAACAAAAAAAGACACTACTTACATGATTTGAGCTACAATCTTGTAATACTAATGTGTTGATGCTATCTCTCTGAGAGACTTGCATTTCTCGATTTTTCATGTTCGCCAACATATAGAGTTTTAGCACTTCTACCCTTAACTTTGGGTGCATATAATTTGAAGTGGCACTTTAATGAATTAGATTCAAACACAGTTCTAAATTAATAAAAATGTTTATTTAAATATTTGCACATATAGATTTTGCTTTTCAACAATAAGCATAAGTACTACTAGTACGGGATATATATAACACACATGCAAGGGATATTAATCCCGTATAGATACTTTGCAAGAAAATACAGGTTGCAATACTCACAATACCTGAAAGTCAACCAGCAGTGCTGCCACGTAAACTTTGGCCCTAACAAGAACTCGCGTAGGTTAGCATCAACCTAGCTCCTCCCTTAACACTTTGTTTCTTTAACCTTTTCATTACTGGGTGGGGCAGCATGTATCCCAAGAATACGTAATGTTTATCATTAATGAATATATACGGGGGCTGTCCCTAAAGTATCCGAATTTAATTTATAACTAAAAAAATATAATGGATATACATACTTCAGTTTAATCCCCTTCAAAGTATCGTCCTTGAGAAGCAATACACTTAGCCAAACGTTGTTGCCACTCTTGGAAGCAGGATTGGAAGTCGTTCTTTGGAATGGTCAACAGCTGTTCGATCGCTTTTTGTTTGATGGTCGTCACATCCTCAAACCGCCGTCCTTTAAGCGTTTTCTTTAGCTTTGGAAATGCGAAAAATTCACATGGAGCGAGGTCTGGTGAGTAGGGAGGTTGCGGGACTTGAACGGTGCCATGTTTGGTTAAAAAGTTTTGAACCACATGTGAGGAGTAAGCAGGGGCATTATCGTGGTGAAGCATCCGTTTCCCAGATTTTCACTTTGCTGGTCGTTTCCTCCTCACGGAATCACGAAGTCGCCTGAGAACATCACGGTAGAACTCTTCATTAATGGTTTGTCCATCTCTCGATAGTCTGTCCACCTCCCGCAATCTCTTGAACTGTCATTCGTCGATCTGATCGCACCACAGTACGAACCTGTTCCACTTTGACATCATTTCTCGATGTTGATGGACGCCCTGATCATGCATCACTTTCCACAGATTCCCTTCCATCTTTAAAACGTCTAAACCATTGAAACACTTGAGTTCGGCCCATAACATCATCACCGTATGCTTTCTTAAGCAAATCGAACGTTTCGGTTGCCGTTTTTCTAATTTTATTACAAAATTTGATGCAAACACGTTGCTCAGTAGATTCCGTCATGATCCAACCCGACACGAGACTTCCACTGTGTTCACTTTTCGTTATTGCTACAAGAGAACCGCGCTTCGCAGTGCTTGGATAATTGCAAACATAACAAGTTTACATAATGTTTAAACATGCTAATTAGCGTGCGCACGCAGACCAGTGTCTGTATTATGTTTTATACATTCAGTTCGGATACTTTACGGACAGCCCTCGTATATATATATATATATATATATATATATATATATATATAAACCCCATTAATGGCCCTTCTCACAAAGGGGGTATGAAATTTTCCGTTCTAAAGAGGGATTCGGAAAAATGGGCCCCGTAAGTTAAAGGTTAATCTAGCTGCTTGGTATTTATACCAACCGCGTGTGCCGCAATTAGCATATCTTAAGCGGCTTCTTTAACTTTATTCACATAAAAGTTCGATTATTGTGAATCGAATCTTATGTAAACCTTACAAACATTCCGAATAAAACAAGTAACACAGTATTACCTTGGTAACCTTTAACGAGGGAATAAAAGATAATGAATTTGATCATGAACACCTCAGTATGCATATTTATAGTCTCGAACCAGTTTCTAAGGGATAGTGCAGGGGTTCAGGGTTAATACTATGAAATCTATCTTCAACTGGTTGCATTCAATGATTTATTTTTTAAAATAGTTGTCTGGTAAGCAAACAAAAATTTAAAACACGATAATTTGACTAACCAGTAAAAGAGAGTATTATCAATTTTACATCCATTAACTATTATAATAAATAATTAATATTATTATTTAAAAAATAATATTTTTATAAATAAACAATACTAGTTGATATCCATCAAAACATGACGGCTAAATAGTAAATAAATGTACTATTACACAAATTATAATCGGCACATCATTGCCAAATGTTGAATATCATAATAATGCACAGAAACAAATTAATGTGTTTAAGCGGCCTCGTGCTTAGTGAGTATCTAAAGCCAGATTTAAAAATGTCACTGAGCATGCGCAGAAACCAATTTTTTTTAAAAACTGTAAATTATCGCAAATTAAACAGCGCAAAATAAACAATTTCCATAAGGCTTAATCTTATATTTCGCAAACATAATTATCATAAAAATTAAAATAGCAGAAAGTAATCTAGAGAGACTCCTCGGAATAACCGTGTTTATCATTAAAGCATGTCACTGAGCATGCGCAGAAACAGTGAGTTTCTAAATCCAGATTCAAACATGCCACTGAGCATACGCAGAAATCAATTTTTAATCGTAAATTACCGCTAATTAATAGAAATTGCGTTTACAAAAACCAAATTTGACAAATCTGCAGATTTCAGTCTTTTGTTTAAGACCAAAATGAAGTAAATTAATGCAGTAATTTTCTCTCACTAACTGCCCCAAAAGTAGGCTTAGCAACATAAATATATAGATTCCGTACTTCAACATAAGTAATTCCCTGAAGTTTTAATTTCATAAAGCCCTAGGGTAAATAGAAAGACTTTTTGGAGGTTCCAAGTGAAAATTTCACCCGAGAAATCTCCCTTTAGACAATTTTATCAATAATGAATCAAATCAATAACACATTGGTGGATATTTAAAATATTTAACCGAGAATTTATAGATCACAATTTTTTTCCATTACTATCATATCAATAAGTAATATGGACTGCTGGAAATATTCATCACCGAAACTATTTTTTCCCACACTTTATCGAGCTAAAATGATGGGTATGTATAAATGTGTTATTTAGTTACAATTATAGAAGTTGGGTGACGTCCGGTGTCATAGTTGTTAAAAGCTTCAAGTTTCCCCACCGCAGGTCCAGGATTCAATCCTGTG
The DNA here is from genome assembly GCA_907164885.2 of Dolomedes plantarius. NCBI lineage: Eukaryota > Metazoa > Arthropoda > Arachnida > Araneae > Dolomedidae > Dolomedes > Dolomedes plantarius. Next base: position 38,795,981 of record OU015495.1, read on the forward strand.
ACTGGGCAAGGTCGACTCAGCCTTTCATCCCTTGAGTGGGTTGATAAAATGAGGACGAAGTATGCTTTGGAACTAAACTCTGGGGGTCCCACGTCAGGTTGACTACCTGACTGAGACATATGGTGTATGACACCCCAAGCCTACGATCAAGAAAGTGGAGATGGACACCACCGGCCTTGGTCCACAGCGGACTGTGCTGCCATGAGTTTATACAAGTTGGGCCAGAAGTAGGTATTCAGTATTATATATTTTTAGTGAGATAATGGTAATAGATAATGATATTAACGTATAAGTATAACGTTTAGATATTAAATTATGGTTTGTTTTAAAATTATTCATAACATTCAAATTGATATTATGAACAATTCATTGATATTCCAATGATATTCCAAGGCATCGGCATTGTGATGGTATCTAGCAGTTTAACATTTAGTTGACATTTAGTTAATTTAAGTTAAGCTGTTTAATATTGTGACAAAGCTTAGTCGTTTAGTTGTTTGACACTGTCTAATATTTTAAGTCTTCGAAATGTCCCCCATCAACGTTTCAGCAAACACCTAACCTAACCGAAACCCTTTGGCAAATAGTTTGACACAAGTTAAAGTTTGAATCGAGGCCCATAAACGCGTCTGTTATGAACTCTTTCATTTCGTTCGTCCACTATTTGGGGCTTTCTCTCGCAAAACTAATTTTACCCCCTCCTTCCCCAAAAAAGAAACTTCAAAATCCACTTTCTTTGTTCTTAAGTTCCCTACCATCATTCACAATACCGATGAAGAAGAAAAATACTATATATCTATCGACTTTTAGCCCACCGTGTGCAATATTCGATCTCAAACTAACATTGGCCTAATATTGACAAATACTACACCAAACTTAACATTATTTTGGCGATAATACCGCCAACTGAGCGTTCTTAATCCAGCCCGGCAACCCCCTTCACGGAAAATAGTCTCTGTGATTAATCGGGGCAGAAAGATCTGGACGGGTGGGAGGGGGGGGGAGGTTTATCAGGTAAAACACTTCTTGACAGATAGAAATTCCTCCCCCGGTTCGACTTTAATAGAGGCAAAGTAAATTGAGAAAAATGGAGAGACGAAAGACCATTAAATCTTCGATCAAATGGGAAAGGAGAAAAAACACCACACTTGCTCATGGTCATATATATATATATATATATATACAAAAAAAAGAATGGCCCCATGAATTATGTAACAGAACAAAATGTTGGTATCTGAAGGATAAAATTTTTCTTGTTGGAATTTCTCCTTACGGTAATGAAACGCATATTTCTCTGCCCTGAAATATAAAGGCATACAATCAACAGATTATATTGGATTTATAAATTCGAATAAATATATATCTTAGTCTGTGAAATTCAGATTATATTTTAAAGTTAAAGGAGGCTGCACATGGATAGATTTGGATAAGATTGGATGGGAAAGTTTAAAAGAGGTTATAAATCAGTTGAGTTCGAAAGATTCCATATTAATTAAGGAAGGAATTGCAATAGCTCCACGTGATTTATAGTTATCCCTCATAATTTAACTATTTTTATACCTATTCCTTTTATTATGTTTAGGTATATATATATAAACATAATAAATTCGAAGATAAATTATATATATGAAACGATAACCTTTATAACCATTAAAGGTGACGCCTATTCAAAATTCTTTTATATTATCGCAATATAACTCCCCTCAACCTGAATTCAATCTGGAAATAACCAAATAAACTATTAGATTTCCTCTAAAGCCACGCGCCAGCGCCGTTATATAAGTATTATATAAGGCGAAGTTCTGGAAGAGCTGATGTTTAGGTCAGGTGTTATGAACTGCCCAATCAGAAGTTCAGTTTGTCGCACTCGGGCGAGAAAGTTACGTTCTTTTTGGCTTTTTGTGTGTTAGCACTTGTACTGGAAAGACGCAGTTTTCGCACTGCGTTTTTATATTTTCTGCGTGCTGTTCCGGCAGCATCAGGATGGTTCTTAAGACATGTTTAGCTCGAATTTTACAGGAAAGTAGACTTTTTCTTAGTACTGTCATGTCAAATTTACCCCATTCCTGTTGGACCATTTTCCAAAGTCCGTTCAGTGTTCTTGGATACCGTTTTCCTAAGGCTCGTTTTAATAAAACGAAAGTGCCAAAGTCCATTGGAGAAGCGTCAGGTGATTTTACCTTAAGTTTATTAAATGGGGTATACTTTATTCCTGTTTCTGATTCTTTCTTTGCTAAATAGCGGCAGTTGATTTAGACGTGAGACTAGAGGCTTTGTCCATATGAATCTCAACTTTATCTATGTCCTTTACAAATAAGGATCAAATTTCTTCTTCAAAAATTTGTTCTAAGATATTCTGTTGATAGTAGAGTGGATTAATTTTGGCTCTACTTGATACTTTTCGATTTTAATTTTCCGTTGTAACAAAAACCTACAACTATCATGAATCCCTTTGGGAACTTTTCTGTACACTGTCGAAGCCTTTTCGTATGACCATTCCCGTAAGTTGAGCAATAGAAAATTGATCTTTTTTTATTATAGTCACTTCAATACACCCATGACTCATCTAGTGTTACCAAAAATTTTCCTTTTTCAGCAGCTAGGTGTTTTTCATATAATTTTCTACAATTTGTTTTTCATTCATCAGTATGCTTTGGCAAAAGCAGATGAACTTTCTGTTTAAACATCTTTCTTAAGTTGAAATCTGTAAGAATTATTTTACTTACAGTGCCAGAAGACATTTCTAGTTTCGATGCAATGGATCTTTGAATAGGCGAATTTTCTTTTAGGATCAGTGACTTCACTTTCTCGATATTTACCTGCGTTCGAACAGTCTTAGGATGAGGTTTCATGGTCATTATTTCCTTTTTACTTTCAGTTATACCTTTTTTCCTCTTAAATTTAATATATTATAAATATCTTTTTTTGAAATAACATAACCGCGATTTTTACACCGCTTTATAATTTGTTGATATGAAAATTTCTACTCTTAAAGCGCAGTTACCTAACCTTCGAGCCATCTATCAATTTCAGGAGCCATTTTCAAAATAAATCTTATTTTACATTCCAATCAAAACAAAACAGTAGCAGACGATTATTCTGAAGTTGCCAAATTTTTATCTCAAAATGCTAACTACAAAAAATATATTACAAAATCGTTTCTATAAAGTGCGAACGACCTTCTGTATGAGGCATAATATATGCATCTATAAATTTTCCATACGTACCTATGTGAATAAATTTGTCAAATATCTGAATAACTGCTCATTCCTATATGCGCATGTGTAAGTTTATCATATGCAAGCGTACACTATCATATATTATAATATTTCTAGCATTTAATCAATATCTATTCAGTTATAATATTGTCGCTTTCAGTTGTTACTCGAAAATTCACCAGCTGATGATTAATTTGTATTCATAATCATGCAACATTATATATAATTTTTTAGGTTACTACAAAGGATAAATATAATTTCATTACCATATTTATCTTCCTTAGAAGATTGAGTTAAAAACCGTATGCCCCAACTTCTTCCAAAAATCTTACCTATAATTAAAAAAAAAGATTATTTTAGCAAAAAACATAAAAATAAATATTACGCATTTAAAATATTATTAATAAATTTTTTAAAACAAATTCACTTACGGAGAACATTTATTAAATTGTTCAAAAACCACCTAATGATTAAATTTATTGACATACTCAACACCAATATTAAAGCAACACTGTAATTTAAAACAAATTATAAAAACTTTTTTAAATTTTAATAACTTGACAAAAAGATATACGAAACAGCAAACATTCACCATCTATTAAACGAAAATTATAACAAATAAGAAACCAACGTCTGGCAATCGCCAATATAGCGAAAACACTTTTAAGTAAGGAAAACTGATTTCACAATAGTTTAAACTACGATAGAACACTGTTTCTAACGTAGCAGGGAATTTCTTTAAGTGAAAATTTCCTGAAGGTGAAATTTAATTAGTAGATAACTCGAGACGCACGCTTTCAAATTGCATTTCCTTCATCAAACAACGAGAGAACAATATTTAACAAAATGTAACGTTTTCTTTCCTGATACATTTACCCTCTCTTTGTTTTGAGAACGCTTTAATTAATTTCTTCCAATTCCAGTCTTTTAGCGACGTAATAACCAGTATTTCACTCCAGCAAATATCGGTGTTAATTTATCTCCAGAATGCTTTATTTTATGCGAGCGATTCATGTTGACACTGCATGTTTTACTCCATGTTACATGTTGACAAAGAGGTGACATTAAATGAATTCTTCTTTAATGTTTATATTTAAACGTTAAAACCATTTATTTCCATTTTGGCTTTTAAGATTTCTAAAGGAAAATATTAACTTAAACATAATCGAAAAATAAACTAAACCAATTATTCTCTATAACACAAAGATTAATATATTTATGGATTAGTTTTTTAAACACTTTAAACGGGGTGGTGCTAGCAATTAGAGTATTATGTCAAATTGAAATGTTAAAAGAATCTTTAAATCATACAGCTATACATTGAAATATTCACTAATTTTTCCTTTTCTGTATATAGGACAAATAAAAAAGAATTTTAGAGAGCGCAATCTTGTGTTCAAATAGCTACGAAAAATTGCATTGATTATTCATGGATAATAAAATTAGAAGCATATACAGTCGAACCTCCATATATCGAACTTCCACATATAGAAATTTTCTATATATCGAACTCTTACCAAATCTCCATGTTCATTACATAGAAAAATTGTTTCTATATATCGAAAAAATCTCTATATATCGAAATATTTTCAAGACAAATTGGGAGATTTTATTCCACTTTACTTTAGAATAAAAACTCCCAATTTTTGTCATTTGAAACAATACGTCGTGGACTTCAATTCGACGAAAATATCCCTGATTAAGTTTTTAGTGGACTGAATAAATGCGAACATTTCTTTGAACTTTCCGCAAAACTGGCTGTTAAGCAAGATATTCGTAGTTTTTTTTTAAAAAAAGAATGTAGCTGTGATCATTGTAACCACTGTCGGGATTATTGTTTTTTTTAAAGGTATGTAGTACTCAATAAATCTTTCATGTTAATTCATTTTTTAGTTCTTAACTCATTTAATGGGATTCGCATATAAATTAGAAATGGAGTTTTGTATACGAAAATTAGCTTTAATTTTTTAAGGAGAATTATGATAAAACTAAGCTCAATTCTATATATCGAAATTTCTATATATCGAATTTTTTTCCGGAAATTTGCTACTTCGATATAAGGAGGTTCGACTGTAATTAAACAGTAGCTTGTAGAAAAGGAAAATAATGTAGAATGTATGTAATAGACCAGGGGTTCCCAAACGTTTTCCTACATCGACGATCCCATTTAAAAGAATAATCTTCCTTCATCGATCCCTTCACATTTTTCTCTACAATATATAGCATACAACATAATTATAATACTAATAATTGCACGTAAAACACTTAAAGATAACAATTTGACAACGAATATGAGCAAAAAAATTAGAAAAAGTGGTTCATTAGGTTCATGTTTTATTATTTTTGTACTATTTTCATTTTTAATTTCAAAATTATAAACAAGATTTCAGAAACTGATTGTAATTGCACAAACATCGCCAAGAGAAAAATGAAACTGCTTCTTATTGGTTGCATCGGGAGGACCCATGTGCTGTTTAAGGTCCAGTGGATTTCCCCAGTTCTGCCTAGTGTTGGTACACAAATAAAAGCCGACGGAGGCATCCGAGGCTTATAAAGAATCGTCATGACATTCGACTTTAGAAGTGGATCACTCCGCCCTATGAAAATCTGTATTCATACATATTAAATCGGAAATTATTATATAATAATTACATTTCTAAAAATTAAATTTTAAAAACAGAATAATTTATGATAGACCCCCCAATAGACATCTAGAATACTATAGACCCTTTTTAAACTTCCATCGAGTTGGGAATCCCTGTAATAGACGAATGTGCCTATAATCTGCGAAAAGAAGATTTATATCAGTATAAAAGTAGTTTATAATATTTTTTTGACTTAGATATTCACTAAAATACAGCTAAATGTCTCATTACAAATGCATACGTTTCTACGATAGGAAAATTGGCAGTAGAGTGCTCTCATTATAAGACAGGAAGATAGTGCACGATTGTATTATTGAAATGCATTTTAATAGCATTTTAGTAATTTTTTATGTATGCAATAAATAAATTACGAATGTGCTATAACATTTTTTTACCATAAATAAACTCAAGAAGTTTATTTTTGTAAACAATGAAATTAACACTTCTAAGTAAAGATCGCCAAAAATGAAAAAATTTACAGATTAATTATAACAAAGATCTGTCGCTGCATTGTTGCTTACGCCACTTGACCGACAGCAATATCAGATAAAGTCCCGAAGGTTATGGGCGATGAAAGTGCGGCTCCAGTTTTGACTCACACCACAAAGATCGGAGTCCTACTTGGCCAAAGGACCAGTTCCGTAATTTTGAACCGAATCAAGTGAAGAGACCAGAACACTTCACTCCGCACTTCCAGGGGTAATTTTGAGAACTTGGAGGACATTGCAACCACGACAGATTTTACGTGCACCAGCCGCCATTAGTGTACACGGCAGTGGATTTGTCAGTGACGAGCATCGAATCAGTGAATTTCAGGTCCCTAGCCCGCTGCTCTTGCCAACTGGACCACTGTCTCTGTTAACAGAGATCTGGAGATAGTATTTATAATAATCAATTAAGAACGATCATTAAAGTTCACCTTTGTTGCCTTTTGGGTATTATTAAATAATGAACTGGTTGTAAAATTGTATTTTTGTCTTACAGCTAAAAGAAATTCGTTTTCTTGAAATATATCTTTCTTCTGTAGACTAAGAAAATTAATTTTCCTGGAAAAAGCTATTGAGCTAAAAAAATCTCTATCGATTAATTATGTTATCCATTCAAACAAAGTTCATTCTATATTCTTTCTAAAGGATATGTGTATATATATATATATATATATATATATATATATATATATATATATATATATATATATATATATATGCATTCGAACCTCCATATATCGAAGTAGGAAATTGCCGGAAAAAATTCGATATATCGAAATTTCGATATATAGAATTGAGCTTAGTTATATCATAATTCTCCTAAAAAAAATTAAAGCTAATATTCGTATACGAAACTCCATTTCTGATTTTTATGCGAATCCCATTAAATGAAAGTTAATAACTAAAAAATAAATTAATATGAAAGATTTATTGAGTACTACATACCTTTAAAAAACAATAATACAGACAGTGGTTACAATGATCATAGTTACATTCTATAAAATAAAATAAAACTAGGAATATCTTGCTGAACAGCCAGTTTTGCGGAAAGTTCAAAGAAATGTTCGTATTCATTCAGTCTACTAAAAACTTAATTAGGGACATTTTCCTCGAATTGAAGTCCACGACGTATTGTTTCAAATGCCAAAAATTGGGATATTTTATTCTAAAGAGGAATAAAATCTCTCAATTTGTCTTGAAAAAAATTTCGATATATAGAGATTTTTTCGATATATAGAAGCAATTTTTCTATGTAATGAACATGGGGATTTGCTAAGAGATTGATATATAGAAAATTTCGATATGTGGAAGTTCGATATATGGAGGTTCGACTGTGTATATATATATATTATAACTATTTTAAGAAAGCTGTTGAGAGGAAAAAATAATATTGATTAATTATAATCCATTCCGAATAAATACCTTAAAAATTCTATTAGATATAATGAGTTCAAAGTGCGAATAAAATTTCAAGAGTTAAATTGAATGAGGATAAAAATTTAAATAATTAATTAAATACCCTTGCTAGAGGCTCGTTTAAAATTTATCACGCGATCAAACCCAAACTTTTAAATACTTAAAGTATTTAAACCATTTAGATATTATCAAAAGGGTGAATTAATTTATTGAGTTAGCTCATCGATGGCAAAATCATTAAACATTAGGAATGCCTTATCGATTTATCCAGCGGATTGATTTACGATATCTCACTACCTTGTGACTTCATGTAGTTGAAGAATACAAACTCGTTAACACGATTTCAGAAAAATAAGCAATAAGTTAATCTTTGTGGTTTATACAAAATCAATATACACTAATTTTTTTTTCTCTCTTCCAAAATAAAATGATGGACGTATATGTGAAACATTTGTTATATTGGATTCTTTGGTAAGTGATTTTATTTTTTATGTTGAAAATGAAAGACGATTTTATTATAGTGCATTAATATTTTATTGAATTATATTGCAATACTTTTGCAATACATTTTGCCATCTCTGGATTCCAAGCTCATAAAACTTCTGATCTTTGCTGGAAAAAAACCGATTCAAGTCCTTTTTGACGTCCTCGTTTGAAGTAAAGGTTTTGCCGTCTAAAAAATTTTGTAGAGAACGGAACAAGTAATAATCCGAAGGTGCCAGAAGTGGAGATGGTTGGTTTATGGGTTGGTTGGGTTTAATGGCGCAAGGTCCAGATAGGACATGCGGCACCAAACACATGGTAAAACCCGAAAAAAGCATAAATATATAAGTGAGCATATTTAGACGATAAAAGACTAAAAACTGTAAAATGTAAACACACAGATATAATGTAAAAATTTGGTTGGTATTGAAAGATGATAAAAACTCGTACATAAATCGTGATTAACTAGTCATGTATAAAAAGAGTTTAGACAGGCCATATATAATAGGTAAAATACTAGTCAAGAATAATGACAAATGAACAGCGATATAAAAGAAAGTTGCAAATATAACTTAAATACAAGAGTCATTAAATCACTGATATGAAAAGAATTTTATTAAAATTGTCATAGAGGATGAAGAAATATACGAGGGTGAATAAAAGGTGTAAGATATAAAAAAAGAAAAGGCGGTACAAATAAAAAAAGTGTTGTTCCACAGGGGGCCAGATCTGGAGAATATGGCGGGCGTAGTAGTACGTCCCATCGAAACTGTAATACTTTTGATCTGGCTTCTGATCTAGCTTTTGGCGAGTTACCAACTTATATGAGGTCTCGCGTTATCTTGGTGGAACACTATACCTTTTCACCAATTCTGACTTTTTCTGTTTGAGTGAATCATTCAGATTGTGCAGTTGATGACAGTACACTAGAATTGATCGTCGCATTGTCCGGTAGAAGCTTTAAAAAAATTCCCTTGCAATCCCACCAAACAGACAGCATCACTTTTTTTTATTACTTTTGGTCTTCGAAGGGCTTTGAGCCGGTTCGTATTTTTTACTTCGTGATCTCTTGCGGTTAACATTGTCATAGACAACCCATTTCTCGTACCCTGTGATGATTGGCTTCAAAAATGGATCATTTTCCTGACGTGTGAGACAGGGGCTGTTCTAGTCCAGAGCTTTTTTTGGGAGGCAACGTCGGCTTTTAGGGTTTTATATATATATATATATATATATATATATATATATATACAAGAAATAAACATCTTCTCATTTTAAATGTAAACTCATTTAGTATTAGGTCTACGATAATATAATTTTAGGCAAATTTTAGGATAAAAATAAGCCGGGCTTCCCCCTCCCCCTTGGATCCGCCAATGGTTTGAGGAGAAAATCACAGGCGTCAATGCGACGGAGCAAATGTCTTTCTGTAAGAACATGTGGAACCCGTATGTCGAGTCTTGAAATTAAACCAAGGCGTTTTTCACGTGATAATGAACTGTCGAATGCGATAAATTTAATCTCTTAGCGATCTCACGAGTTGTTATTCGGCGGTTTCCATCAATCAATGCCTTTACCTATCAGCTTGAACTGGCCCTCCAGAACGTGGTGCATTTTCAACATCAAAATTGCCGGAACGAAATTTTGCAAACCAGCACTGCCGTTATGCCAATACATCTTTTCCATACACATCGAATAACTTTTTACTTGCTTAAACAACATTTTTACCTTTTTCGATAGTAAAAAAGTAAAATATGCCGAAAATGCTGCTTTGGACATTCCATATCTGATAGGGCACCAAACAAAAACTATTGCGCAGAATCAAACTCTTTCAGAAACAAGCCTTGCTGCAAGTTGGTATTATATCACCTACCCTTATATCCGCCATTATATCAGCTGCTAAAATATACATTGACAATGCAGCGTAAAGTGTGCAATTAAAAAATACAATTCCTGTGAAAAAATACAATTATGGCCTCTGTAGGGAAAAAAAAACGAAATTACTTTCCGAACAACCCAATATTTTGGCTATTATGTGGTGTATACAAAGTCAATATACGGTAATTTTTTTCTCTTAGTCAAAATAACAGGATGGTCGTATACGAGAAACAATTATTATATATTTATATTTTAAAAATTATAAAAGTATGATTCCATCTCGACTGAATACAGTGTTTCAGTTATTAAATACATTTATATATACTGCTATGTCAATATTTATTTAGGAAAATAATATAGTGTGCATGTTTTACGTCAGCATATAATTTTCCCTAATTTAGTTCATACAAAAGAAAAATACTCTTTGAGACATGTTTACAGAAAATATTGCACATATATTGCTTCTGACAAATGAAAAAATATCTAGAATTTATTTACATTGTTATAACAATACATTATTTCTCCGAAACAGTTTTCTCGATTATGGCTGTAAAAATTACGAGATGTAAAAATATAGAAACTAATTGTAAGATAACAAAAACACACAGGCTATATATTATACATTTTCTCGGATCGTTTTGAAAAGAAGCACCGTAAAACACCCGAATAAAAAAAACTATATCGAAAAGTAACTTCAAGAGAAATCCAAGCGGGGAAGAAAGAAATAAATGATTATGATATCGTGTAATGGGATACTTTATTGCTCCAGTATTTCCCTTTACTATTATTTGCAGGGTTGCCACAAAGTGTATTTTTGGCGACCTATTTTCCACTCGAGTGCATTTTTATTATTTTCTGAAGCATATTCGATTGTTCCTTGAAAGGGAACACTTGTGATTTTATTTTAGGTTCTGAGCCTACTTAACTAGCATTAATATATAATTTTCTTTATGAAATTAAGTACCCATTTTTTATTTTATTTTCTTAAGCTTGAGGGGCATCATTTATGTACATATGCTGCATTAAGAAATTAGCCCTTTTTTATGGAGAAAAAGATATTAAATATATTGCATATAGCAGAAACAACTCTTAATTGGGTAAATGCAAAAATGAAGAGTTAATTATTTTTAACTATTTCTAGAGTTGTTCGAGTGAGAAATTGCTTCCGAGGAATATTCTGTTAAAAATATTTTTAATTAAAATAATTATTTTATAGCTTGTAAAACATTAAATTATTGTGTTTGTTAATATTTTGTTTGATTTTGCTTGCAATAAATTATTTTGTCTGTCGGAAAACCAAGAGAAAATCGCTTTCCAATCAATATCCAAGCTCGAATGTAAAGAACAGAAGCAAGAACTTGGTTAACCGGGGACGTGACGCAACCAGCGACTAGATCAGCCTAAAAGTAGATGTTTGAGGGAGATCGCTAGATTGATCTTGTTTAAGCAGCAGAAGCTATCTATGTACAAATAAGCTTCAAGGAAACCGGGTCCGTTTTGGAATTTGAACGAGATAAGATTACTCGAAATAAATTGCTGGTCTGATATTTGATATTAGAATTTGTTTAATGGTGTTGTTCTTTGTTAAACTTGTAGGACATACAAGAAAAATTAATAAATATATTAAATTGTTAGTTTAAATGCATATTTTAGTGGTGCAATTAAGTGAAGAAATTATTTGATTGCAATTACCGGAAAGCAGACAACACAGATTGTTGACCATATAATATTTAATGGACAATGTTTTAACATCTTGAAGTGTGTCCTGAACTTTTGAATTTTAAGTCCTTTGTTTTGAAGCATTAGACAGCTCGTTGTCTGATGACCTAGGGGCCAAATTTAAATCGTAGGATTACATTCCTCCATAACGGTCCTCTAGAAAGCAAAATTTCAGACGTTAAACCGTCCGTCGTCCCGAGTTATAATTTTGGCAGCGCACCAAATCCAGTCTATATCGCTTGGGCAAGCAGTAAACAGTTAAACATAAAAGTACCAAAATGCCTCAAAATTTTGACATATATATATATGTCAAAATATATTTAAAATATATATGACATAATATATTTATATAACACAAATAAAAGAGGTAAGCAACGATAAGTAATCCTACGTTAATAACCCGCGGTAGTTTCGTTAGAAGAGACTACCTGCAATTTTTTTACGAGTGCTTCAAACAAAATTACATTTTCTTCTGATTCTCAAATTATGCCTCACAAAAATAGAAATCATTGATACTCACTATTTTAATTTTTTCTTTAATGGGATTTGTCGTAAACAGACATACGACTCTTTACCATTATTCTTCTTGATACAGGAAACGCTGAAATCGTTTGTTGTTAACATCGTTTGTCGGGATCAGAAGTCAAACCTGGATTTCCCAATCTTAAGGCCGGTATTCTGACAACTGTACTAACTACCCTATGATTATCTGCTCGTAGGGTAGATAAATCATCTGAAGTTTATATACAAAGAAGTTGCAACCAATGTTGTTCTTGCTCAAAAATCTATCTAGAAATTCGAAAATATTTGCCGTTTGTAAGGCTAATTTTAACTTAATGAGCTATAATTTACAAATGATTATTGTTTTTAAAAATAAGCCTTTTTCAGTTCATTTCATGTTAAATATTCTAAGAAAGAGCATTTCAACATGTTGTATATCGTAATTAATTAAAACTACAAATATGATAAAAAAGGCGAGGTCTTATAATACTTGCATGTAGTTATGGAAACTGGTCGAAAGGATTTCAAAACTGAGTGAAGTAAGAGAAATAAAAAAAAAAGTTTGGTATTCATATTTCTCAAGATTTGTATTTCCACAACAGTATAAAAGAATAAAAACTTTAAAATTCCATGTTTTGATTTTCAATACATGCTTGCATTAAATAAGGAAAATTTTGAGCTTTTTCTGTATGAAACACAATTTCTGTATGAAATAAGTGTAATGTACCTCTTCATGCTAAATGTTTCAAATATTTTAAAAATTTGTAAAAAATTTTATAATTTTAAATTTTTATATTTTTTAAATTTTTATACCGCTTTGGACTGATGTTGCGAAAACGCAACATTTTGTAACTCTCGTAAAAAATAAATTTAATTTTATGGAAACAACTTATTTGTGTAATTAATGTTCTAAGAAGTGTTAAAAAACTGTTTGGTGCATTTCCAATAAAGGAAACATGGAGCGGTCCTAAATGGGTTAATAAAAGCATGGTAAAAATTGCTTGTCAACATGTGTTAACTTCTTTTTTTCTATTTGTTTGTAAGTATTTTCTTAATTTTTTAAAAATTTTGCTACTACCAAAACATTTTCATTTGGGTCAAGGGATTTTTTTTGAAAGAAAGTCGGTGGCGATCGAAAAATGTTTGTGCTCGACTGGTGTATATAAGGTCACTAAAATTTTTTAATGATTCATAACCTATAATAGGATATATCTAAATTTCTTCTAAAGTTATCTATAAGGTTTCTTTAATGTTTTCTATTTCCATCAGTCCGATTTGGAATTTTACATAGAGAAAACCCAAAACGTGCTTTCCTTCATGACAAAAGTACCCTGAAAAAAAAATTGCTGAAGCTTTATAAAGTAATTAAAATTGTTATAAAACTATTTTTATACTAAATCCAGATCACAAATTGCTTTGAAAATTTCTTTATGTACAAAAGTGACAAAAGTATGTAAACGTGTTTCTTGTAAATATTTCAAAAATTAAATTTTGAGTTTTTTTCCAATTTCAAATTTTTCAGAAACTTTTATGGATATAATGAGCTTTATAAAGATTCAGACGTGAAGGAATATCGTTATCATGAAATACGTTTACATAAAAAAATAAATATTTTCTACCCCCTCACATATATTTTATAGAAAGTATATTTTATAGAAAAGTATATTTTATAGAAAACAATCTATTACTTGCTTATAAAATATAAACTGTTAGCATTAAATAAAAACAAAATTTTAACTATAGCATGGGTTACAAAAAAATTTCAACTTTTGTGCTCTTCAAGTTATTTTGAAAAGCTTTTCTATTAAGACATAAAATTTTGTGTCCTTATTTATAAAACTGAAGTTAAAAAACTACAATGTATTACGAAGCATAAAAAAGACTAGTCAAGATAACGCTACAGTAAACGAAGCAAAGAAAGAAGAATTACTATAAATCACTCCTGAAACTAAAAGGAATTTAAAAAGCCATCTATTAAAAGTGAAACTATCACATTTTATACCTTTGTAAGCCCCGTGTAGAAACTGTTGCAAGCTCATGTTATTTTTTAAAATAACGGTAAGAAAGTCAGCCTTAAAGTGCCTAACTCATAAATTGGAAAAATATAAAAGATTTGATATTTGAAAGAAAGTCACTTTATTAACGATGCGCATAATAAATAATGGATAATGATTAAAAAATTGAACAAACATCCTTGCTATTTATTAAGCAGAAAACTTTTTATCATATTGGCACCACTCAGATAAACATTATAATGGTTTTGTATAAACCATTATATACCAAATGTCAACAAATATTTTATACAAAATATGTTTTTAATACAAGTCTGGTTTTGAAAAGAAGAAATAGGGCACGTTCATATTAATTACATTCTGTTATCTCTAAGGTTTTTTTTATATTAAAGATTCGTTAGAAGTAAAGAAAATTTCAAGAACCTATTTCAGAGTCTTCAGAGGAAATTTTAATTCCTTCAGTGAGTCTAAAAAAGCTAAAAGTTTTACCATATTCACAAATTTGCGTCTAAATAAAAAATCTTAAAAACTTCCCTTTAAATATTCAAAGAGATGAATTATTTTATGGTTGCTTGCAGAAATATAGTAATAACAGATGAGAGGGAACGAAAAATGGGGAATATTAGAATTATTTTGAGAATAAATAAATTTTCACTAGAGTCTTGTAATATCAAAAGAAAATAGTACATTAGCTTCTAGTCCTTGAATTCAGTTTTTAAATTGCCATGATTTCTTCCTTATTTATTTATGAGAGAAAGGGGCATTTTATTTTTAAGAATGAAATTTTACTGGATAGTTTCAGATAATTTATTTTATTTTCAAAGCAATATCACTAATTCGTTTCTCTTCTTATAAAGTTAAAAAAATAGCAAAGTATAGGCTTACAGACACACGATATGTCGGAGAAACATTTTGTCTCTTAATTTTTAACCTTTCTTCTTTAGTTGCAGAAAATAGTGCGATTTAAATTTTTAGTGGTAGGAAACTCTCAACGTGCCTATTATGAACGAAAACATTTCACAGTTATTTATAAGTGAGCGGTGCTAGATAAATTTTATCATTTGTTTATATAGATTTACAAATAAAAACCAAGAATGCTTCTGCTATGAAAGCGTAAACAATGAACCTTATGACCAAATCACAGAACCACAAATACCTGATTTTAATAGTACTAAATTTGTGATAGTCGATTGAGACTTTCTCACGTTTTCGTAACAGTTTATTTTATAGAATATTGGCTTCTAGGTTTGGACAGACTTT
Organism: Dolomedes plantarius; assembly: GCA_907164885.2. Lineage (NCBI taxonomy): Eukaryota > Metazoa > Arthropoda > Arachnida > Araneae > Dolomedidae > Dolomedes > Dolomedes plantarius. Next base: position 38,811,601 of record OU015495.1, read on the forward strand.
AACAGGCAGTTAGGAAGCACATGACAAAGAATGACAACCATTGGTGGAAAAATTCAACACTGAAAAAAAATTAATTTGATGAAATGAAATATGTGAAAATGAAAGAAAATGAATCAAAAATCTGAGTTGTTTGTCTCAGAAAAAACGGAGGAATTTTCTTGGAGTAACATTCAAAATGAAAGGAGGTTTCTAAGTTCAGGTAAAGAAATACAGGCCTTGAAGAATAACAAAAATCGTTGAAATACCAATTTCGAAAATCATCATACTTTACCCGAAATGGCTTAGCATTTAACTGGTAATAAAAATATTGTAAGTGACACAAAACAGTAAAATATATGTTTTGCAATAATAACGAAGGTTTCTTTAAAGAAATTATTTTAATGTCACGAAATGTTATTACGAAATAAAATAACTCTTTTCTTTATTATTACGAAAACTGTTTTCTTGTCTGAAAACGCTTTTCTTTATGAACAGACTATGACTTTCTCAATCCCTCACGCATGCGCCTTGGCCCAGTCTACTAAAAAATATGTATTAAAAAACTTTTCAATAATCAATATCCTCCGTCATCTTATAAGACTTAAGTGATATTGAATGGTATGTAAGATGGGGGAAGAATTACTGGATTGATCTTTTATCAAATTGTTCAAGTAGCTGCAGCTGCAGGAAGACCTTCGAGAAAATCGAATTCTAAAATCGACAAAAAATCCAGTTGGATTTTGAAGCTTTTATATCACAACCAGTACAAAGGTTAATAGATGCATTCAACCTTTTCTTTTATAATGTATTTCTTATGTTGTCTGATAGGTTAATTTTTAGAAAAATTTGCCTTTATATTTCTTTTGCAGTTTCTTGGAGTTACATGAAGATCGGATTGTACGTTAATCGAGCAGATTGTTTTACTTTTAAACTAACATATAATGCATTTAAGCATGTAGTCTCACGTCAAAATAACTTCAAAGGGCTGTTATCCTTTCTATAATGTGCGAGGTTTGAGTATTGCACCGAGAAGTATGATTTATGATTCAGCGATTTCCGGCTTTTAAAGTATAAAATTGCCTGGAATTAGATAAAAATAATTACAAGATAAAAATAACTTTTTATATACCATGTTTTTAAATTTTCTGTTGAATCATATAAACATGACAATTCTATGTATTAATAAATACTTTTTAAATTTTTTTGATGACTTATCTCATTAACTTGAAAGAAGATGAAGTTAATTGGAAGTTAACTTTCATTTAACTTTTCGTTCCCGTCCCGGTTCGATAGATGGCTGCACCATTCTACAAAACAAAATTAACTGAAAGTGAGTTCAATTATGTTTAAGAGGTTATGTTTCTGAGGTATTCTAAAAGTTTCAAATGTCTAGCTCGCCTGGAAGTTAGTTAAAAATGGAGTACAAGATTTGAACTGGACAAACACACAAACACACAACAAACAAGAAAGCAAGTTAATAAAAACATGTAAAAAATTTGAAATTTTTCTGTTTGTATAATATTTTATTTTGTGTTAACAATGCAATTAGAGGGTTATATACCTAAGTTCTCGTCATACATGGCCATTTTATACAGGGCCCTACTAACTTTTCGTGCTTAAGATCTTCAAAAGACATATAGCTAACTTTTGCACTTAATGTTGCTAATTTTGACGCATTTCCAATGATGAATGTTGAAACAGAAGATTCTGGTACAGTAAAATATAAAATATAAAGAAACGCAGTTTGATATGAACCAGGTAGAAATAAATTTCTATCTTAAGGCATCTGTAAGTTCTATCTGTAAATTGTTGATGGTTTCAGCATGACTTAAAACTGGTCTTTAAACTTTTTTTGTTGTTGTTGTCCCCAATGGCTGAGGCACATGAACATAGTATACAAACAAGAAGTAAATACAAAAACAAGTAGTAATACAAAAAAAAAGAAACAGCAGCGACGATAACATCAAAAAGTTCAAGAGATAACCGAAGGTTATCACCCAAAGAGTTTTCTCGCCTCCCAATATCTAGAAACATCAGTATTTCCATGGAGAGCTCCCCAGATAAGCAGGTGATGCTTGTCTATATGATCGCTTTTAATCACACAGGGGGCAGGCAGCTACAGTAACACAGTAACAGCGCCAATACGACACAGATGAGGAGTATGCCCGGAAAATAGGCGAAAAGCAGCCACTGCCTACCGTCTTGGTTTATCAGGTACATCTAAAAGGCAATTTTTTCCATATTTGGTTTCTATTTTACATAGGAGTTCATCCTGGTCAGTCGACTGCATAAATTGTCTTGTAAACAGTCTACAACTGAAGAAAGAGGTTTCTCGTTTTCTACAGTGTATCAGCATAGTCCCCTTTTTGCAAGAAAATTTGCCTGATCGTTACCGTGCAAATTGCAATGACCGGGAATCCACTGACTTTAAACAATATATGCTTTAAACTATCTTTAAACTACATATGCTTTTATTCATATATATTATGGAAATATACTTAAACGTTGTATAAAAAAATTAGAAGCATGAGCCTTTTGACGCTTTTAATAGCAACGTTAAAACAGACTAAAACTTACTTTATCATCAAACATAATCTCAGCGTTAAGGAGTCTTAGATAAGTAGTTCTCAGAAAAGCACGTTTTTAGTTTTCTTCGCTTAAAACAATCTTCAAAAATTGTTGATAAATATCACAAAAACCGCATGTTTTCACGCTGATTACGTTGCGAGAAACATTTTTAAAATGTATATAATCCACGAATAACTTCTTATAACTACAAATATAACCATCATTTTAGGTATATTTACCTCGGATGGTCACTTTTCACAACTTATTATATAGGTAAAAACTATATATATATATTTTATATATATATATATATATATATATATATATATATATATATATATATATATATATATATATATATATATATACCGGGTGGCCATAATTAAACTGACAGTGCTCACAGTGTTCTGTAGCGCGATCTATTTGCGAGAATGACGCCACATATTGTAGGAAGATTAAACAAGACGGGGGACGAAGGATTCCGCGAAAAAATAAATTAGTTCCAAAAGTCACCGCTAGGGGAATATTTGGCGCTGTGTAATAGAAAATAGAGTGTTAACAAATGCAAATTAATACGGAATAAAATTACCTTTTATTATGCACATTTTCTTATTTAGTTCAAGTGCAATATGGCAACACTTTTAAAAAAGCGTAAAATCTACGTAAACACTGATAAAGTCTCGTGATCTGCAATATCACGTACGCTGAGCAGAAGAAGTTCTTTATTCAAATTTCACGTTACATCCATTGGCACAGTGCCAGCTGCTTGGGTTTTAAAAGGCAATGTGTTACGTTTCGGATCAATCGGATTGAAAGTTTATGTGCAATGTCTCCTTCTTTAGTCGAGCGTACTTTACTGGTCAAATTCTTTTACCTCAACCAGTGCAACGCGTCAGCTGCTCTTCGTGCTTTTAGAACGCACAAAAAAAATGCGTAAAGGTAACGGTCCTGTGTCAGTTAATGGGCTAAAAGCAATGGTTGCGTCGTTTGAGAAAACAGGTTCTCTGAAGGTTCAGTCAGGTAGAGGACGAAAACCTGTACCACAGGATACAATCGAAGCAGTTGCCCCGGCGATTGTCGACAGAGGACCAGACAATATTGCTGCCACCTCTAGCGCTCGTGGATTAGCTCGGAATATGGATATGCCTTACAGTACGGTATGGAAAATCTTACGAAAGATTATCAACTTCTATCCGTACAAGATCAGCCGTGTACAGGAGTTACTGTACCCCGACCATGATAAGCGATTGACTTTTGCTCTCACCTTTCTTGCCAGAATGGAGGTGGATGATGCTTGGCCGTGGAAAATCTTATGGGGAAACGAGGCCCACTTTTACCTGCATGGAACTGTGAATACGAAGAACTGCCGAATTTGGGATGACAAATCACCACATGCAGTCACAGAAATTCCCTTACATTCACCAAAGGTAACTGTTTGGTGTGGGTTCACAGCGGAATTTATCGTAGGTCCATCGTAGCGCCAAATATTCCCCTAGCGGTGACTTTTGGAACTAATTTATTTTTTCGCAGAATCCTTCGTCCCCCGTCTTGTTTAATCTTCCTACAAAATGTGGCGTCATTCTCGCAAATAGATCGCGCTACAGAACACTGTGAGCACTGTCAGTTTAATTATGGCCACCCGGTATATATATATATATATATATATATATATATATATATATATATATATATATATATATATATATATATATATATATATTATATATATATATATATATACTATATATATATATATATATATATATATATATATATATATATAAAATTTCTTTCAAGGCTCCTCTTAGAAATCTTGTTATTACTTTGTTCCATTTTCATTAAATTGCTTTTATTTTATATTTAGAATTGAAATTCTGAAAATATTTTATTTGAAATAGAAATTGTTGTGTAAGAATATTTTTTTCCTTTTAAAGTGATGAAAAAATTTATGTATAGTTTTTTTTTTAATTCTCAGGGCAAATTATTTTGAGAAATTTCCTCAATACGAAAGGGAAAAGTTAATAGAGTTATTGGTTCAGCGGATATTTGATAGAGTAAATATGCTTTAAATTAAGAATTACTTTCTTTTAAACAAAAATTTTAAATACTTCAAATGTTTTGTTTTATGACATAGCTGATGTGTTATGGAAAAATAATGTGCTTTTCTTATTTTAATGATGGGGGTTTTACATTAAGACACGTTTGAGGGAAAAATCCTTACGATATGTGCATAAATTAAGTACAAAAATGTCCTGTTCTAGTGTCCTTTAAGCAATGTTGCCTTAATAAAACAGTGTTTCTTGCTTCGGTGAGAGCGCTACGGTGATTTTAACTACATTAGTCTGGGGCATACACCTTTTAGCCGACTCTGACAGATCACGAACATGCACGCACACACACACATACACAAGCACTTATATATATTTATATATATATATATATATATATACAGTGGAATCTCGATCGCTCGTTCCCCGTATGTATTGTTTATTTCACTCAGTCCCGAATAAATACCATAGGAAACAAACAAAAACAGACCGCATGGATCGTTCCTCTATCCATCGTTTTTCCGCAATATTCGTTCAGAATATCGCAGCTTTATATTAATTTAACGGGTCGATCGTTTTTTCATAATAACAAAACCTGAAATAGAAATGTCTGGATTGATCTAGACTGACGATCTAATTAAACAATGATCGAAAAATTGGAGATGCGCGCTTTCGTATTTTTGCTCTCTCCTGTTTTGCCTGGTTTCATGTTATCGTGCCACTCATATTAATTGTGCGTCGTTGATGTTCATAATTCTTTAGTCTATGGAGTATCTTATTTTCAGCAACTCATTTCAAATTCTCCGTCAATTCAAAATATCGGTTTCTGCTGCCCTATGGCTTTTCAATTGGCCTTGGGATGGCTGCGCCCGGCTGCAGTGGTTCCCAACTAGGCACTGCCTTTCAAGTCTGCGGACAACTAAGCCTGAAACTGAACCATGTGCGGGACCACCACCACTATCCTACGACTTGAGGGAGGGGAACCTTCCGGAGGGTATGTGGGGTATAGAATATCACTTAGGCAAAATGGATTAATGTACTCACATTCTAACGTATCATACTCTAATAATAAGATAATTATGTTAAACATTTAAGAAATTTTAATTCCACACCTGTTAGTCCTCGATACATTTTGCCCATCTATAGTTCAATGAACGTTGTTTTCAAAATCCCCATTTAATTGGCAACGTTTTTATATGTGGTGCCGGGCCACTCCCGAGACTTTCGTGAACCACCTGTGGCCCGCGGACCACCGGTTGGGAATCACTGCTCGAGTGTGTGAGAAGTTTCTGATTGCTGATGTCTACACTGGCCGATTGGGGTTCCACCCGGAAGGTAGAACTTCCTGATGGTCCTATGTCGCACCCCATCCAGTGCAATAGAATGGTCCTAGTTAGAAACGATTCACAGCTTTCGCTTCCCCGTTTCCCTTCGAAAGGTATTGGGACATTGCACGTGATTGGCATTGTTACTGAACGGTCAAAAGATGAGTTGGAAACATGGATGGGATCTTGTGTGACGCAAAGTTGAAGGAGACAACAGACGAGGTTGGAGATGGTGTTGAATAAGATCCACTACCTATACCTTCGTTTTCGGAAGAGTGCTTGGCGTTTGAAAAATTTAAAATGTTTTTATACTCTCACACAATATCTGATACCGAAAAGAATGCAATTTGCAAAACAGAAAATAATTACAGGATAAAAAGAACTTTTTATGTATCATGTTTTTAAATTTTCTGTTGAATCATATAAACTTGACAATTCTATGTACGAGTTATAATAAATCTCGTATTAATAAATACTTTTTTTAAATTTTTTTGATCAATTATCCCATCAACTTGAAAGAAAATGAAGTTAATTGGAAGTAAACTTGCGTTTAACTTTTCGTTCCCGTCCCGGCCGATAAAGGGCTGCAAGAGTCTACAAAACGAAATTAACTGAAAATGAATTCAATACTGCTTAAAGATGGCTAAAAGTATTAAAATAATGCATTGTCATCGTGTTCTGAGCTATTCTAAAGGTTTCAAATGTCTAGCTACTCGGGAGGTTAGTTAAAAATCAATTGGAAGATTTGTACTGGACAAACACACAAACAAATAAGAAAGCAAGCTAATAAAAACATGGTAAAAATATTGTTTACTTGTGGAGAGAAAACCGCCAAAAAACAATCGAGACTGGTTTGACACTTCCGCCCCAAAAGCTTCCCGACCCGTGATATGGAGAATCGTCACATTATGCCATTACTCTTATAGTACAACTTTTCGCTCTTTGGCAACCAAATGTAATTCCATGTTCATAGTTGCAGGGACAATTTATCAAAAAATTTTCTTGCTTTAAGAGTCGGATGACTGACGAATTTTTACTCGCTACATTTGTTACTTATAACTTACGTGGTAGGATTGCGTGACTGCAAAGATATGAACTGTGAACTATAAGAAATGATAAATGAAATTCAAAGCAAACGAAACTCAAAAGTAATAATTAATCTGATTAAAGTAGCAGTATGACCTCTCATTATCGGAAATGTGTCACTATGCAGCTTTCGCCATCGGTGGATCACGTAGGGGAACTGCACTAAAAAAGATAATTGAGTATCGGTTAATGGAATTGTTGTAAATATACTTAAATATTTATATACATTTGTTAATATTCTTTGTTCTTCCTGATTTATGTTTGAGTTAAATATCGTTTATATTCTGTTATTGAACTTTAGATTTCAATATGTGAGCGTTTGGCGATATTTTCCAGAATGTTGTCGTAAACGGGGACAAATTTGAGACAAATTCGGCAAATTTCGGCGCAGACAGAGATCCAATTGAGGCTTTTCCGTTGAAAAGCGGGTAAGTGCCAAAATTTCCAAAAAGTATATTTCCGTGATACAAGGGTTTGTTCCAAGGCTAATGGCGTGGACAAGGAGGTAAGTGCCTAGATAGTTTGGTTTAGTTCTGGGCCTCCTTTTCCACGCCATTAACTTTGGAATGAACCTTGGAACAAACCCTTGTATCAGTGAAAAAATACTATTCGAAAATTTTGGCACTTGCCCGATTTTCAAATTTCACCTAGGTAGCCCGGTTACCGACTACTGGAGTTTTCTATTCCAAGAACTTTCGAGATTGTCTCTAACGGTATATATTCACTGCGAACTCGGCCTCTGAAGTGTTAGAGGAGGTCGTCCATTCAATTATCAGTTGGATCTCAGTTGTTTAGTGTGAACGGTGAGCCGAGTTATCGTTTGTATTGTGTCGAACGTGAAATCTTTTAGGTGAATTTCACTGTGGCCCTAAATGATTTGTTATATGTGTCATGTGTTTAAATCTAAAAAGAAAATAAACTGTCATCAGGAGTTGTCATTCCCAAATATCTACGAACGAAAAACGCAACAGAATTACGAAACATTTCATGATAATGTCTGTTCTTATACGAAATTTTAAAAAAGACCTGAGAATTATTAAGTTAAGCGCGAGTAAACGTTGGAACCCCATGGTATTCAAAATATAAACTATTTTAACATGTATTATTTTGCCTTTCATTTTATTGCCATGAACGCATTATGGAGAAAAAATATATAGTTTGCTTTATATTACAAGAGTTTTATGAATATAATCCTAAATTTCTAACTTCCTTTCCCATTCTCTTGCATAAAACATTTCAAATTTCCTTCCGCATTTAAAAGTTTTATGAATAATGGAATTTATTTGGTTTATTACATTTTATACATAAGTTCAGCGTCATAAATATCAAGTAACACCGACTATCAAACCCGTCTAGACAGTGGAATGAAGGAGAAATATATTAAATTTGTTTCTACAAAAGCCGCCTTGGCGAATGGAAAATCAATACAGCGTCCATATATTACTGAAAAGACAAAATAGATGGAAATATTTCTCAAAAATTTTCGCCACACAGAATTTGAGAGTGTTACGTAACGTAATCATTAGAAAATAAAGTGTCTGTTTAGTAATAGGATAGTTAAGCCATAAGCTATTGCTTTGATATTATTTACGGGAAAAACACTTCAATTTTCCTTCTTTTTGAGTATGTTATAAATTAAATATAAGTTAAAAAATATGTTTAACTTTAGATCACTAAAGAAGGAATGGAAATTGTATTATATAATTTGTCAGTATAAATTACCATGCGTGCATTGTTGATCCTTTGCTCATTAATTTTGTTTACTCCGAAATTCGCGGATTAATGAGTGACAAAGTTTTTCCATAAATTTAGTTTTTCTTCAAAGTACATAAATTTCAATTTGCATCTGACAGTTTCTGAAAAGTATTTCATTCACTTCATTTCTGTTTGAATAACCCATCCATCCATGCTTATTATATATATATATATATATATATATATATATATATATATACTGAAGTACCACTGAATTAGGGATACCTACCTAGTAACGAGTTGGGCCTCCTCTGGCCTTGATAACGGATGCCACACGACGAGGCATAGATTCAACAAGTTTCTGGAAACGTTCCACGGGAATGGCTTGCCAAATATTGGATAAAGCTGTCCATAATTCAGTAAGGTTCTTGGGTGCTGTGTGATGGCCTTTCACGCCTTGTTCCAAAACATCCCAAAGATGCTCAATAGGATTTAAGTCTAGACTTGTAAGTGGCCAATTCATGACAGAGAAGTCAGAGGAATGCTCATCCAACCAGCCAGTAGCCTACCAGGACTTGTGAGAGGTACAGTTGTCTTGCTGGAAAACTCCATTACCGTGCGGATAACAGAACAGCATAAACGGATGGAGGTTATCACCCAGCAACACTACGTACCGAATTACATTGAGGGAGGTTGGTACACGCACCAAAGATCCGAAACTGTGCCACGAAAATACACCCCAGACCATGATTGAGCCACCATACCCTTGTACAGTTCCAGCCAGGCATGCAGGATCCATGGCTTCACGAGCCTGACGCCATATTCTCAGCCTCCCGTAGGCGTTAAGTAGTCGGAATCGAGACTCATCACTCCATGCTACTCGTTTCCAGTCCTCTACACTCCAGTCTCTGTGCTCTCTTGCCCAGGCAAGACGTGCAGCCCGATGGCGAGTATAGAGCAATGGTACTCTCGTAGGTCGACGGCTCCCGAAACCCATACGGTGAAGCGAGCGTTGCACAGTCCGTTTACTGACTAAACGACTGGCACCGTCATTAAACTGGGTGGTAATTTGAGCTAATGTTTGGCTTCGCTGGCTACGTACAATACGCCTGAGCCGTCTCTCACCACGCACTGTCAAGGCTAATTGTCCTTTGTAGTTTGCCCAATCGCTAGTTTTTTTTTCCACCGTCCATGTATTCTTGGCATACTCTTGACACTGTCGACCTTGAAAATCCTAGCTGTCTGACGATTTCGGAAATTGAATGGCCCATGCGTCGCGCACCTACGATTTGTCCGCGATCGAAGGCGTCTAAATCAGGCAGTTTACCCATACTGTCAGTCCAACAACTAATTCAGAACAACCACAGTACGCGCTATATATGCAGTCACCACAGCGCCCTCACTTGCGTATACATGATGCGCAGCGCTACACAATTTGCATAGGCTTTGCTATCCCTAATTCAGTGGCACCTCAGTGTATATATATATATATATATATATATATATATATATATACAGATGGTTATAAAAATAATGGAAACACTAAGAAACATCATGAAAACCTTTATTAATACGGTGCAGGATCCCCTTCGTCATGTGATACCACCTGATTCATCTTGAAATTGGATTATACAAGTCATAGATAGTGGTTAAGAATATGTTATACCATTATTCAGGGAAAAAAACATGTAAGTTCTTGTAGAGATGCTGTGTGTGGATATCGATACCTTTATCTATCCGCTTCTACAGATCACAGTGGTTGGATGATTTATAGTCGGGGGGATTGTACATGGCAACATACGATATTTGACTACCTTTTCATGTTTATCAAACCAATACTTGATAGATTTAGCTGTATGTATACGGGGATTATCATACCGCAGAACGCCGTCTCCTGCAAGAAACAATGTTTGCACCATAGGATGGACTAGTGAGCTAAATTTTCGACACAGTCCTTCTCATTCAACCTCCCTTTTAGAGTTACCATAGAGCCTGAAAAAACAATGAGATGCCATCCCAAACCTTGATAGATCTACCTCCATGATTGAAAGTTGAGATGAGACAGCCAGAATCTTACACTTGTGTAGGTGTTCTTCAGACATACTCACGCCCTTTTGCGAGGACAAATGTGAATAATGATTAGTCGGACCAAATGCCAATTTTTTACATATTTCTCGAACAGTATTTGTGAACGTGGCACCATTGGGGACGATATTTTATATTGGCATCTATTAAAAGTGACTTGAGAATAACTACTCTTCCGTAAATTCTTTGTTTGTGAAGTTCCTTTCTACCTGTAATGGTTGATACCAGAACATGCGGATGCCGATTGAGCTCTTCGGTCATTTTGGTTGCAGTTGTTTTCTTTCTTCGTGTCACAATCCGCTTCAATATCTCGTCCGTCTCTTTCACTCAGCTCTCCCTTTCGTCCCCTATTCTGTTTGGCAAAGGATTATTTTCCGTGCACTGTGTATGCTATCGTGACTTTCGATACCATAGCTCAAAAAACACCCATTAGCCTGGTGGTTTGCAGTAACAGATATCCAATTTAAACACACTCCAACAATTTGCCCTTTTCGCAAGGTCTGTAAGGTTTGACATTTTACGCTGTTCCCCCAAAATCACGATGCTCTTAGCTTCATTACTGCTACCTGACGGTAAAATTATACATACACTATATTAATACCGGTGTCCAGACTTGTTTTTTAAGGAATACGAAGCACATTTATAAACGTCACTAATATTGATAGATGTTTCCATTATTTTGATAACCACCTGCCTATATATATATATATATATATATATATATATATGGCTCTTTTTTTAAAAAAAATTGGTGGGTATACCGTGGTTTCTCAAAGTGAGGTGTGTATTTTTAGTACCGTGTTTTCACAGATGACGTCACAGGGAAACAAAAAACTCGCAATTTAAAAATAATACTTTTTCTATTATGTATTAACAATTGATTTCTAAGCTTCTTAAAATTTCGGTCAAGTTATTCCAGAATAATACTTTAAAAAAGGTGCAGATACACCGTATCCCCAGAATTAAAGCCCTATATATATATATATATATATATATATATATATCACAAAATTCACGTTCTCTGTTATCATTCGTTCTTGACATGCAAAGGTCTGTACACGTAAAAAATTCTACCTTTTTCAGCAAGGCTTTCTCACAGGCTTAATAACAGTATATGTAGATACGTGACAATCAAACAACAACAATTTAAATTTAACTGATTATGATACACTGTTTTCAATATCATTAACATGAATTCGTCTCTTAGAGGTAGTAACTATAGACCTGCATAATTGAATCTGCAGTTTGAAGAAGGGAACACGCGCCAAAACATTGAAATTATTTTTTTTTTTTTGTGCCATATTGTTATTTACATATAGACGCTCCTTGTAAGCTGTAAAAGGCACTGGAATAGCGGGTAAATGCAAAGATTATTATACAAAAGAGATCTTATACAAAGAATCTTATTTTAGTGAAGAAAAAATAATAAATAAGACAGTTTTTTTTAAATTTCCCACAAAAACAGTTTTTGGATTCGTTCTCTTCTTCAAACTGCCGATTCAATTAGAAATAGGATAAATTGCAAGCTACATACAGACTTTTAACAACCGAGTTATCTGGGCATTTCTACTTTGATAATTTAAAGAAATTTTCTTAAAAACAAAAGTAAGTATACTTTATATAACAACCATAAAATAATCAAAATGATCAGAAAAGTGTAAATTATCTGTTGTCGGTATTTTATTATAGCCTTCATATTTCACAAAGCCTTAAAGAGTAAGGCCACATGCACATTAGGAACGTAGCATAGCGTTTCTATGTTGTCACCGAGATTGTTGACACGGCCTGTGATTGGTTTGACCGTTCACGTGGTTTGTGCGTTTAGGTCAGTGACTGGCCCGAGACTTTTATCGCTGAAGTTACGCTCCGCTCAGGAAGAAATGTAAACAAGATCTAAATGTTTGAAACACATAGGTCGAAAGGTTGAGCTCTGTATTGCAACCACATTTTGTTTATTGCAGAACTAATATAAGATTATGTTCTATACTTATATGTATTATTGGATCGAGTGAGTGTTTATGGATAAAACGGAAAGAAAATAAAACTAAAATTGTCTGTACAAAATGGTCTCATTTATTACAAGATTACACTGATTAATTCGCTGTGTGACATTTGAAATGGAATGCAGAAGTTCCTTTACAGCAGATGAGAGAATCAAAGAAGTTTCAAATTTATCAGACTGGCTGTTTTAGTACCAAATAAATATTATTTAAATAAACAACCCAATAAAAAATATTGGATCATTGAATCAACTCTTATGAATAAACTATTCCCTATACGTTCCTTTAAAACTGCATGCGGTACTGCATAAATGAGTAACACATGTGAAAGTAAACAAGATATTAAGTTCCTTGTTCATGGCACTGATGATTTAACAGGGCACATGAAATTTTTACCGTTTCTCATATTTCAACAAATACTCCAGCTCAGGACAAACACCTTTAGTTCCACACAAATATCATTTAAATAAATAACCCTTAAATAATATTGGATCCTTATTTCAGATCTTATGAATTAACTATTCCATATACGTCCCTTATAATGGCCTGCAGCAAGGAATAAATTAGTAATGGATGCGAGAATAAACAAGAGATTGAACACGACACGGATATTGTTTTAATAAACAACCCAATAAATAATATTGGATAATTAATTCATTTCTTTTGAATAATCTATTCCGTATATGACTTTCATAACGGCCTGCGGCTCGGTATAAAATTAGTCACAGTTACGAGAATAAACAAGATATTGACTACGATACGAATATTGTATTAACAAACAACCCAATAAATATTATTGGATTATTAATTCAGCGCTTATGAATAAACGGTTCCGTATGTGTTTCATATAACGGCCCGCGGCTCGGTATAAAATTAGTCACGACACGAATATTGTTTAATAAACAACCCAATAAATATTACTGGATCATGAATTCAGCGCTTATGAATAAACGATTCCTTATATGCCCTTTATAATGGCATGCGGCACGGTATAAATTAGTAACAGATGCGAGAATAAACTTTAGATTAAGTTCCCAGTTCATGAAACTGACAATTTAATAGCACACAAGAAATATTTACCATTTCTCATACTGCAATTAATACTCCAGCTGATGACAAACAATTTTTTTTTCCTCGACTGTAGTTTGAAATAAGACATCAAATACCCCTAAAACTGTTCATGCACCAAAATTTTTGTCAAAGGTTTATAGCCCCAAACCTAAAAGCAATTCTAACATTTAAGTACATGCTTTTATATTCCACAAAAGGAGAGGGAGGAAAGAAAAAAAACTGCCAAAAGGAAATCTGGGCAGAGCAAAAAAGAATTCCGTTGGACCATTTCCAAAATACATTTTAGCAATATATCTACCTACAAAAAGTAAACTTAGTTAAAGACCATGAAAATGAAATATTTTCTTGTCTCTTATGCACATTCCGGGAAATATTAAATGGGTTGGTAGAAATATTTGGAATAGCAGTGGAAAAAGAAATTCATGTTCCCGAGAGCGTTCCAGAAAAATTCAATTTTAACATCCACTTTTATTTCCATGAACTCAGCGTAATGTAAAGACTGGTACAGCGATAAAATTCACAGTTTTTTACAAGACATATTTATCAAGATCTAAAGAGACCCACCTACATGTTATTTCCCCATCGCTCTTCGTCTCTCTTTCACTGGGTTGGGTACGTATCATTTAAAATATTTAGTTTCATACATTTATTTCTAGGGACTCATGTGTTTTAAATTCAAAAGCAACTTTTCAATAAAGAGCTTCATTTTCTAAAATTAATATATCTTCTGGAACGCCAGGTTACATAACTGATTTCAGCTCTTAGAGAAAAACATATTTAATCATTTAACTTATTTAAATATATTTAAATTATTTGTTAATATGTTTGCTTGAAAATGGAAATACCGCGTATCAGTAATGTATCACGTAACGTGTTGATACGGCTGGAAACAGCATGGAAACCAAAAGTCCTCTCCGAGTGGAAAAAAAAGTATCATGCCGTATGCAGGAATTGATTTTATCGTACTTTTCAACATTCAATAGATTTATACAGCTTCTAACTTACAACATTTTTATGTTTAATACTTCAGAATAATATTTTCAGCAGTACTGTATTGAGGAAAGTTACATTAAATAATTCCCTAGATATAGGTTTGTAAATTACTTTCAACGTACATGAGGAACAATTTTTCTGATGGTCATTGGAAAACAGTCGGAAACAAGGTCTGAAAAAAGCTATGATTTTACCACCTGAAATTGTCTTAAATAACTCCTTATTATTTTTATCAGATTCAAATTTATTTTCATGTAAATTTTTATCATGTATTTTGAAACGATACTTGCTTCAATCCAGGTCATTAATATTGTCTGAAAATCTGTACGGCATTCGTATTGTTTCTCTAAAGGTATCGTAACTTTGGTGAAATAAACTAACCACACTGTATGTATAAAACATAAGAAAGTATTAGAAACTTTGGCAAATAATAAAAAATCCGAAAAGCGTAAAAATGTGGCCTTAGTTAAGGAAAGATAATTAACTGAAGAAACCTATATCAGTGTATTAAAAGAAAATAAACAGAAAATATAAATCCAAAACCCATCAAAATTAATATGAAATTTATCGAAAGCATTAATTTAGACTTAAACAGATTTAGCCTTCTTCTAAATTTTTTTTGTATTATCTTCTCTTCCGAGATCACAGGTGTTATTTGAAAAGTATCGTCAGAGAGAAGAGAGCCATGCGTACCATAGGTACAGAACCACAACACTGATAAACATTTCATTTCTTCCCAACATGCAATACACTTCATCATCGATAAGAAAACAAAATGTCATATAATCATGTTATTCAAAAATTTTGCCGTCTTTCTTTCTATTTTCTGGATGTTCCAAAATTGAAGTAAAATTGCAGTATAAAAAAGGGCTTGGTTTGAAACACTAAGGTCATATTTTTTTGCTACACATGGGCCAGTTAGACCGGGACCTACTGCTAAAAGCCGATACCGAACGGCTGCAAACTTCCATGCAAACAATGGGACTCGAATCCACAGGTATGAAAAAGGGTGATGAATCCAATCGACATATATAAGCCCGAAGAGTAGACTTTAATTTGAAAGTTACATAATCCCCTACGTTTATAATTTAAAAGTCATTGGCTACTGTTCACAGAGTTTATAATGAATAGAATAGTTTTCTGTTTGTGAGCAATGCCACACATAAAGATGTCAAAGTTACTTTATTTGTCATTGTACATATAAAGCCATGTACATGAAAACTTTGGAAAAATTCGAATTTTGCAATGGAAGTTATGCAATTTTCATCATTTGCATGTTGGAAGACATATAGGACTTAGAACTTAACTACAAGCACAAAAATCATTTATGTTTCATAAGCTTCTTATATGAAGAGCCAAAAGAATTTTTTTTCTAACAACGTTGACCTTTGAATAAATTTCGAGTTCTTAGGAATTATTTAAAATATAAGGGTCAGAATCCAGCCGACATAGGAAGAAAATCGAATTTTTGGTCTTTTCAACGTTCCTGCGGCCTTTTACCAAACACATCAGTCAATTCTTACAATTATTCACATACGTGTAATTATTATTAAAAAGCGATGTATAATTAAAACAATGATAGCAATTAAGGTTCTGGTGTTGAATTTTTAATTTGGGATGTCCAGAACTGAAATGAAAGATTTCGGAAATCTCACGTTAGGTTGATGGATTCACCTCCCATGTTATGCTGTTGATTAGAATTCAAAATTGACAACAATTCCTGCAACAAATATCCAAAAACTTTAATCAATTTTATCGTACGATTGCAATGAATCACTCGAGCGCTACTGCAAGAAGTAATTTAATTCCGATGGAAATCCATACATCATCCCGAGAAGGATCATACAAATCCAATACACAACAGGTCAAAGAACCCCAATGTATCACCGCACTTCATCAAATCCGTTGACATCTCTGCCGATGCATACATCTTAATTACGTTAATAAATGCAGGCAAGTATATCGGCTGACTTCATATTTTGAGAGGACGAATGCAGGAAATATTTTAGATCGCTACGTGTACTAATTCACTGGTAGTATATGTTTTCAGTAACACAAAAGTGTCATTTGATTAACAGGATCATATTGTCAATAATCTTTGACGATAGGAGAAATAGAAGTAAAATTCTTTCGTAAATTAAATTATTTTTACATCAAAAAGAAGTAAAAATCTATAGTAAAATAAATATTTTATACCAAAATGTTATGGGTGAATCACGAAGGGAAAATTATGTAATACATTTTTAGAAATACATCCTTTCATAAGACACAAATAAACATTAATTAATTTATGTTTTTATATAATTGCAACACATAACTACATGCATGCATACAATATCAATATATATATATATATATATATATATATATATATATATATATATATATATATATATATATATATATATATATATATATATATATATATATATGTGTGTGTGTGTTGTTGTTTCTATCACCCCCTGGCCTGAGGTTTTCCAGACCAGGTCCATATAGGCTAGCGGGCTTAGGCTCCGGGTTATAATGCCATCAGAAGGGTCACTATATAAATATATACGGAAGTGCCAGAAAAACTAGGATATACGCGAAAATTTCCCTTTTGAATCGTAGGACTGCAGAAACGTAACGGGACATGGACTCCATGAGCTTTTTCAGGAAGTCTGTAAACAATGAACGCCATGCCTCCAGAAGAACTGTCCCAAAATCTGTAATATTCCGATACGGCGAATCTCTCCTTTGAACAGAATATTGCACTGGCGTCACAGTTGTTTTTCACTAACGTTGAGATATCGTAAAAAGGTGGGGGGGGGGAATTTCATAAACCAAAACTCGCATGAGTACTCATCAAACTATAATTTAGTGTCTGTGGATGCGTGTGTTGGCGCATTCTCTTGTCTGAGGACACCCGAACCCATAAGTGGTATTGCAACCACATGGAAGAATGTTAACATAGCTTTCATAGGTCACAGAAGTTGTAGACATACGAGGGGTGCTATATCCTGCCAGCTCAGCGCACCTCATACCATTGCTAAGAGAGCAGGAGACTATGCAGTCCCTTCTTAGCACGCTGGATTTATTGATTAATGTATTTTACAAGCGGACCTTTCCATCTGCCCGAATGAACGCCAAAGAGCTCTAAGTTAGAAACGCTCTAAGTTAGTTAAGAACGCTCTAAGTTAGAACGCTCTAAGTTAGAAACGAGACTCGTGAGGCCTGATTACTCGTTTCTAGTCTTCCGGTGTTCCCGAGCCCATACGAGGAGCAAAGCTATGTGTTGTCAGGAAAGCTATGGCACCCGGGTTGGGATATTAAATCATAAAACGTGCAGTGAACTTTGTTACGTATTGACAACCTGATGTTAGTAGAGGCCCCAACACTGATTTGCAACTTTATTTGCGGAAATGTTGCACTATTTTCTCTTGAAATGATTCTTGATAGATGGCGCCGGTCACGATAATCCATAGTCTTTCGACGGCCACACTGTTTTATGTAGGTTCAATGTTTTATCGGAATTCATTTAGTCCGAGTACACTCTTAAATTGGTCGATTTTAAGAATCTAAACTTTGTCTTATCTCCGATATGCCATAGTCTATATCACTAGCGCCATCTATCGCACCCGTCTAAAATTCGCTGTACAAACAATGTTAAAAACAATGTTTGAGAGTTTAACCTTTGTTGCCACTCTCTGCTTCTCTTTAGAGTCAAAATTTCAAGAATTCAGTTTAAAAATAATGCTCGCGCATGAGGTATTTATTTTGATAAAGATACATTTCCCTTTTTAAAAAAAATAATAAACTCAACAAATGAACTTCTAAAATGAATTTTCATTTTAGGCAACAAAGATCGTTTGTTTACAATCGTGAATTTGAGTTTTGGTACTATTAATTAGCTAATTATTGACCGATTTGAATTATTTTAGGGGTTTTCAGACCGCCTGAGAGTGGGTAAGCAGAATTTTGAATTTGATTTCAGCCTCTTTTAAATTATTTTTACATCCTTCTTCTGTCAGGGCTAATAGCGAGATACATAGAGGTGATTCTAGAGAAATGTAGCAGCTTCCATCCATTTACTGTTTTCACCCTTATGCGAAGGGCTTTTCATCACTGATGAATTATCAGCTTTAAAATTCAATTAAAAATCGTAATTTTAAGATAAAGACTTGAAATGACGTTTATATGAATAAGAAAGCTTTCAGCTTCCAAATGACGTAAATATTTTCTTTCTAAGATAAAAACTCGAGGAGCATCGATATTACATCCACATATGAGACGATATTTCTTGAAACACTGTGTTTCATTTTTTGATGCAATTATAAGTCTGTTTTAAAATATTATTAAACAAATGAGGTCTAGTTTGAAAGAGAAATGTCTGTAGTCTTCGATTGTAAAAAGATAAAAATTCTACAATAATTTTTTGGCGAGTTATCGTAATCTGAAGATGAAAAAGTCAGTATTTTCCCCACAAAACATAAAATAAAAAACTTAAAGTCCGACGAAGATGAGACATGCCTTACTTTCTTCCCCGTATTTTTCTGCATCCATTGGTATCGCTCTCGACCCCATACTCCCAGCAGTTTCGGAGGAGATAGCGTAACAAACTTTTGACAGCGGCGGCGGCAGTGGGAGTTACTATTTTTTAGAATAGATCTATCTATCCATCTATCTCTTTCTCTCTCTCTGTATATATATATATATACAAATTTTGACACATTTTGGTACTTTTCTGCTTAAATGTTTACTGCTTACCCAAGTGATACAGACTGGGTTTGGTACGCTGCGAATATTATAACTCGAGACGAAGTTAATGGTTTTATCGTCTAAAATTTTGCTTTCCGGAGGACTGTTATGGAGTAACGTAATCCTACGTTAAAAAGAGAAACACAACCTATAAATGGTCACAATGAATATAGAAAAGTTGTTATTTTTTTTATGGATGTTAACAAGACCCGTGTTCTTGACTTTCGTTTACCGAAAATTTCCTGTAAGTTATAATATAATAACAATTAACCATGATTTACAAAAAAAAAATTAACAAGTACTGTTTTAATAAAATAGTACTGAATTTAGATTCTGTGCTAAAAGAATACTTTTAAAGAAGCCTCCGACCTATAAAAATTACTGATAAAATGAATATTTTATAATTTACTGTTTTATAATGTACTGTTTTAACTGGCAACTATTTTAAAATCGGTAAAATATTTATCAGTCTTACGAAAAAAAACAGTTAAAAAATCAGTTCATTTTCATTTAACCTTAGCTTGTATACTCTTTAAAATGGAAAAAGGTTTTATAAAATGCTTTCAACGGTTGAATATCTAATCTCATTTTCTTATTGTATGTTTGTTATATAACCGAAGTCATTACTGAGATGATGAAAATATTCATTCGCTGAGTTCTATTTAAAGATATTGATTGTGTAGTTAAAATGGATTTTATTCTATATAAATATCATTTATTGTATTTCCTAAATATATCCCTATTGTATTGTAAAGCATTAATATTCTCAAAACTCCCTTTGTTTAAGATTGCTATGAAAAGATGCAGACAATGACATATGTAAATATATGTGTATTATATGTGATTTTACAGCAGTTTAAATAGTTATCAGTAATTGGGAAAGTTTTTAAATTTAACCTTTTTCTATTGTAATTTCTATTGTAAATTTTTTAATCTATATCAATATAATAATGCAGTTTTGGAGTATGTTAATGATAATTCAACACAACATTCTGTAAAAACAGAGTTCACTGAAATGAGTTATGAAAGGTTTTTTTACTCTAACATTGGGTTTTTAAGTTATGGTGTACATTTTATTCATGATCAAGTTTAATCCCTTTGTAAAAGATGACTTCATTTAAAATAGCATGACTGCCACCTGTCGGATGGAATGGCAAACCATTTACAGAAAAATCATTTTCAAATAATTTTCAATAACTCGAAGTTTTCACATTAAAAATTTAAAATTATTAGAAACAAGCTGTTGTTTTTTACCGAAAAGCAACATAAAACATTTTAACTTGATGTAATTTAATAATTGCTTTACTAAAACTTAAAGATTCTTGAAAATGAAACTATGAAGTTGGCTTTCGTAAATTTAGAGGACTAAAATTTCTTTTCTTAATTTTAAGAAATGAAAAATATATATAATCACAAAAGATTTAAAGCATTTGAGATAACTGAAAAATTGATATCATTCAATTAACTTTTGAGTTCAGAGTCGTTACTGCTTATAACTTTCAGGAATAAGAAAGGACAGTTCTTAAAGATATAATAATTATTCGAATGACGAACTGAAATGTTTTATTTTTATCGAAGTAAAGTTTTATTTCCTCGTTATACCCTAATAAACTTGACTTCTTCACGGCCTATACTCGTGTATGATGTTAGACTACCGATAAGTCCATCATCAGTTTAACCTTTTCTTTACGGGGTCAGATAGCATGTATCCCAAGAATGAATGAATGAATGAATACATATACATATCTATCTATCTATATTATATATTATATATATATATATATATATATATATATATATATATATATATATATATATATATATGACAATGTTGATAGTGAAAAACCAGTATGAGCTCTAAAGGTACTTGCAGCAAGGAGCTAAAAACATGAAAAGATAAGTATTAAATAGGTTTTAGACAGCATCTCGTCATCAGCGGTGCCGATACTGTCTAAAAACCTATTGTCTTATTCCTATTGTCTTTAGAACTATAGCATAATTTAGACTTGTTAGATGTGCTAAAACGTAATTATTACCCCGATACTCTTTCCAAGCACATAATTGGTTGTTTTAGATTTAATGAGTAACTTGTTCTGTTGCAATTAATTAGTAATACAAACTAATAAGATTAATAAGAGCAAATAGTTACTAAAAATTAAAATTAATAAATAATAATTAAATTCTTAAGTAAAAATAATATTAAATAATAAATAATAAAAATAACTCTTAGTCAACATAAAAAACTAATTTAATTTAAATTTATTTGTCCTATAACACAGTCTCCTTAGTAAGTCTTCATCTCTGTTTCCATTTGCTCCATGGTTACAAGTGTTGTGAAGTCGGTCTTCTTGAGGTTTCCTATTCTTAACTTCCACTTTGTCTAGCGCCAGGCTTGGCGTTCTTTGATTAAGTAACTAGTTATCCAATTCTTCTGTTTCTAATGGATTGTACGGTGTCTAAGTCTGTTCATTGTTTAGATCATACTTATCAGAAACAATCCATTGGTTTTTATACAGTATCGGCAACGCTGATGACGAGATGCTGTCGAAAACCTATTTAATACTTATTATTTCATGTTTTTAGTTCCTTGCTGCAAGTAGCTTTAGAGCTCAACTGGTTTTTCACTTTCAACTTTGTCTTATTTATTTTCTTTCAGTAAAGGTGCAGCATTCAGCGACTTACTTGAAAGTAATTTGTTTTAATGTCCTTTATTAATATGTTCTCTGTTAATTTAAATTCATTTATTGGCTTTTCAGCCTTTAATCTATTGTTTGGTCACTAACATATCTTTGTTAATTTTATATATATATATATATATATATATATATATATATATATATATATATATATATATATATATATATATATATATATATATACATACCGCCATAATTGGCGTTCTTATAAAGCGAGTATGAAATTCTAAAGAGGGAATCGGGCCCCGTAAGGTTAAGGGTAAGAAATCCTTTCACTTTAATAAACTAAAGATGTCACTCTGAAAGTTAAATTTTCACATAAATAGACGAATTTTAAGGATTGTCATAAACTGGCATTCGTTTTCAAATTTAATAAATTCCGACAGCGTAAAAAACGTATCTTGCAACACTAATAGTTACTAAATGATATCTGAAGTAAAGGCTTACTCCTTTAAACACACGAAACTTCACCCTGTATCCTCTGATGAAATGTATTTCGGATGTTAACGCATAAGACATAAATCCACCCTTTAACGCTCACACAAAACCAGTTCACGGTGACAGTTCAAAGAACCACAATGTATCATCGTACATCATTGAATCTGTTGATAGAAACGGTCAAAAGCATACATTTTAATTAATTGCGTTAATAACTGCACGGAGATATCGATTGTTCCCTCTAATCCCCCCCACCTCCTCAAGGGTGCACGAAGGGGTGGAGACCTTCCTACCGGTATTGTAGAGCCCCGCGATATGTCTTGTTAAGCAGAGTGTTGTTCCGGTGTAGCAAAGCGCCAGATCGATAAATCACAACTCTGAAGAGGTTAAATAATCAGAGATAATTTACTCCTGTTTTAGAAACAAGAAAAGGCAATTTTTAATGCCCTTTAGCATCATGGTCTACCTACATATTATACACAGATTCTGAATACGCACGCGTCTTTTATCCCATGTGACTCGAGGACAGTTCAATGAATCAACTTTATTTTTTTGCTCCAAATAACGAATTCAATAAATTTACCGCTATAGGATTTAGATTATTTTCCCTTCCATTTATGTATACACGCTTGACATGGCATTCTAAATCTCCCTAACCTTTTCCTTACGGGGTGGAATAGCATGTATCCAAAGAATACGGGCCCAAGAATTACTATATATATATATACATATATAAACGTTTATATATATATATATATATATATATATATATATATATATATATATATATACACATCTATATATACATATATTAGATAATTTACCATAAAATTCTCTTTATTTTACGTTAATTATCTTTTATTAAAATTATTGTTTATAATTTTAAAAATACAACTTAATTTCTTAACCTATAAGTAGATACACATGATTATAATAAGAGAAGAAAAAAAATCTAATATTTGTTACAACGTACCTGCTTAACAGTTTAACATTTCAACTAAAGGAAGGGTGCCAGAAAAAGTTTTCTATGGTAGTTTCACGTAATGAAGTTTTCAAGAGTCTGTTCATACCTCTTTCAATACCAATAGTCTCAGACAAAGATTCACCTTCTAGCTTACATTTCACTGTTTGATAACATGCTGAATCTACTATTGTCACGTTTGCCTAAGTAATAGTGGACACTTCGCCGAAGATTTATGTGTTTCAGGGTCCAGGAAGCCACAACCAGGATGTGGAAGTGGGAAAAAAGATAGGGATGCATTTTACAATTGTATTCCATCCCATCTTATCATTATTTCTTTAAAAAAGGTAAAGAAAGTTTTTCCATGCCTTTTGAGTGTTTAAGTGGCTTTTTTGGAAAAACGAAAGGAAAGTGAAGAGTATAAGCTGATTCTTAAAACCGGTGGATTGATTCTTTAAAGCGAAAATTTTAACATGGAAATAATACATTTGTTTTTGTTTTCGCGATATTGATTCTTATAAACGGTTGATTCTTATAACCACTGATCACTATAAGCGGTGGTTACTATATATATATATATATATATATATATTGTAGGGAATCTGTGGCGTAGCTTTCGTGGCACAGGCGTAAGGTGTTTGGCTGCGGTTCTGAAGGTGATGAGTTCGAGCCCCGCTGGATGCAAGTTGCTTTTCTTCAAATTTCCTTTGTTATCATTTCTCGTTTTATTCAGAATGTTCTAATATGCAAATTTATTGTATTCTAATTTATTATATGCTAATTTATTATATGCTAATTCTAGTTTCTACCGTTCCAGAAAGTTCGGTGACTGTATATAAGTCGAGCTAGCGTTCAATTCAGGTTGAATAAAGTTCTCTAGTGCAGCTCTCGCATTGATTTCCTGTGATATAAATTCGAATCTACGCGACATTTGTGGTGGAGGCGCCGGGTACTACGATAGGTACGACGGAAGATCTACGCAGAAGCCAACGGTTACGAGGACTCTCGCCTGAGTTTGGCTTGTTACCAGATCCTAGAAGAGGTCCGAGAAAAATGCCTGAGGGAAACGAGACCGAGCCAAAGGTTCCAAATGATGCCAGCCCTGCTCCATTCAACATCGCACAAGTGCCGTTCCTTACATACCAGTTACCCCGAAATCCATGCCTCTTCACCGGAGATGACCTACAGGATGTCAGCAGGTGGCTTAAAGACTTTCAACGAATCGCCACGTATAACCGTTGGGATGAACAGATGTGCCTAGCGAATGTCATCTTCTATCTTGCCGGAACGGCCCGACAATGGTTTGATAACAATGAGCACACTTTTACTAATTGGGCCACGTTTAAGCAATCCCTAGACAATACTTTTTGCCGAACAGACGATATGCGGCGCCAAGCTGAAAGGCTGTTGTTCTCACGTGCGCAACATACTGGGGAGACATCTGAGTCGTACATTCAAGATGTGCTTGCTCTGTGCCAAAAAGCTAATCCCGACATGCCAGACGACGAAAAAGTGGCTCATCTCATGAAAGGAATTTCAGAGGACTTATACCAGATCCTGTTGGTTCAGGACTATAACACCGTCGATGCGTTTGTAAAACGCTGTCGTCAGATAGAAAGCCTTCGAAGAAGACGTATCGTCCGCCCAGTATTCCAGAGGCTACCTAATGTCTCTACAGCGTCGGCCGTAACGGAAGTGGGAGACATAGGATCGTTGGTACGTGCAATTGTCAGGGAAGAACTGCAAAAAATCTTGCCCGAAGCTCAGTGTTACATTAGCGAAGAACCAAGTACACCAAATGATGTCGCATCTGTGGTACGGGAGGAAGTAATGGAAGCCCTAGCACAGCTCACAAGTCAAAGAAGACGCATCACCAATTCGCGCCCCTCAGCTCCAGTTAGGCTTCAACCAAGGCGTGAAGCTAGGGTCCACAGTGTTCCAGAGCGCAAAACGGACCTGTGGAGAACTTCTAATAATGTACCCCTATGCTATCACTGCGGACGTCCAGGACACGTACTGAGGTATTGTAGGGAAAGACGACGGGTATTTGCAAATGCAAAAGCCGCTAGAACATCCAACCCCCGACAGAACATGGACCCTACAAGATATGGAGCCTTTTCTCAACGTGATATGGAAGCTGACTCTTTATACAGCTTGGACGACAATAATGTGCACCCCCCATCTTCCAGTTTTAGAAGCGGTTCACCCTACCCTCGCCGCTCCTTCAACCGCCGACAGTCGCAATCTCCTGTACGCCGCTCTAGCCAATCGCCCCGCCGACTCAGAGAGGAAAACTAACTCCAGCGACCTGTGCAGGAGGTGAGGCCGCAGATGAAGAAAATCCTCCGACGTATACTACCACAAAGTTAAAGAGGAACACCACCTATGTCACAGTAAACGGACAATGTGTGCAAGCCCTCGTAGATTCAGGTGCTGATTATTCTGTCATATCTGAAGAATTATGCAGAAAATTGAATGCGCCTATGTTTACTGAGAGAGGACCTATATTGAGAACTGCATGCTGAAAACCTGTAGTTGCCTCAGGACGCTGTGTATTAAGAATCAACTTAAATGAGAATGCAAAACCGTTTGAATTTCTTGTTTTCCCGCAGTGCAGCCACCAAATGATACTTGGATGGGACTTTTTTCGCGCCACTGATGCCATCATAGATTGTGGAAACGAAAAACTTCAACTTGCCGAAATCCTTCCAGAAAACGTGGAGTCAAGTAGTTCAGATTGCTCTTTGTTTGCCGCAACAGATTACGTAATCGGAGAAATGTCAGCAAGGCAAATATGCGCTATAAATCCAGTCATTATGGAAGCAGATAAAGCTCTAATTATTGGCAACAAACTTCTAATGTGTGAAAGAGAGCTATCTATACCAGCTTCAATTATTAACGTTGAGAAGGGCTGCTGTAATCTATGGGTAACGAATTTCTCTCGACGACCTCAGTTGATACCAAAAGGGATGAATATAGCCAGCTTAATCACCATAGCCGACGACGCCATTTGTTCTCTGAGAGATAGAGATCGAGAAGGTTCCAGGGAACACAAGTCCAGAGAAAGATTAACTCGGGACAAATTAAAAGAAATTGTAGATACTCAGTTGACTCCTGTTGAAGAAGGCGAGTTATTAAATCTGCTGGAAGAATGTAGTGACATTTTCGATGTAAATGGAACACCGAGGAAGCCCAGATGCAATACTGTGAAGCACAAAATCTACACAGGGGACACCTCCCCAATCAAGCAAAGGCCCTATCGTATTTCAGCCACTGAGAGACGTGCGATTGAAGACGAAGTACAAAGAATGCTAAAAGAAGACGTGATACAACCATCAAACAGTCCTTGGTCGTCTTCAGTCGTACTTGTAAAAAAGAAGAATGGCGAGTGGCGTTTTTGCGTGGATTACAGAAAATTGAATAAGGTCACTAAGAAGGACGTCTACCCGCTACCACGCATCGATGACGCATTGGACTGTCTAGCAGGTGCGAAAATTTTCTCAATTATGGATTTAAAATCGGGTTACTGGCAAATAGAGGTTGATGAGAAAGACAGAGAAAAGACAGCCTTCGTAACATCAGATGGTCTTTATGAATTTAAAGTCATGCCGTTTGGGTTATGCAACGCTCCAGCTACCTTTGAGCGAATGATGGACACGGTACTACGGGGTCTCAAGTGGAATATCTGACTTTGCTATCTAGATGACATCATTGTCTATGCGCCGAATTTCTCAGAACACCAAGCACGTTTAAGAAAAGTTTTGAAATGCATCCAAGAGGCGGGGCTGACACTTAATTTTAACAAATGCTCATTCGGCAGGAAGAAATTGACGATATTAGGACACCTGGTTGATCAACATGGGATATATCCCGATCCGCAAAAGATAGCTGCTGTAGCAAATTTCCCTGTTCCGGAAAATATCACCGACGTCCGAAGTTTCCTGGGCTTGTGCTCGTATTACCGACGATTTATTAGGCACTTCGCTGATATTGCTAAGCCCCTACAGGAATTATTGAAGAAAGATTCAAAATTTTCGTGGAGCACCGCACAAAATAAATCTTTTTCATCACTCAAAAAATTACTGACAAGTGGCCCTGTTCTGGGACATTTCCTCCCAAATGCGGAAACGAAAATACATGCAGACGCTAGCGGTTATGGCCTCGGTGCCGTGCTAGTACAGGTCCAAAATGGTAAGGAAAGACCAATAGCTTATGCTTCCAGGTCCATGTCATCAAGTGAAATAAACTATTCCACGACCGAAAAAGAGTGTCTTGCTGTCATCTGGGAGATTAGTAAATTTAGACCTTATCTGTTTGGAAAACCCTTCACCATCGTAACAGATCACCACTCTTTGTGCTGGCTCGCCAACATGAAGGATCCCTCGGGGAGACTTGCACGATGGGCTTTGAGGCTGCAGGAATACGACGCTGACATCGTGCACAAGAGTGGTCGGAAACATTCCGATGCCGATTGCCTATCAAGAAAGCCTCTTTTCGAAGCAGTAGCCGAGAACTGTGATGAAATCCCCTTCTTTGCGTCCATCACAGATTACCGAAAAGAACAACTAAAAGATGATCGGTTGAAGTCCATAATTAAAACCCTGAAGAGGAGTGATGGATTCCACAATTATCAAATGAGAAAAGGCGTGCTATACAAGAAAAACTATGATCCGATGGGACGACAATGGCTCTTGGTGATACCGAAACAACTCCGCCTCGATGTCTTAAAGAGCCTCCACGACGCTCCAACCGCCGGTCATCTCGGATTTGCCAAGACGTACGACCGAATAAGGCGAAAATACTATTGGCCCGGACTGTATGGCAGCACGCGTAGATATGTGTCTCACTGTCGAGAATGCCAAAGACGAAAATCGCCACCTCAACTTCCACCAGGGCAACTTCATCCAATAAAACCCCCTGATGAACCATTTGCCAAACTTGGAATTGATCTCCTCGGACTCTTTCTAGCTACTCGAAATGGGAACAAGTGGATCATTGTTTGCACAGATTACCTGACGAGATTCACAGTTACAAAAGCATTACCAACTGCTGAGGCCACAGAGATCGCCAAATTTATAGTCGAAGAAATCATACTAAAGCACGGAGCTCCCAGGGAAATGATAAGTGATCGGGGACGCTCATTCTTATCCAACCTTGTGAAAGACATCAATCAATTATGCCAGACGTCTCATCTTCTGACGACCGCTTACCACCCACAAACCAATGGTCTCGCAGAAAGATTTAACAAAACATTGGCAGACATGCTGTCGATATACGTAGACGTTGAACAAAGAAATTGGGATACCATCCTACCCTTCGTGACTTTCGTTTACAATTCAGCAAAACAAGATACCACCGGATTCAGCCCATTCTTTCTCGTCCATGGTAGAGATGTCCAGACTCCTCTTGACGTACTTTTTCCACACAACCCGGAGAACCAAGACGATAGTTATGCACAACAATTGATCACCAGAGCTGAGGAAGCTAGACAGCTTGCTAAAATCCATATCCTCGACGCCCAAGCTACTGACAAACAACGATATGACGAGAGACATCGACCAGTCAGCTACAGTGTCGGTGACTTAGTATGGGTCTTTACTCCTGTACGAAAAGTTGGACTGTCTGAAAAGCTCTTAAGACGTTATTTCGGACCATATCGAATAACAAGACGCCTATCTGATGTAACCTACGAAGTAGAAAGTATAGAACGGGATAGAAGACGGCGAGATACAAAAGTCATAGTCCATGTCCTGAGATTAAAACCTTACTCTGATCCAAAGGAACAATTGGATGACGTGGGTGCACATGGCCCTTCCAGGAGACCTGTTACCAGAAGCCAAACTAAATTGCAGCGGGACGCTGCTTTCTCTTAAGGAGGGGGAAATGTAGCGAATCTGTGCCGTAGCTGTCGTGGCACAGGCGTAAGGTGTTTGGCTGCGGTTCTGAAGGTGATGAGTTCGAGCCCCGCTGGATGCAAGTTGCTTTTCTTCAAATTTCCTTTGTTATCATTTCTAGTTTTATTCAGAATGTTCTAATATGCAAATTTATTGTATTCTAATTTACTGTATTCTAATTTATTATATGCTAATTTATTATATGCTAATTCTAGTTTCTACCGTTCCAGAAAGTTTGGTGACTGTATATAAGTCGAGCTAGCGTTCAATTCAGGTTGAATAAAGTTCTCTAGTGCAGCTCTCGCATTGATTTCCTGTGATATAAATTCGAATCTACGCGACAATATATATATATATATATATATCTCCCGTTCTAAAGAGGGAAACGGAAAAATGGGCCCCGTAAGCTAAAGGTTTTAAATGGCATGTTTCAGAGCAGCGATTCTCAACTTTTTTAAGTCTTCACTTCCAGACTCTACAACTTCTCCTAGGCCCTCCATAATTTTTGAAAGATCAAAATGTACATAAAGATCAAAACTTGAGCGTTGAGAACGTCCAGGTTGCATGCATTGGCTGCAAGTTTATGAGTACACTGCAAAATAGTGGCTCGGATTTTAATAGCCCCAACGATAAAATAAGCGTACGTCAACAGCAAATAACACCGGGTGGGCAAAAAGTCCTTATAAACTTTAAAAATTCATAAAAACCTGAAAAATAACCAAAATAAAAAAAAGGTTTTCAGGGTTAGCATCGCTAGGTCACGGGATTTTTTTTGAGACAGGGAAAAAAATCTAAAAAAACAGCCGACAGGTGGCGATGATTTACACAAGTCAAAGAAAAGATACGCAAATAACGAAAAGAATGCTTCTAAATCGCTTATTACCGCAGTAGGTGTTCCACATGACCCCCACAACAGGGTATAAGGCATTGCAGGCTTGTCACAAATCCAG
This sequence comes from Dolomedes plantarius, assembly GCA_907164885.2. Taxonomy (NCBI): domain Eukaryota; kingdom Metazoa; phylum Arthropoda; class Arachnida; order Araneae; family Dolomedidae; genus Dolomedes; species Dolomedes plantarius. The sequence goes on from OU015495.1 coordinate 38,842,127, forward strand.
CAACGGCAGAGTGCAGCAGGTCCGGATGTATACGTGACACCTCTCGGCGGATCGCGGAACAAGGGTGAACTGGTTGTGGATTACGAGCGCACGTTCTTATAACCGTCTCCTTTTCATATTTCCACAGAATTCACTAGCACCAGAGCCACCTGTCGGTTTTTTAGTTATTTTTCCTGTCTTAAAAAAATCTCGTGACCTAGCGATGCTAACCCTGAAAACCTTTTTTTATTTTGGTTATTTTTCCAATTTTTATAAATTTTTAAAGTTTATATGAACTTTTTGCCCATCCGGTACAAAAGTTCTATGCATTTTACTACACGATTTAACATATGAAATAAAATTAAAATGTAACAAAAATAGGATAACTATTATATATCAAAGCGCTGAATCTTCAGAAGCCTTGTTAAGATACGTTCTACACGTATTTTTTTATAAATGACCCATCTTTCCTGGATGTGATTCGCCCCCTCCCTCTCATTAAGTTGATAACCACTATCTGTAACTTAAAATCTTAAAACTAAGCACTTTTTATTACTTTCGAATTGCTACATTTATCATCAAGAACCACAATCGGCATGCTCCTGCAGTGATTCCTTTTTTAGGTACAACTATTTTTATACTGTACAAATAGATTACTTTAAACGAGATTAAAAAGCAACAACAACAGATAATCATTGCAATCGTGCCATGGTAATCGAGTTATCGGAATTTTTATTCATCATCAAGTTTAAGACCCCGTGCAAAAGATGAATTAGTTTAAAATACCCTTGCAGCTTTGTGCCGCTTTCAGAATAATCGGTTTTCCAGATAAATTTTTATTGAGAATTATTGTAAATTTAAAAATGAGATAAAATTACAGGATCCCAATATTTTCTAATTGTGTGTATCCTGGCCTACGTCTGTAAGCATATATATATATGTGTGTGTGTGTGTGTGTTTGTTTGTTTGTTTGTTTGTTGTACAAAGGGAATTAAGTCCAAAATGGGTTATCAAACCAGGCATATTTGAAAAATTAAGGGTTACTGCAGGGTACAGAAAGCTAAGTCCAAGTCCACTTCTAAATATTTTTATTCATCGGGGAAAATTTGGGATATGTGAAACAAAACACAAACATGTTTGTGTTTAAGGGGTTATGTCCTAATCAAGGACTTAACACTCTTTAATCAACAAAAATATAATTGGAAAAAGTTACTTAAAGAAACTGACTTTACAAAAGCCGTTTATTTCCACTCCCGTTTTTCTAAAAACTACGATTTTGGACTTGACACTCTCTATACTGCAAACACAAACAAACACACACACACACACACACACACACACACACACACACACATATATATATATATATATATATATATATATATATATATATATATATATATATATATATATATATATATATATATATATATATATCTTGGATTAGAATTTCCCCCGATTTATTCTAATTAAAATTATAAATCAAATATTGCTTGCCATTTATCTCTATTAAATTCTGTAGAATGTTGTTTATTCAGTTTTCTTTAAAGTATCATCAAGAATTTTTTATAACAGAAATATAACTGAGAAAAATTTTCCTAAAATGTAACCCATTCTTTGAAAACTGAATGTTTGTTTCCGTTTAAAGATAATTTTAAATTCCATAAGTAAAATACTTAAAAATTCTGAAGAAAGATTAGTGTTTTCAAAAGTGAAAGGTTTAACTAACAAAGCAGTTGGTTTAGAAGTTACATTGCAAAAAAAAATGCCCTCACAAATTGAAACCGTATTTCTTAGTGTAAAAAATTAAAATCGTAAGTTTATTTACGTGCATGATGACCTCATCTGGATTCCACTCAAGAAAGAAAAATCATTACGAAATAGATGTCAGAAAAAAAATTGCGTAATCCAGATTCTCTTCAGTACATTCATCATAAATTACGTTACATAAAAAAATCCATATAAGAAACCTCCTTATGCAACTATTTGTTATTGATAAATTCATGGATCTCATTTATCAATAAAATAAATATGATCGTAAAAGAATACCATTTCGCAAATTTTATAGAAGCTATGCATAAAATTTCACGCAAAAATGATTCATTTCATTAATTTTATTTCCTTCAACAAAAACTCACTTTGTATTAACATGTCTAGACAGTTCAAACATAGAGATATGCAAAAACATGACGCATGAAGTATGTAAATAGTTAATATGAATATTCGATTGCACAGGCCAACGATGGAAAAACTTTTTCAATAAATTTTCCTTATTCTTGTGGATTTTAGTGTGCTGAAACCGAATATGACAATAAAAAGCTGTATCACCCACCATTTTTTTATATTTCAACACTCAATATTTAAAGAAATGACATTTTTTTGCGAATTCAACACCATAAGCTAACCTCCAGCAATGTGGCTGTATCAAATGCCCATGTTTCTTATGGGAATGGGATGGTAGGGCAAGGGATTAACATTGGTCCAGAAAAATCTGGCTTGCAAGAATATCTTTAAAGCCTGGAGAGCAGAACATTCAACGCAAGAACCTCGTGGACCCACAAAACATTTTGCTACCACCTCTACACATAAAATTAGGTCTAATGAAACAGTTTGTGAAAGCCTTACCCAAAGATGGAGAATGTTTCAAGTATCTCTGCGAGAAGTTTCCTCATCTACCAGAAGCAAAATTGGAAGAAGGCGTATTTGCTGGGCCTGACATCGGAAAAATGATGTTCGATCCCAACTTTGAAACAAAAATGACTTTAAAAGAGAGAGAGGCTTTGGTATCATTCAAATTGATTATGACCAAGTTCTTGGGCAGCAAAAAGGACCCACATTATATTTCTATTGTAGCCAATATGCTGGAAAAGTTCAAAAAGTTAGGCTGTTTGATGAGCCTCAAAATTCACTTTTTGAACAGTCACCACGATTTTTCCCCAGATAATTTGGGTGATGTCAGTGAGGAGCAAGGCGAGCGGTTTCATCAACACATTAAATTGATGGAAAGACGGTATCAGGGCCGCTGATATACCAATATGGTGGGAGACTACTGTTGGTCACTTCACCGAGAAGTTGAGCAAGCGATTCACAGGCGAAAAAGCAATATCAGGAGTTTTAAGAAGAAGAAGGAAAGGAAATATTAACCAAAGCACACATAAAATCTGTGTAATAAAAACGTATTTTCATGTTTATACTTGAATAATAGTTCGTTCTTATTGTAACATTTATTTATTTTTATTTTCTATGGTATGTTCGGCTAATTTTCTAGTTCCCGACGAAGTGACATTGTGACGAAACTGTGGGCGATATAAAAAAAACTGAGGTCAGATACGGATTCAGCACCAAAAATTACATAAGAATCAGCTATTAACGTTAAAGTTTTTTAGAAAGTCATTTTTCGCTGGCCTGTGTTATTATTCCTTGGATATCTCCCTATGTAAGAATTAAATACGGTAGCATATGACAGATTATATTTGTGTGCAATACCTGGAATTAATCTGCTTGAAGTCTAGTATATATATATTTTCAGTTCTTATAACGAATTCATAAAACTTTTGCTCATAAACTTCATTTAAAACACATGCCTACTTGTGAGGCCAAAAAAGGATAAAAGTCAATCCAGGATTGTACTTACAGTGTTGATTCTTGGCAACCTATAAAGAACCTCAACGCATCGCTATGCGTTGCGAAATCTGCGGATAATATCACGGACGGAATCATGCATCTTAATTAATACTGTTAATAACGGCACACAGCTATCGATTGTTTGCTCTTGCCTAGGGATGAATGAGGGATTGAGGACCTCGCTGCTACCGGTATTCAAGCGTCTCCCAAGATGTCGCATTATTCAAAATATTGTCATGGGTTTAGTGGAAAACATTTGTTCAATTAGGTATTTAACGTTTTGACACTGTTACTATGGTGTAGTAGATAACACGTCATTCTGAACTAATGCTCCTTATGTTCATTCATAATTAAGTAATATGGCTAATGAGGAACAGGGCTATTAAACATTAAAAAAATAGTATATATATATATATATATATATATATACACTAGCTGAAAACCCGTACTTCGCTACGGAGTACATTCAAATTAAATGCAACTGTCAATGTATGCAATTAATGCCATATATAATAAATACAACGATCAATGTATGCAATTGATGTTAAAAAAACGAAAAAAATATATTTATAAAAAAATCGTAAGTGGTATTTTTATAGACAAAATAATGTAGAAGAAAATATTCAAATTAAATCTTATAGAACACACTAAAGAATATAGAACAGTTAATATAGCACAGTTTGAGGAACATATCTTTTACTGTATTTTAATATTTTTTTGGATAATGGTCCAATCGTTTGCCGCATTAGCAAGAAAAATTTTTTTGTTTTACTATGCACGTTGTTATGCACGTGAAGATAAATTAATTTAAAGTACCAGTAAAAGAAATCACGTGATCAGTCCATGTGATATAATAAATTAAAGTCTAAAAATTAATTTTTAAAAATTCACCAAAAATCATAAAATGGATAAGATTCGAAATGGTAAAGATTCGAAAAAGATTTCATTTTAAAGGAATTTTTATGATCTTTCTCGTGATATAAATTTTATAACCCTCAAATCATTATTTTAAATGCAAACTTAAAAATAGTTACTAAAACAGCTTAAACATTTAATTTAAAAATCTAAGAAGAAATATTCAAAGATCTTTATAGTGCAACCCTACACTATAAGAAGAATTGCTATGCAACATTTCAGCCCTCTAGGTCCAGCGGATTGGTCTGTGTGTTGTATGTCAGTCAGTCAATCAATCAATTAGTCAGTCAGTCAGTCAGTCACGGAACTGTTTTATATATATAGATTATAGGATTTCTTTTTTACGGCAGTTCTGTCTAGGAAATAACTTTTCACACTTCTTTCTTTCTATCTCTCTCAGATGTCATTAAATCACATAACATGTTTAGAACAAGCAATCACGGTTTCTCATGTTCATTGGTCTCATGGCACTAGTAATGGCTCTATTAAGTACATCCTTTATAATATTTTAAAATCGGTAAAAATTTATAGTTATACATATGAAACTCCAGATGACTTCTTATAATGATTAATATATAATGATTAATAATACGGTAATTTTATTTGAAAATGATAAATCTGTGAATTAACATATGGCCACACATGTCTCTTAACTAGTAATTTTATAAAATACATAACCCAATATCGTTGAGTGAACCCTGGGGCATTGTATTAAATTGAAACTAAATCGTGGATTTGTAAAAAGTAGTGCATACATTATGGAATGCTAATAAACTAAATAACATACGATTAAATCTGCATTTAACGGTGATATCTTTACAAAGATATTAATATTGTTAACTACATATGTGACCTCCAGGTAAACCAATTCTGATACTCTAAACCAGTGGCTTTCAACCTGATTGGTGCTCCCACGTGGTGAGAAGTGAGTTATATTCAGGGGAGGGGCGAAACTTTTATTAGCTTAGAGGGCGTAGAGTCTGAACGGGGGGGGGGGGGGGATCTAGAAATAAAAAGATTGAGAATCAGTGATCGAAACGGAAAGATTCCTCTTCAAAAGAAATGGTGGCAGCTCTGAAATTTGAATGGAAATTGTCTTCTTTTATAGCGATCTAAACTTAAGTATGACCACACATCGAATGACCATACACGATCAAAAATTTTGTCTCTGATCATTAAACAAAATTTTTGATTTTACTTCCAGTGGCCCTATATAAGGAAACGTGTTTCATGTTACTTTCTCTAATAAAAGGCCTACTGTGTAGTAATGTATATGGCCCTATTGTGCGTTACATTTCTTTAGTGAATCAGAATGCTGAATTTTTGCATTATAAAAAACTTTTTACCTTAATTTTTTCCCATGTTAAATTTTTCTTTCATAACTTTCAGTTCATTTAAAGATCGAATTACCTTGTATAAATAACAGACATTCACTTTGCTGTAAAAGAAATAAACTCTCCAATAATGTTCTGTGAAATGAATTGCAGTAAACCATAGCGATAAAATAACAATACCAGCTTACTCTGATTAACAGAAAAGGAATATAATTCACCCTAATCGATGTGAATCGTTATCTTCACTGAAGATGAAAAGCACGCTATTTCATCATTATAACAGATTGCATTTAAACCATTTTGAAAATAGTTAATTTTTCCTGGTGTATTGTAGCATAATCTGCTTATATAAATAGAAAAAAAAAGTTATCTATAATTCATTTTCGCTAAAAAAGAAACATTATTGATTAAATTATGTACGATATTAGGAGAAAGTTAAGTAAGATTTTGTTCTGAAAAATAAATGCAGTTTGGAGCAATTTATTAAGTTTCAAGTTGGAAAATGAACGTTCTTTTTTTACGCTTAACTACAGCGCGATTCTGTTGAGTTAATGTTTATTTTCATATCGGAAGAGCTACACATTATCATATTCTTTGATTTAAATTACAAATGATTTGTTTCGTATATCCAACAAAGGTTTTACTTGATAGAAAACGCATTTATGTGAACTATATTTTGGAAGTCAAAAAAAGATAAGCGCTTGTTACGAGTACTTTACTTTCTGTAATACACGATTTAATTACAAGATAAATTTATGATCATTAAGAGAAACAGGTAAGAGAGGATAACTGCATATTAATGTAATTAATTTTTTTTAACATATTTTGAAACCACTTGGATAACACGTTATATGTAGGTTGTAAAGGATTTAAAGTAATTCTGATAGTGAAATGTAAAGTAATTCTGATACTGTAGTAAAGTAATTCTGATTCCAAAATAAAGGATTATTTTTAATGAATTTAATTAACTGTTTTAATATTATTGTCTTATCATTTTTAATGTAAATTAATTTTGAGAATCAAGTTTTCTTCAGTCAAGGAAAATGCTTTTTCATTTAATTTTTATGGTTGATTTTTCATTTTTTAAAAAGCTAGAACATATCTTTCTTTGTATTTGGCCTACAAACGAAGGTATAGGTTGACCAAAAAAAATTAGTTTTATCTTTGGTCTCATTCATAAAATTCATAATAATAATTATAAGAATGATAGTTGTTGTTTACATTTCGAAGAAACATTTTTGTAGAAGCTACTAAATAAGCAGATTTTACAGAAAATCGCCATTATTATTAGTGTTTTAAAAACGAAAATATTTTATTAAATGTTATGTATTCCTTTGCAGTAAAAATTAAGCGATGAAAATTTTAATTCAAACAAAAATGATACCCTTCTTAAATCAAAAATTATTAAAATTTTCTGTAACTGGATTTATCGTGAATATGGCATTCCTTTCATTTGCCGATAGATAGCAAAATGGATCTTTAAAATCATTTTCCTTTTGTGAAAGAAATCTAAATGAATCAACATTTAAGTGAAATTAAAATTTGTAATTCTTTGTATCCAAAAATTAGAGACTAACCAATATTATTTTTTATTCTACTTCTCGTCAACTAAATGTTACTAATAATTCTATAAGAAATATGGTACTTTGGGGCAATGATTTCTAGAATGGAATTGCAAATAAAAAATCTCTTGATTTTAGTATTATCTATATGTTATAATTTATTAATTAAGATTCCCCACTTCGCGGGGGAAAAATTGCCACAAATAAATTATACAGGCGCTCAATAAAAGTAAAGAAATTTCGAGACCTCAAAAGAATTGTTAAAATTTTCTCAACAAAATTTAAAATCATTCCGGTTGAAATCAATATTCTTATAACTCTGGCTGAAATATTTTTCCTTCAACAGTTCCGGTTAAAATAGTCTTTTTTTTCGATTTTTCGCCTGAAATATTTTTTTCTTAAATCATTCCGTCTGAAATACTTTTCTTAAATCATTCTTTCAAAAATAACATTATTTTAAATCATTCCGTCAGAAGTAATTTTTTCTTAAATAATTTTGCCTAAAATATTTTTTCCTTAAATCATTCCATGAGAAATAAATTTTTTCTCAAATCATTCCGTTTGAAATAATGTTTTCTTAAATCATTCCGTTTAAAGTAATTCCTTCTTAAACAATTTCTTAAACCCTTCCGTTATTCGTGATTTCGTCTTAAATAATTTTTTCTGAAATGACTTTTAATTAAATCACTTCATCCGAAATAATTTATTCTCACATAATTCCGTTTAAGTAACATTTTCTTAAATCATTTTATCTAAAGCAATTTTTTCTTAAATAATTTTGCCTGAAATAATCTTTTTTTTTCAATCACTCCATTTAAAATAATTTTTTCTCAATATTTTTTTACTTAAATCATTCCATCTGAAATAAGTTTTCTAAAATTAATTGTGCTTTGAATACTTTTGCTTCCAAAAATTCGGTCTAAAATATTTTATTTTAAAATATTTTACTGAAATAGAAATTATGTATCAATTTTTTTTTCTTAAATCACTCCGGCAGAAATAGCCCCATCATTCCGGCTGAAATAGCTTTCTTTCGATCTCTCCTTTGAAATAGTATTTTCCCCAAACATGCTTAGCACCTCAAATTCCACTGTTTGATATTTTGAATTCCCTTTTGCCACTAAAGTTGAAATCCCCCCTCCCTCACACTCCAAAAAAAAATAAGCAATTAATGTTATTTGTGAAAAGTGGCTCAACGCTGCATTAATTGTACTAATACTGCTATATGTCGGAAATATTTATTTAGAGCAACGAGTAAAAACGACTTGATTTCCTTTAAAACACTTTAACGGACGAACGCTCCACAGCACCACACAGGAACTGACATTCTGAAGAGCAAACTAAAAACCAAAAGTCACAGTTAGGCCGTCTGCACACGGAGCAACTCAAAAGAAACTGATAACTGACTCAAATCACAAACCATCCGTGATGAGTCGCAACCTATGTAATTGAATGGAGCGACGCACACGGCGCAACTGGTTACAAACCCGTTTGTAACCAGTTGCGCCGTGTGCGTGGCTCCATTCAATTACATAGGTTGCGACTCATCACGGATGGTTTGTGATTTGAGTCAGTTATCAGTTTCTTTTGAGTTGCTCCGTGTGCAGACGGGCTTACATTATCTGTTTCCGGCGCGCGTTAGAAATGAGGAGGTAGGAGTAGTAGCTAGTGAGGAGGTAGGATGACGCAACATCCTCCACCCGCAAAAGTGTAACTGTAACATAACACATATGTTTTGAAAGGCATACATAATCAAGAAGTACGCATATCAAAAAGAAGAAAAGAAAAAAGTGTTCAAAAGGAAAATTTTTAGATTTAGGTTGCACAACATCTCTTCCACTTCTGGTTGTAATTGGACTGTTTCTCATAATTTCAGCAAGTTCACCGGAAGTCTCTAATCGGTACAACCGTTGAAATGGTCGCCTCATTTCACCACTTTGCGTTTTGACATCCGTGACAAGTTCGAAGAGGAGGTTGGGTTCTAGTGAGGAGGTAGGATGACGCAACAAATACTTCTCAATAACTAAATAATGGATCATGGATATTTCGAAGTCTAAATCCTTGAATTCTAATACCTGATGCTTGAAACCATCACACTCAGAATGATGTGGAATGTATTTTTGTAACATTCCACGAATACCAACGTATAATAATCGATACTTTAAATGCCGAAGAGGAATTTCCAGCCCTATTGACGATGAAAACATGGTTTTATTGGTTGCTTACTTGCTTCGTACAGAGAGTGATTATCTTTTACTAGATGAGTCCAAATCTAACCGGACCAAAACGTTCAGTTTTATATTGAACGGTTACGGGTGGCCATACTATTTCAAAAACACAAACCGGCAGACTCTTGTATTGAAGGTTATCCCCTTAGCCGTTTGATTCTCATCTGGTTGTGTTATTAGAATCACTACATTTTAAATAATTACAAGATAAAAATATCTTTTTATAAACCATGTTTTTTTACTTTTCTGTTGAATCAAATAAACTTGACAATTCTATGTATTTATAAATACTTAAAAAGAATTGTTTTGATGAATTATCCCATCAACTTGAAAGAAAATGAAGTTAATTGGAAGTTAACTTCCGTTTAACTTTTCGTTCCCCTCCCGGCCGATAGAGGCTTCATCAGTCTACAAAACAAAACTAGCTGAAAATGAATTCAATGATGCTTAAAAATGGCTAAAAGTATTAAAATAATGTATTGTCATTGTGTTCTGAGCTATTCTAAAAGTTTCAAATGTCTAGCTAGTCGGGAAGTTAGTTAAAAATCGATTGCAAGATTTGTACTGGACAAACACACACACAAACAAGAAAGTGAGTTAATAAAAACATGGTAATAAATACACAATGCACCAAACTAAATAAATAGGCATATTTAGAGTTGAATAAGATGACTTTTTTTCAAAAATTACGTTCACCCAGTGGTTCTTTCGAGTATAATGCGCTTTGCATTCCAATATAGAAAGGAAATTGCCCCATAAAGGGGAAGCATCTTGAAAACTGCAGATGAACGAACATTTTACAAAGATGAGCATACAGAAAGATGCTCGCTATTCAAGTTGGCTTCAGCTACGGATCAAGCAGTCTGGGGAGTCAGAAAGTCCAAATCAAAAATAATTACAAGATAAAAAGAGCTTTTTATATAACATGTTTTTAAATTTTCTGTTGAATCATATGAACTTGACAATTCTATGTATTAATAAATACTTAAAAAAAATTTTTTTGATGAATTATCCCATCAACATGAAAGAAAATGAAGTTAATTGGAAGTTAACCTGCGTTTAACTTTTCGTCCCCGTCCCAGGCGATAGATGGCTGCACCAGTCTACAAAACAAAATTAACTGAAAATGAATTCAATTCTGATTAAAGATGTCTAAAAGTATTAAAATAACGCATTTCCATCGTTTTCTGAGCTATTCTAAAAGTTTCATATGACTAGCTAGTCGGGAAGTTAGTTAAAAATCGATTGCAAGATTTGTACTGGACAAACACACACATAAACAAGAAAGCGAGTTGATAAAAATATTGTAATAATGATGTGTTGCAAGTAATAGTGTACAATAAGGATTCTAAAACAAGCGACCTCTCCCCCACCCAGGGTGCTAGATAAGGAATTCTGAATACTCTTGTCAAAAAGTGCTTCCCAACCTTCTCGTACTAGTTCTTTGCCAATTGAACCTAGCTTTCATGAATTGCTTTCTAAACGAGTTTCTTGATAAGTCGAGGAGGACTTAAAATGAAAGCCTCTTTTACTAATTCCTCAGCTTGTTCATTTCAGTAAGGGTCACATTGAATGGAGATACACTGGAAAATAACCTTCCTTTCAAAATCAAAAAAATTGTCGATAAGCCACTTACAGTAAGATTCAGAGGCAGAAGGATGAAGCCGTTTGGCAGAAAGGGTTGTATTGCTGTCTGGGAATCAATCAAGACAACAATATTTTCTTCAGGTCTGTCCTCATTTCGACAAGGGCAGCGTTTCACTATCAAAATTATCTGACCTCAGTCCCAAAGATTCTTGGGAGCATTACGGAATCTTAACTTTGCTTAGTTGTCCTGCACAATTAATAGATCTCTTGCAGGTGGAGCATCTTGGAGGTGCGGTTTTAAGGGACATTAGGTAGCTGTATTCAGAACCACCGAATCCTAGAGAACTAGGAAATGCAACTCGGGAAATGATCTCCTTAACCCTTTCAGAGGCAACAACTTCCACCGTTTCTACGTTGCAGATTTTTTCCAGGATTTTTTTAACCTAAAGAATCTTGAAATGTTTTCCAATTAAAGGTTTCAAAATGTTTATACTTCTTTAAACTGATAACAGATGGCAATACTAACCATTTTTCTGCGCTCATTTAACTGGAATACATTGAATGCAAGTGAAAAAAAACTAAATTTAGGCGTTTGCACTGTGCACACTGGGCTCCTCAAAGAGTTAAGTTACCTACCAACACCTCGTAAAGTCCATTCCAAAGAGAATATCACAAGTATTGAGTGCAATCACTGGCCCAGTGGGGCACTGAAGAGGTGATCATTATAAATTAACGATTCAGTATGTGTGTGTGTGTGTGTGTGTGTAATCGTAAGTTTATAAGAATGTAGGATCTTTCCATTAAAGTATTTTTTATTTACGGTTTCTTACATATTTCATAAAATTTGAAACCTTATCAAGTTTATAAAATATTTTCCTCTCAGTTAAAAAACAATTTATACCAAAATATTGTGAAATTTAAAATATTTTTATAAATGCATCTACACTTCAGAAATGGCCTTTGTTATTCTCAGAAGAATGTTAGTAGTCTCATGTTTATTACACAATATAATGTATAAAGAAACTTTAACAATAATAAATATAAAAGAGCGGCCTGAAAATTCAGCTCCAGATACATTTTTTTCCCTCCCGTCTTTCATCTCAATAAATCCTTTTTCTCTACAAAAGATTTTCTTTTATGGCAAATCGCAAGAAAAATGAGGTTAGTTTTATGTAGTACGCCAAGTTATGGCAAATAGTGCAGATTTTTTTATGTTCATATTTCTACATACTTTTCTTTTGGCTGATGACAAGTTTTAATCGGAATTTTATTTAAGTATCTTTAAGTGTACAGAAGGAAAGCCTTTTATCTTATTATCTTAATATTTTAATTAACTATCTGGTAAAACAACAGTAAAATTCAAAATTCAAAGTGTTTACAGTAGTTTCCTCCTAGATAAATGCACTTTTGTAAGCAAATTTTTTTAAGATTAAATGCCTCAAGCCATCCCTTTCTTGGAATAGATGAAAAATATGCTTTTATAGCCTCATCTCATATTCGGAATGAAAACGACCCCCAGATAATTTTTTTAGATTAAAAAACATCCAAAAGTACCACATACTAATATCAGGATAATAGGGTGTTTATTCTATCACTTTGGTTTATTTCCATGAAATCCTTGCTGTATGAGAAGATGCATTGTCAAGGTGAAGCATGAGTTCCCCAAAATTCACCTCTTAGAGAATTTCTGGAAGACACTTAGTGGTGTACCAATTAGCTTTAACTATCTTCTGTGTCTCTAGCTTTATGGCTTTGGCCAGCCCTGTAATTCTGAAGAGCATGGTTTGGTTTGGTTTGGTTTTGGAGAGCTACGGTCAGTTTTTGCTACACTAGGGCTAATTAGACCAGGACCTACTGATTAAAGCCGATTCCGAACAGCTACAAACATCCATGCCAATTGTGGGAGTCGAACGCACAGACTCTGGTACCGAAGGCCAACACCCCAGCCATTCGGCCATCTTCCGGCTCTGAAGAACATGGCATTCTTTACTTTTTTCATTGTTCGGTGTGTTTCCGCCATTGTTGCTTTGAGGTCATTTTCAAAGACCCACACTTTTCTGGGACTACAGATGAGAAGGCATTTTTCTTGAATTAGCCCCACTTTAAAATCACAGAAATTGATAGCTCGATAATGATCTCGCGTCAACTCAATTTCCTCTTCTTTCAAAATTTATTCTACGATAGCTAAATTGCAATTGTTGTCGCAAACTATCGTCTGGTACATAAAAGTGTTGAAATTTAAATACTCGAACAATTTTCTTTTTTTAGCGCACGTCGTCTATTTATGTGTGAATTCTATTTTGAACTATTTGCAATTTTATAATTAATTTTTTACTTTTATGAATTAAGTTATAACAACATCATTCGCCTTTTTATTGAGATATTTATTTATATTATCAAAGTGATTTAAACAGTCAATCCACTTTACAGTAGACTTGTTAAACTACTGGTTTTAGGCATGCTTTTCTCACCATTGATATAAATTGATAGCTAAAATCTTTCAGTGTCTGTTGCCACTGTTACAGCAAATTCCGTTTACTTTGTTTGAGGTTGTATGTATAGTGAAATAAAATTTGTGTACTATGTTTTGGAAATGTCAACATGACTGGCCTTCATCTCTGGGACTGTTTAGCTCTCCAAGATGCCCGTGCTTTTCTTTTCAAAACTCCTCTCCCGTGGAGATAACTCTTTTTATAATATACTGCAATACTCCTCATGGTCGACAGAGTTAGTGGAGGACGTAATTAAAAATATTTTGGTTAACAAATGAAATTTTCTATATATACAAAACAGTTCCGTAACTGACTGACTCACTGACTGACATACAACGCACAGACCAAACCGCTGGGCCTAAAAGTCTGAAATTTTGCATGGCAATTCTTCTTATAGTGTAGGGGTGCACTAAGAAAGATTTTTGAAAAATTCTTCTTAGATTTTTTAAAATTAAATTTTTAAGCTGTTTTAGTAACTTTTTTTTAAGTTTGCATTAAAAATAATAATTTGAGGGTTATAAAATTTATATCACGAGAAAGATCATAAAAATTCCTTTAAAATGAAATCATTTTTGAATCTTTACCTCCATTTTAGGATGTTTGGTGAATTTTTAAAGATTAATTTTTAAAATTTAATTTATTAAATGCTGATCACGTGATTTCTTTTTCTGGTACTTTAAATGAATTTATCGTCACATGCATAGAATGAAATAGACAAAAAAACATTTTTTCTTACTAATGTGCCAGGCGATTGGACATTATCCAAAAAAATATTAAAATACAGTAAAAGATACGTTCTTCGAACTGTACTATATTAACTGTACTATATTCTTTAGAATGTTCTATTAGATTTAATTTAAATATTTTCTTCTAAATTATTTTGTCTATAAAAATATCCGTTACGATTTTTTTATAAATATATTTTTTAATTTTTTACATCAATTGCATACATTGACCGTTGTATTTACTATAAATATATTTATACATATTTTTGGCATTAATTGCATACATTGACCGTTGTATTTAATTTGAATGTACTCCGTAGCGAAGTGCGGGTTTTCAGCTAGTAGATTATAATTTAATAACGATTTATGTATTTCTAGTCTAAGAAACTGTTGGTATTTTAAATTGTTACGGGGAAGTAAGCGTGACATTTGAAATAAATTAGAGAAGGAAAATAATGAAATATAAAGAGGCAAGCGCGAACAAACGAAGTTTAAGGGGATAAATATACGGGGAAGACTGCAATGAGGATTGATGAACACAGGAGATGAATAAGCGATGGACTTAGCTAGATTCTAAAGAAGTAAGACGTGAAAAGGCAATTATGGGATGAAAAGAGACGCCGCAAGGTGAGGTCTAGGTGTAGAATCAATTAATGGTAGAAAAGGTACAGCACAGAAAAGAGATTGCAGATGGCGAGAATATATGACTTAGCCAAAAAACAAGGTGAACGAAAACAGATGTAGTTCCTGGAACACGGGGAAAGAGCCGTGGGAACGGAGGAAGATGTACGGATGGGCGGAGAAAGAAAGGTCCCCCCAAAACATAATTAAGCCAACGAAAGAAGGAAAAGTATTTTGAGAGCCAATGACGAAGAAAGGCGTATGAAAGCGAATTAGGAACAACGAGGGGAAGTAAGAGATATTAATGAAGGAAATAGAAAAAAGAGAGCAGATCAGATGATGCGGGGATCCTAAAAAGTTATTACGACTGAGGAGCATCGAGGACGAACACCTAGCCCGTAGTTAAAGGCATGAGCCGAAGAGTTAACTTAGAACGAGAAAGCTCGAGATGAAACTTAGCCAGCGTATTATAAATGAATATAGCTTGACGCTTTATTTGCACCGATGTCCCCAAAGCGCAAATACTAGGCAGTGATTAACATCGAGATTAGTTGATTCTATGAAAGAATATAGCCGGCTGACAACGTGGAAGCAGAGTGCCCCATCCCAAGAATCGAATCGCCTGAGCAGTATGACCTACCGAATGCTACAAGCTGAATTTACGGACCCTGGAAGCGTGACTCAACAATAGAACGGGTTTGAAAGGAAGATTCCAAGACGACGCGAGCGTATTTCATGTACTTCAGAACGAGTTCATCAAAGGAGAGCGGGTTGAAAGACTAATTCCCAGGCAGTGCCAGCGCATTAAATTGACTTCATGAGAGTTCGTCAATGGAAGTATGTTTCATTTGTGCTCCGTATTGTTTTAAACGTGTGCCATCTCGATTTCTTATTCATACACCATATATTCCGAATGTATATACGATATTAGAAATTGATATAACGTTGAATTATGATTCAAATTGATTAATGGAGGTCAATGGTATTTAAACGAATAAGTGCTAATATATGATTTATTGTGAGTTGATGAAAAAGTTATAAAATCCATTAAATGAGAAAAATTATTGTAGTAAAGGTTTAATAATTGATGAGAAATTAATATAGTGATAATTGTATGTAGGAAATAAGAAAATGAAAAGGGTTATAATGATATTGAATGAAACTGTTAATGAAGTGATTATTTGTAATAACATAATGTATAAACATGCCTTACATGATTCCAATTAATAAATGTATCCATTATTATATCAATCAGATGGTCTGTAATGATTTGTAAAAAAAACACAACGCAGTGCTTAATTCTACATATGTCAATCATATCATCGGGTATCATAATTAATAACCCCAAATCCTATGCTATTTTGGTCTCATGACCAGTTACTTCTCCTTTCTCTTCCCCCAATCAATCCATTATATAAATCTAAATTATTTTTTAAAAATATGAACTTTAGCAACTTGAAAAAAGAAACTGCTATAAACCCCATTTCTCTATCCCAATATATGCAGAATAGAAGCCAGGGGAACACAGTCAATCAGCAAACAGAATTGCACAGAAAGAGAGAAGAAGGAACTTAATAACTTTACTGTTTGATTAAATTAAATGTTTATTAAAATGGTATGTGCAAATGAAGTATGAAAGACACTGATCTTACTTGAAAAGAGAAACGTATAAAGAACATACACTTCTCTATAATATATTTAGATATAATATATTTAGATGTGAAAGCTTTCTGAAAATAAAAATTGTTTATGGTATTAATTAAAAATGTATTAAAATATTACGCATATAATAATTAATGACTCTTATGAAATTTATACTAAGAATCTTCTGACGTACACATTTATATGTATTTATAATTTAAATTTCCTCAATTAAAATCTCAGAACTACTTTAAGGCTACTTAAATAACACAATTTCATTCATATTTAAGCAAAAGTCTCATATCTAAAGTAACCAGAAAATAATTGTTTATTTCTTTTGTGGAGGATTTCAGTGTACTGTATGTTATGTACATTTTTTATGTTAAATTCGTGGGAATTAAATAAGTGAAAAATATTCTTCCATGAACAAATTAAAATTTATAAATTAATTACGAAGTATAATCATGGATCCTATTTAACGAGTGTTAATTAGTCTTAATTAAGTGCTTTCCTATTATGTGATGAAATTATATTTAATTATACATACATTTTTACGCAATAATAATAACAATAATATCTCTAATAATTATAGGGGAATTAAGAAAACAATTAAATTTCCATAAATAGTATAATTATAGGAAATTATTATTCATAAAGATAAATTTCGTATTACATCGTTTTATAACCAAATTCTATGCTTTTATAATTATAAATTTTTAATTACATATAATCTTTTAGAATGAGTATTTACCATTATTAATTTAAATATCAGTTTGAAAAGCTTTAAGAACAACGTCTTGTAGTATTTTAAGTTTGGTCTCTTTATAACATGATATATTTTTCTTAGCAATAAGGTATAGATGGCTTTAAAATATTTTTCCAACACACGATTATATAGAGCTAATATAATTATTACGTATAATTATTTATAGTGGGTATTTACGATAATTAATTTTACTATAAGTATACAAAGATTTTAGAACAATGTTTTCTAGTACTTTAAGTTCGGTCTCTTTTAAATGCGAGATGTTTTTCTCAGCAATAAAGTATAAATGGCTTTAAAATATGCTTTTAACACACAAACCTACTGAGTTAAATCTTTGTTAAGTTACAGGCCTCAATAAAGAAAATATCAAACATAAAAGAGTATAAAGATGAGCTCAAAACTTTCTTTCCTTCTCAATAAATCCTTCTTTCTCACAAAAGATTCTTTCTGTTATGGCAAATCACCAGAAAAATGTTGAATGAGATTAGATTTATGGGGATATACTGAGTTATGGCCGAGGATATGTACTTTCTACAGCTAATAAAACATTTATACTTTTTCCTGTCAGTAGACAGTAATTCTTCTCATAATGTCATGTTAAAGTGCCTGAAAGTTATAAAGTAAAGAATAATACTCTCGGGTTTTTTTTTGGTGTTATGTGCTTGTGTTCTTCATAGTTTTATCTTCGAAACACAAAAGAAATATAGAAAATATATACTCTTAAACAGGTTTTTCTTTCTAGCATGTAACAAAATACTAAAAAAAAATAAAAATATAATACTAGAATTTTGAAGAAGTTCAAGCAAGTTTGCCATTGTTTCACATTTCTATTTAATCATTTTCTGAAATTTTATTAATAAAAAGTGAAATGTATAAGTTAAAGCGACAAAAAATTGTTTGGTATGATGCTCATAGCACTACATAAAAAGGAGATGATTTAGAAAAATACAAGAAAGATTGTAAACATTATATAAACCAAACGTAAAATGAAACTCAAAAAGGTGATGCAATTTAATTAAATAGTTTCAGAACTATATATTAACAAATCAGATGAAATTCCATGAATCCATTTTAATACATATAAAAACATTTTTTTAAGAAAAACTGTATGTGTAACGTATATGCATGTACACTATTGTGAACTATAAATATAATACCACTACAAGCACTAAAAATATTACCTTATAAATTTTAATTTATTTAGTACCTCACTTTATATATTTTCTTATTACTAAGGTTAGATTGACTATATATATATATATATATATATATATATATATATATATATATATATATATATATATATATATATATATATATATGTGTGTGCGTGTGTGTCAAAACATTGAGAAAATTACAGGGGGCTTTAGACAAACTTAACATTAAAATCATTGTCAAAAGGCGTTGGAAAAAGGGTTTTTCCCCGTTTCGGGAAGTGACCTCGATTTGCGAAAGTAAATTGAAGTTCCATCGAGAAAATCTATTTTAGATGTACAGGTTTAGCGCGAAGATAATGCTGACGTAAACAAAAGACGATTTTGGAAGTTTCCGTGTGGTGTTTTGGGCATGCACGATAGGGGGGGGGGGGAGCGCTCTGAGGAGAATATAGAAGTAGTGGCAGATTGGGCTGGAAAGTCGTTGCTAACGGGCACGCTGCTCGGATCCGCGGAGTTTTTGAAAATGATGATGTTAGGATACAGACTTTGAGCGTGGTTCTCTCAAGAAATTAATCAATCGACTTTGATTATGGGCTGTTTATTTGAGCAAAGTGCCTCCCAATCGCCAACCTTGTTACGGACACGATGACTGCAGATATATTTATTTTAACGGGTGTTAATCCAACGCCTGTCATATATATATATATATATATATATATATATATATATATATATATATATATATATATATATATATATATATATGAGAGAGAGTAGAGTTTCTGTATGCTAATTTATAATGAACATTTTAAAGATTTTTCTTATCTAAAAATAAATAAAGGGTTACCTATTTTTAAATGGAGGATTCAGTGTCAGTTTAGCATGTATATTTGCTGTCACATTAATTTAAAAACGCTATACTTCTCTTTTATATAATAAAATTCGTTTATATAACACTATCATTTACTTTCGTGTATCGCAACCCAACTTTCTTTTTCTTCTAAGTATCTGTAAAAGTATTTTTTCCTTCATAAAATAGATAATGCTCGAATGCAAACATTTCTTACTGATCAAGACTTGGGAGCGATAACTGCTGAATACATAATTTTCTTCTGTAAAGAAGGATTTTTTTTCATCTGAAGAAAAATTTTACAAATTCCTCCAGAAACGAGATAGCAAATAAAATAAAATGTAATTATATATATATATATATATATATATATATATATATATATATATATATATATATATATATATATATATAATAGAAAATAAATATTTTGAAATGTCTGGTCTGGTTGTGATGTATTTGTCTAGACAGAGAATGTGAGGCATTTTTTTATGAATAAAATACGAAAAGAGTAACGAATTTGTACTCAATATTTAGTATGCACATTTTTAAGACTCACGGGAGTAAACTTTGCAAGTATTTTAATGAACATTTTTTTAATATTTAATTTTCTTTCAAAGGATGACGATTTTTAAGTTTGATATGAATATGCTTTATTAGAAAATATACGGCATGTTTAAAACCATAAATATAATTATAAATTACAAATTGCATAAACAAGTTGGTGATTTGGCACGTAAGAAATTCAATATCCGGTTTTAATATCTAGTGGTTGAAGATTTTGTAAAATCTCCAAAACGGAAAGAGAATGACACTTACATAAACAATAATTTAGGAAATTAGTAATTAGAAAATTAGTAGTTACGAAATTAGTAATTAGTCAATTATTCAGATTAATATCCTTATTTGTTATATTAACATAATACCTGTTACTTGTACAGTTCTTATGCCTGCATTTTCTTACATTTATAATGAGAAGTATGATTAATTTACGACCGTCTTTTTAATCGCGTGTTTTTTTGCGTAATTATCTGCGAAGAATTTATGTGGTACGATATTAACTTGAAAATGTATTTGATATTTATCAAAATATTTCGCTTAACGATGTTATATTGCCATTCATAAACACTTAGTGCAATATGACGAAGACTGCTGTTTCATGAGAAAGTTCTTACATTTAAAGGAAATATTTACAAAGATAATGACACCATAATTCTGATCCTAAGGAAGTCGTTTGAGTATAACTATGAAGATTGCTATTTCTATTCACTATGGGTATTAGAAAGGAATATTTTTATCGATTAAGATTTTGTAATGCGTAATATTAGTTATTGTATTAAAAGTGCCTTATTTGTGAAAATATGATTTCCGTTTATGTGATACAGAGCTCACTTGAACGTTTGATGATTTGTTAAACGTTAAATATCAGTTTTGTTTCCCACTTTTAGACAGACCAATATTTTAATCTTGTGAAAATCTCAATATTAGTTATTGCATTAGCTTTTCCTATTAGTTAAAAATCTGGTTTTCGTTTATGTGATGAAAAGTGCACTTGAACATTAGACAATCCACTTGACAATAATACTAGCTTTGATTGCTTTTATTTTAACAAGATTGAGTTTGATTTTATCCAGGTAAAAATCATACTAAATGGTTTACACTTAGCTAATTTTCCATGTAAGCCTTTAAAAAGAAAAATTCGACATCGTTAACGCGAGTATCTCAAATTTTTACCTTCTTTCCTTAGAACACAATTTATAGTTTTAAAACGATTAAATGATTTTTGAAATTTTTTTTCTTTCAAACGAGGTCGGAAACAATTTTCTTTTACTGATCATGATGCAAAGTAATCGAGTAATTATTGTTGACTATTTAATAGATACTCAAGATTAAAAATATTTTGTTTGCCTGCAAATCCTTATTACTACCTGAAAGCAAATATTCTTTAACCGTGGAGAGAAGAGAAATGCTGATAAATAATCACTGAGTATACTAATAATTTATTGCAAAATTGGATTGCTTCCACAAAACATTAAAGTTACTGTGTAAGGTTTACATAGGATTCGATTCACAATAACCGAACATTTAGGTGAATAAAGTTAAAGAAGCCGCTTAAGATATGCTAATTGCAGCGTACGAGGTTGGTATAAATATCAAGCAGCTAGATTAAAGAAGTGAAGTGAGAGGAAGTGAAAGGAATAGTACAGATGACGAAATAAAGTATCGAGCTGGAGCCAGGCTTAGAGTCCGGTTTAATAATACACTGTTGAAATAAATTAAGAGAAATTGCATATTTTATCGAATTTCATGAAAAGAACTAAACTGAATGTAAAACCACTGCTTCTAGACAAAAATGCAAATCTTGTACGCCAAATACGTAAGCGTACACGTTTGTGTAGACGGAGCCACTAGAGAAACAGGCTATATAAGCGCGCGTAAGTTAAGACGCATTTCGTTCGCTAGCACACCTCGGCGAATTTCTTGGTGTTATTTTGCAGCAATCGGTTAATTTCAAATTGTAACTGTAAAAATGAGTAACCACCAACGTTTAGATGATGGAATGAGGTGGCGAATTGTGGGGAGGCTAGAAGCAGGCCAATCTCAAGTCCAAATTTGTAGAGAGTTCAATTTAACACCCAGCGTCGTATGTAACTTATGGAAACAGTTCCAGGATACCGGATCCATTGAGAGAAAGCCTGGGCAAGGTCGTACAAGAGCCACGACGGCCAGAGAAGATCGCCATTTGTCGATTATAGCGAGGCGTAACAGGAGTGCTACAGCTTCTCAGCTCTCTCGTGATTTGTATGCAGCCACAGGAACCCGTGTATGAAGTTTGACTGTTTCCAAAAGACTTCGCGAGAGAGGGTTGTTTGCAAGAAGCCCTGCTGTTTGCGTCCCGCTCGCTTCTACGAACAGGAGAATCCGTTTATCATGGTGCAGAGAGCATAGAGATTGGAGTATGGATCAATGGAAGACCGTTCTCTTCACTGATGAGTCCCGGTTCAGCCTAAACACCGATTCTCACCGTACGTTCATATGGAGAGAACCAGGGACCCGCTACCTACCCTCCAATGTCCTCGAAATCGACCATTATGGCGGAGGAGGTTTAATGGTCTGCGCAGGCATCATGTTGGATGGCCGCACACCTCTCCATGTCTTTGAAAGAGGCACTGTGAGGTATAGGGGTGTGAGGTTTAGGGATGAGGTCTTGGAGCCCTATGTTCACCTTTTCAGGGGTGCAGTTGGCACTGAGTTCATTTTAATGGACGATAACGCGAGGCCACATACAGCTCTTCTGGTCGACGAATTTCTAGAGAGTGAGGATATTCTGCGGATGGATTGGCCAGCCAGATCTACAGACCTTAACCCTATAGAGCATGTCTGGGACGCTCTGAGGAGGGCAATTGCAACTCGCATCCCCTCTCCGAGAACCATCCAGGGAATGAAAACAGCGTTGCTGAATGAGTGGGACCAATTGCCACAGGAAATGATAAACTGCCTTATTTCAAGTATGAAATAACGCGGCGAGACCTGTATATCTGTAAGAGGGGACCATACTCCCTATTAACCCATCTATTAACCCGTTTTTTGTTTATTCTGCAACCGCTGTTTCTTACCATCCTACTCCAACGATTGTTATGCATGATCATGCGTGTGTATTGCAATTATTGAATGGTTATTTGTTTTGTATTGTATGAATGTATGTACATATGAAATTTCATTAAAATCGGTACAGTAGTTCTAGAGATAATCGACCAAGTCTGCAAATTCTCTTAATTTCTTACACCAGTGTAGTTGAGATTTGCGAACAGCCGCTGGAGGCATAGCTAGGTTGCTTAAAACCTACGAGAGTTCTTGTTAGGCCCAAAATTTACGTGGCAGCACTGCTGGTTTAATTTCAAAGTATCTGTGAGTACTGCAAAGTGTATTTTTCTTGAACTAGTAGTTATACAAGTGAATATATTGAATTGTATTTCCCTTGCATGAATGCTATATAAATCTCGTACTAGTAGTGCGTATGATTTATGTTTAAAAGCCAATTGACATATGCAAATGTTTAAATAAACATTGTTGTTACGTAAGAACTATATTTGAAGGAAATTATTTAGAGTGCCACTTCAAGATATACACACCCAAAGGTAATGAAGTGCTAATTCTCTATAATTGTAAAGCTACTTTTATCTTCAAAACAATGTTAAACTTGTTGAACTAACAATTTTATTCCCCATTGAACATTGGAAAATGAAGTTTTATTAATTAGAATATACACTCAAGAGCCAAAACATTATGACCACCTGTCAATAACGAGTTGGCCCACCTTTGGCGCTCAAGACAGCTTCAACCCGCCTTGGCATGGATGGCACAAGTCCTTGGTAGATGGCCGGAGACAGATTGTACCAGATGTTTAAGCAACGGTCACGCAAATCCGAGATATTGCGAATTGGTTGTCTTTGAACTCTGAGCTGCCGTCCCATGACATCCCAAATGTGTTCTATCGGATTGAGATCCGGTGAGTTAGGCGGCTAGGACATTAACTGGAATTCAGCAGCATGTTCCTGGAACCACTCCAACACAATTTTAGCCTTGTGACACGGGGCGTTGTCCTGTTGGAACATTCCCTTTCCAGCTGGAAAAACAGAGGCCATGTAAGGGTGCAACTGGTCCGCAATCATGTTCAGATACCCTCTAGCATTCATGGTCTGCTCTACCACAACCACGGGTCCCAGAGACGCCCAAGAGAACGTCCCCCAAAGCATAATACCGCCACCACCGGCCTGTGTATGATCTACTGTACATTAAGGGAGCAACAGTTCGCCTGAAGACGGCGTATCCTGACACGGCCATCGGCGTGATGAATGACAAACCGTGATTCATCTGACCAGGCAACTCTCTCCCACTGATCCATGGACCAATCGCGATGTTCCCGGGCCCAGCGCAGGCGCAGTTGGCGATGACGCTTGGTCAGCAAAGGCACACGAGTGGGACGTTTGCTGCGTAGCCCCATATCCAACAGTGTCCGCTGAACAGTGTGCTGCGATACTATTCTACTTGGCCCTGCATTGTATTGGGCTGTCAGCTGAGCCACTGTCTGGCTCCGGTTTTGCTTCACCATGCGAGACAGTCTCCGACGACCTTTTTCTTTGATAGCGTGTGAACGTCCAACACCATGTCGTCTACTGCTGGTTTCACCGTCATTCATCCACTTTGCATAAGTACTAACAACTGTAGGTCGCGAACAACCCACGAGTCGTGTAGTTTCGGAAATACTTGTTCCGAGCCTTCGAGCCATTACAATCTGCCCTCTATCAAAGTCGCTTAGATCCGCAGCCTTTCCCATCACACACAGAAGTAAGTGAAAGAACGATTCTTCAGACTCTCCAGCAGCAGTTAAATACCACTTCCACCTGATCACGTGCCTTCCACGTCATCCAGGCGAATTCATTGCAAAATGTAGGGGTGGTCATAATGTTTTGGCTCTTGAGTGTAGATTCCATTATGGTAAAATATAATAGTCTTGAAAAAGCGTTCATTTCACGGTAAAACTAATTTTTCCTCAAAATGAAGCTTGAAAGCAAATTTTTTTATCTATCGTTACACAAGACCAAATAGATAATAGTTATTCAGTATAAATTTTCTTTCAGAAAAAAAATACTTTTCCGAGAAAAAATATGCTACTGTGGATTTCCTCAGTAAGAATATTGAAACATGAAAGCAATCATTTTTGCCGATTTTGACGAACATGCAAAGGAAAAATAATTGTGTGTGCGTTCAATATTTAATTCACTTTATAGTAGAACATACTTGCTTCAAAAAGAGAACAAACCCAATAAAATACTATATGAAATAGATATGAAACAGAAATTTTTAAAAATTGTTTTACAAACAGAATAGATATTTCGAAATATCTTGATCAGAGATATCCACCTTGACAACAGAAATAAATCTCTGATACTTTTAAAAGGATTGAGTAACTCTAAAACTAATTTTTCTTTCAGAGAAATGTTTGAGCCTGAAAACGAAGATTTTTTTACTTATCATGAAGCAGGGGGAAATGACGAATTTTTGACCATTTCAAGAATTCTGTCTTTCATTTGAAAAGGTTAAGTGACTGTAAAAACGATTTTTCATCAAGAGCAATGTTTAACCTTGAAAATAAACATTTTTTGAGAATCAGGGCACGGGGGAAAATGACGAATTGTTGACCTCTTGAAGAAATCTGTCATTTTTAATAAATCAAAAAAGTCAAATCAGTCATCAAAAAGTCATCAAAAAGTCAAATTTAATAGGTTTAAGTGTCTGTAAAGACACTTCTTCCCTCAGGAAATGCTTAAGCTTGAAAACAATTTTTTTAACTGATAATTACTGAAGGCAAATGAGTAATTATTGTTATTGGATGCATACTATAAACGTTAAATTCTATCAAAATGTATTGTATGTAAAATGTCTTTAAAGCATATCTGAAGACTGAAACCAGACGTATCCATCCTAATACTGCTTAAGTTGAAAAGCAAAGAGTGATTGCTGACTATGACGAATGAGCAAATGAATTGCTCAAAATATTTAAAATACTTAATAGTTAAACATACTTGCTACGTCAAATGGTTTTTTAAACGTAATAAAAACTGTATATATAAACAAGATTAATTTTTTAAACTTTTTTTTTACAAACGCAGAATAGAAATTTCTAAATATCTAGATAAGATATATCCATTTTGAAAACAGGAATATGTGATGCGTGTGAAAGGAAGAAGTGACTGTGAAACTAATTCTACCTTTAGGTCTCTGTTAAAGCTCGAAAACAAACATTTCTGTACCGATCATCACACGAGTACAAATACGCAATCATAGTTGACCATTTGAAACAATCTTTAGTGAAACATACTCGAAACGTTAAAGTCAATTCAAAAATACTATGTGTAAGCTCAAGTCATTGTTAAAAAAGTAAACCAAATATTTATCGACCACACCCGAAAGGCAAATTCTGATGAACAGTTTGCGGAATACATAAATAATTTAAAATAAAATTAGTTTTCCAGAAAGAAAAAAAATTTTAAAAAGATACCGTACAACTATTTTTTCCCCTCAAATAAATGTTAAAGCTTTAAAGCAAACAATTTTACAGACTACTGCATAATAACAAGCGAATGGTTATTGATTATTTTATAAATCCCTTTCAAATAAAATACAGGAGTCTCGAAAAAACTTTCATTTCGAAGCAAAAGTAACTTTTCTCTCAAAAGAACAATTTTTTTACGAATGTAAAAAAAATGCTATACGCAATATGTTTAGACACCAAAATTTGTAAGTTGCTGACAAATTTAGAATGGATAATTCGAAATATCTGGAGAATATCCATTTTTACAACAGAAATCTCTGTTAGATGATATAGATTAAATATGCATGCCCTAATGATAATGCATTGACTTTTTTTTGAAAACTTACGTACAGAATCATACGCCATTTTTTTTAATAATTAATGAGTAAAACGCATTATATTGCTTTATTTTTTAAACAGAAAAATGCGTTATTTTTTAATCAGATGTAATAAGCGGGATGCGAATATGCGGTACCTCGAGACGGCTATCTAAATTGGTAGGGACCACCCAGTCGAAACTGCCAGGCACAAATTTATGGTTCCGACACTTCAGAGCGCCAGAGAGAGGCGTTGTACAGTGAAACAATACGGTGCCATAAAACATCGAAAATTAAGAAGTCAGCGGCAATAAATCTGATGTCAAAGGTCGAGAAGCGGGGGACTGTCCGATCAGAAAATATCCCAGACACGAACAGGCTTCGTAGTTAATTAAAATGCACCGGAACATTCCAGAAGCGGCCAATGCGATGAGGAGAACCGAGAAGTTGACCTATGAACAAGGTGGTCCGTCCCTTATCCCAATAAAGGGTTGGGGCGAACGAATGAGAAGAAAAGAAGGCCAAAGCCAATAAAAAAAGAAAAGAAAATATATCTAAGAGTGTTGGGGCGTTTACGAGAGAGCCCTTTATTAAGAAAAAAATGACGAGAAACTAAGCAGACACACGGCCGACAACAGACTCCCTTATTGCAAAAAGAACGGCAAATACACTAAGCTATTACAGGGCCGATAAGAATCCGAAGAATACAAAATCGAATGCCTTGCGCGAGATCCTTACGAAAAAGAAACAAAAACAACGGAATAAGCTACTACGAGGCCGAGAAGAGGATTCAGTGACGACATGAAATTGATTGCCTAGCGAAGGACCGCAAACTGCGACAAAGTGCAGTATAACAAAAGAGCCGAATCAACTAATGCTACTAGGCCACTACCTGAAGGTTTAGGCATCCTCTTATCACGGTGTGAAAGCGCAGACGACCGCCGACCAGTGCTGTCGAGCCCCAGATCATCATCGAGGTGTTCAACGCACAGCAGCATCCGAGGTTTACTCGAAGTTATCGTCGACCATTGAAATCCGGAACTCTTTTAGTGACGAGGAACAGAACTCTATTGATGTCTCTCTACGAACTATAGTGAACGACAAATATTACTCGAACTGTGGTATCCAAGTGGTGGAGACGAGTGCAACCGACAGCGACAACAGCCCCATGGGTGAGCACATTTGCTAACATAATTTCTTTCACATCCCTGCTTATCACATACGCGCCTCTTGCCGTAAGGGTCGGCATTGTCAAAGTTATGATGAGTAACATGAATTGTAATTGTAAATGATTTATAAATTGAACAATATTATATATTGAATAATACTATATATTGAATAAAACTGTAGTTGAAATAATACGAAGACTTCAGCATGATGCTAAATAATGTGTTTGTAAATATGTGTGTAAATAAATTGAATATATATATATATATATATATATATATATATATATATATATATATATATATATATATATAAATATATGAGTGTCTTTTTGAGAGCTGTACCCCTTCCCTTAGTTAAGTTGCTGAAACGGTATTGCTCGCAACGCGACGCAAAATGTACTTTTATATGCTCACAGTCTGACGACCCCACGGGGGGTCGGATATTACATCAGAAAATGTTGTTGATTCCAATCCCCTTGGAGTAAGACAGCCTACATCAAGTCCAACCGAAGCCCAGGACCTAGGTCCTCGGCGAAGGGTAGTAAACAGCTTCACTTTAAGGCGAAGTACCACTAGGGCTGACGTCTGACTTAACCTCGAAGAACATCGGTCCCGTAATTTTGAACCGAGTCAAGTGCCGAGACTGGAACACGTGACCCCGCACCTCCCGAGGTAAATTTGAGAACTTGGAGGACATTGTAGCCACAACCTATTTTACGTGCCCGGCCTCCATTAGTGAACACAGCGGTGTATTTGAAGCGACGAGCATTGTACCAGGGACGTTCAGATCACTGGCTCGACGCATTTGCCAACCGGGCGACCACGCCCGCCAATCAGAAAAATAAAACAATTGAGTATATGCATTTTTGTCATGATAATTTTAAAAAAAATAATTCAAAAGTAGAAAATAAATATGTAAATCTATAACCAAGTGCAGGATTACCTGATTCCACATAGTCATGAAATTGAATTCCAAACAAAGCAATATCGAATATTAAAAGAGGGTTAACTTAAAAAATTACAAACAGAGTGAGCCAAATATAGGTAGGCAGTAATACAATAATCTTTTCCCTATATAGGTATTCTTTACAGGCCAGTTATCTTCAGAGACCAAATGGCAAAAGGGCATTCAACCTTACGCCAAAGGACTTCTTTTTGGAGAGCAGTGAAAAATGAGGTTTATGACAGAAAGCCTCAAACAGTGGAAAAAATGAAAGAAATCATAGCAAATGTATTTGTAGACATTGTGTCCGACTGCAGTTTGTGTAGAACTGTGTATCAAATTGTTCCGGATAGTTTAGGTGCATGTTGTAATGTTGATGCTGGACATTTCGACCGTTTAAGAGGCTAAACAATGTGACATAACTAAAGAACTAAGCACTGTCATACTGTCAATATCTGGGATGAACCATATATATATATATATATATATATATATATATATATATATATATATATATATATATATATATATATATACGCAGACACACACACATATATATATATATGTTTGTGTTTGTGTATATATATATATCATTACGGATGTTATGAATTATAACAAGACCCATCATTATATAATAATTTAATATTATTTATTACCACTTCCCCTCAAAAATATACTATATACTGCATACATAGTTTTGGCGCACCCTGTAAATAAAAATAATAATAGGTTCCCATCAAGTATTTCTAATTGCAACTCATTTGGAAATATTAAATCTTTTCTACTACCAAGTCGATTAACTTGTTTTTCTCTCCGTTCCAAAGTTCTTAAATCTATACTCTTAAGCTGCCAATAAAATGCAATAAATTAACAATACAATGAAATTATTCCAATGTTATTCTCCGGTGTGCGGGTAGTAAATATAATTTTCTTTCCTCTAGAATTTAAATAAATTATAACACCGACTTTTTACGGATGATAATTCTATTTTCTTCCTCTTTTTAAAATCTATTTTTATGCCCATAAATCAAGTTTATCACTTTGCTAACAAGTTATTTACTTATTCCAGTTTTCATTTATTTTTAAACGAAATAAGGTTTTAAAAAGACCTTAGAATCTCTTGAAAAATATATTGACATTTATGAAAAGTGTCGGAAAATACGATATAATGAATTTTTCGCTTAATAAACACCTGGTGCAGTTTCACAAATGTAACTACCCATTAATTTATTATTTTTTTTCCCCATTTCTTCATCGACCGCCATATTTGACGAAGGCGTTGCCTAGGCAACGAAGAATTTTCTTAAAAGAATGGCTCTAACTTTAAGGAAATAAATCGAGGAACTCGTATGCGAAAATGCGTACTTTTTAAGAGGAAACTCTAAATTTTTGTTTCCACTAAGAAAGCGTTTTAATTAGGAACTTAATTTTGTAAATGATCTAAATAAGTTTAACTAAAGGGTTTTCTCAGCCGATACTTTTGCTATGTGATACAAAGTTATGTTATAGAGAGAATGTTTGAACCCTCTTTATGCTCCGAGGAATATATTCGCAAATTTGCCGGTTGAATAAAGTTAATCTGCTAAGTCGCTCAGTTTAGATAAATGGCTTGGACAACACATGTTAATTCTTCCTTCCTTCCGGGATTTGAAACAGTTTCAAGGGCTTATTGCTGCAAAAGTACATTTATCATTAATTTGCTCATTAAAGGTATTATTTTTTGTGGAATAAATAACACTGCGAACGATTTATCTCTTGCGAGTTATATATATATATATATATATATATATATATATATATATATATATATATATATATATATATATATATATAGGAAGTCAATAATATTTTAGGGATATACATGAAATTGGGCACCATTTGCGTGACTCATCCAATGGATCGATATATACAATCATATATCAGCATAGTATAAAATATGATTTAGAAACTCCATTAGCTTTCCACCGCTCTAAACGGTGATATTGTATTAAGAACCGATTTAAGATTACATATATTTAATGATATATTAAACAACCTCTTTTCAGAGACCACCTCTCAAAACGGCTACTATTTTCGGAAAGATGACTGGCCGCCATAGAGAATACATATATATATATATATATATATATATATATATATATATATATATAACTGAAAATAAATATTTAGAAATGTCTGGTCTGCATGTGATGTATTTGTCTAGACAGAGAATGTGAGGCCTTTTTTTATGAATAAAATAGGAAATGATTAACGAATTTGTACTCAGTACTTAGTATGCCCACTTTTTAAGGCTCACGTGAGTACACTTTTCAAATATTCTAAGGAACATTTTTAATATATTCAATTTTTCTCCTAAGGATGGTAATTTTTAAGTTAAATATGAGTATGTTTTGTTAAAAAATTTATGACATGTTTTAAACCATAAATATGATTATAAATAACGAATTACATAAACAAGTGGGGATATATATATATATATATATATATATATATATATATATGAAATTAATAATATTAAAGGGATATGAGTGAACTTGAACACCATTTACGTGACTCATCCTATAGATAGATGTATATAAGCACGTATCAGCTTCGTAACACAGACCGAATCAGATTATACTTTTAATCATTTTCTTAGATAATGATTATCAATTGTTCCTAGACGTAAAATAATTAAGTACGCAATAATGGTATTTTCCCCCGTTTAAGCATTTGTTCATTTCAAGGGAAAGTTAGACAGAGAAAACGAAGTTTCCGAGAGAGCGAAAATTTCAATAAAGGAGTCTTGATAGTATCTTTAACAGCAGCCCTGTGTTCCCGCGATCGAGAAACAAATCTATTTATCGAAAAATTAACGGCCAGACGCTAGTATGGAAGCCTGTTAAACGAAAAATTCTCCCCGAAGATTTACAGTAAACTAACCTGGAATAATACAAGCCGTCTGGACAGGAAATTATTTTCTCCGTTTATATTAGCTGTGGCAGCGAGCAGAATTGCATTTCGAAAACTGGTAGATTCACTTCTAGACGATCCCGTATGTTTATCCAGTTTTAAAAATATAACAACTTTTTTTCTAAAGTATCATCTATTTATATATTTGACCATCCGGGACTCGTTTGGATATCAACATTTCATACATGGTTACGAAGACATCAAGTTAACATAAACATTGCAGAAACGAAGGTTTATTTCAATATATTTTTATGAAACATGTTGATTGAGTCATGCTATTTATAAAAAAGAATGGAACATAATTGTTATATCACTTTGAAAAGTAAATAGAGGAGTTTAAAAGTGAATACTTTTGGAATATAAGGTATTTTCTTCAAAAACTAAATTTTAAATAAGCCTTAACTTCTAAACTTAGTTGTGGATAAGCAACGTAGCATAATTAAAACAGCTATTTATTGATATTCCATTTCCTATTTTAAATTTAAAAAAATTGTCCTCATTTAACTTTTATTCTGTAATTTTATAAGAATGGATAAAAATTGTGTAACTAAGTTATAAGATGTATGTGCCGTGTTGATTGAAAAGTATAAAAGTATGAAATTTTAGTAGAATTTTCTGTTACCAAAATTTCGTAAATTATGAAGAATTACTTTTTATTGAAATATTGGGACACATTGAAGTAAGTTTAGATATATTGCATTTTAATAACACTGAATTCGATATTTTACTCAATTCCTTTAAAAACACAATTTATACACTTAAGAAATATATTTCACATGATACCAGCTTTGGTTATTTTGCATTAGTTAAAAAATTCTTCAAAACTTTCTTGCGTTTTTCAAGGCTTGAAACTCAAACAAAATTTTTTCCATAATAATATATTTGATATGAATTTCTTTACAAAAGAAATTATTCTTCTCTTAGACAAATTTATATGAAACGTTTCGTATTTAAGGGTCCTCATTTTTTTTAAGGAACAAATATGTTTTACACATTTTACAGTTCATATGGGGTGATGTCCAAACCACTTGGGCACTGGCATTTGGTCCAGAGCTTGGGGGTTCGAGTCCCTTTGTTGGCATAGGTGTTTGTGGCCATTCGGAATCGGCTTTAAACCCCAGCCTAATAAGTCCTTGTGTAGCAAAAGTTGATAAAAAGAATCAACCTATTTTTGTATACAACTCTATATGAATTACCTCGAATATTAGGCAATTCAGTGAATTATCGCGTAGCATTAACTTTCTAATTTTAGTAGACAATCATTTAACTTATGCATAAGGAGAAGCTTCTTACATTAACGCGTTATATTGGTTACATATATTTTATATTAATAACATATCATTAAAATATAAAATATCTTTAGCCATTTATGATTTACCTAACAATTATTTTCCTGTTATATTTAACAGTGTCTTTTCGTGGTATATCAAAAATAGTACCTTGTTCCAACTTTTTGGGATTTTTTTCACCGTTTTATTCGTACACGCATCTGATTCTCTCACATTCTCAGTCTACCATGAATTATATTTAAACCTGTATAAATTATTTACTAATTAATGAGACCATTTTACTTCGTTTTTTTAATCACAAATTCCAAATTTTTATCACAATCCAAAGTAAATAAAAATATTAAAGTTCGGTACCGCGCAGTTTTAGTTTACTCCTTCACAAATTAAATCTTCATTCAGTTGAAAGTTTTGCCCTTTAAAATCAGCGCAGTTAAAAACTTAAATTAACAGAAATTAATCTAATAATTGCACTATTATTAATTTACTCTTTAGAAAGATTCAAATGGCATGATAGTTTCATGTAAAAAATCCCTTTTAACGTTTACAATATTTCCTTTTTACTTTTACTTTAATAAAGCCTTGTCAGAAAATAAACTAGATAGTAATTTTTGGTTTGTACATAAACGTATAATTTATTGTGAAATCTATAATTTTAATCCTTTATTCTAAAAAAATCTTCACCAATCAAATTTCACAAGCTCTGAATTAAACGAGGAAAATCAATGTTAAAATAAATAAATATACAATTCTTAACTTCAGTTAGGTAAAAATGGCAATAAGAGTTTAAAAACCTATCAGAAATCGATAGAACGCTCTCTGCCTTTACAAGTACTGAGTAATAGTAAAATGTTCTTTATTGCGCACTATGCTATTTCATTTGAATAGAGAATAAAACGTCGCAGCGATTTTAATTAACTTTTGGAAGCAAAAGAATATGTTTCGGTCAGAGAAACAAGAATGTTATTTCCTATTTCGTCAGATCCTAAAATCCGTCTAGTATGGGCGTTCTCTGTTTTTGGGAGGCCCGTTATCACACGAGAATTTTGTCTTAGTTGCTTTTCTAGTTTATGTATTTTCCATTTTGTTCTCCTTTTCATTCTGTATTTTTTTCCTTTATATCTTAACCTAAGGACTTTATTCACAAGTTTCTGCATTAGAAATTTAAAAAAATGATTCGTCTAGTGTCTTTGTCTGTAATGAAACAGTAAGTAATTTTTCTCAAACGTGTCTACTTTCTCTTTAACTATAAATTTTGAAAGACTCAAATGTTAAAAGAGAACAAAAAAAAACAAGATTAAGGTGTCCTACTATTAATTTAAGGTATCCGACTACGTGCGGAGCCATTTTTATTCCAAAAATTACTTCCGAAAATTTGTCTTATTTTTTGAAGGAATATAGTATCAAAATATGACAATTATGAACAGTGGCGCAACCAGGATTTTTTCTTGGAGGGGGGGGGGCGATATGAACAGATAAAAATATTTGTAATGCAAAATCAATATTCATAATGCAATATCTATTTTTTTTAGGGGGGGGGGACAGGGGTGCGCCACTGATTATGAAACCATAACTATTCAACTTTTTACAAAATTGAGGAATTTTTTGCACAAAAGGGTCTCGCTCTACAAAAAAAATATGCATATTTCATTAATATATTTTTATCATATGTACATGAGTGTAATAAATTAAAATCTAAACGATATTTTGAAATCTAAAAGAAATACAATCGATTATATACAATTATATCGTAAAAATGCAGTCATTTCTCACGAGATTTTACTATAAATGCAACTATAAATCAACAAATAATATACCTAGTACTTAATCCGTAGTACAATACATTCATAGGATTATGAAAAACATATGGGAAAATTTTCATAGACATATTATGATTATATTTTGTGTTATGACAATTGTCGTTTACATTTTCGATGAAAAACAAGTTCTTCAAAAAACACAAATTTTTCTCTTGAATTGAAATTGATAGTGTTTGTTTGCTCGTCTTTAAATCACTCTCATTTCATTTCTAACAGTCACACAAAAAAAATTAAAGCAGATTTAGAGAGAGAAATTCATATTCTTTAAGAAACATGAATTAAAAAGACATTTTGGAATTTTCATCAAAATGGACGTTTTAAGCGTAATCGGATACCTTACTACACTTTGTTACACTTTTTACGTATACATTTTTACGTATATTAAATAAACTAGTATCTGAGCAAATTTGACTTTTGATCACATGTTAACTTTTATGCAAATCCTTAATATTTTCATTGTATAACCTTATTTAACTTATTTTCTGTGTAGGAAAACCTAGTGTTCTTTATCTTACCTTCGTTTCACTCGTACTTACTCGTGAAAACGTACAGTGCATTAAATTATAATGTAGGTCAAGTACCTGAAGGAGAGGGGTTTGGCACAAACTGTGCATATGAATGCAGTGATAAAAATCTCAGTTTCTTTGCATGTTATACAACAAAAACAGAAATAAACAAGTATCATTTAAATCGGAAAAAGATAAGCGAATTTACAGTTTTGGGTATAGTGCCAATAGAGAAGTCAGCTATTGATCACATGCTAAAGAAAAGTAAAATTCATAAGTTTTCCATATACCAAAGCTAATTGAAGCACCAGAAATTTTAAATAATGTTCCATAGTTTTATCATTGAATATTAATAATTGTAAGCTATTGGTATAACATTCTTTCGATTAGATAAAAGATGAGTCTATGTCAAATTTTAGTGCCGCCATCTGGGGAATAGTTTCTTTGTGGAAAATAATATTTTTCCTTCAGCAGATTGGGGCCAGTAGCTATTTAAGAGGATCTAGTCTGAAATGAACGGAAAGTTTTTATGTATTTTTTAAACCATGGCAAATGAACCAAAATGACAGGAAAACCAATGTTGATCATGCCTAGTTTACTTAATTTATAAAATGACGAGGATCTATCAACATTAAATTTTAAATTCTCATTAATAAGAACAGATTAGTTAGTTTTATCTTGAAATACACCTTTACTTTGGCGAAATGCTTCATTTATTTTAAAAGTTTTATAACCTCTGAATAGTGGACGACGTAACGAGTTGCGTCTAGTCTATCATATGCAAGCAAATATGAATGGCATATATAGTTCCCATTAACTAGTTCACAAATTGTTAAATAAAATATGAAAATTTCCCTCAATACATACATTATTTTTTAACTCGTCTCTAACATCGCTGAAAATGGCAAACGTTTGAAAAGGTATCGAAGAATGGAAGCCATTATAATACATTCGTACCGATAAAGAGTGAGAATGTTACTCATTCCAAACACGTTTTTGAAATTTAATAATTCATGAAACATATTCTTGGCGAATAACTCTGCTGTATAATTTATCGATACATTAACTTCCATCTTTTAATCTCACTTCTTAAATTATTTTCAGCTATTAGGCTGGATACATAAGTTTTGCAAGCACTACATATATTTTTTATTCTATATTACATTTCATTTGAAATATTAGTTAAAAACAATACATTTCTCCCTCTTTATCTCCTCAAAGAATAAAAACAGTTCATAATGCTTTTCATGAGTGTGTGTTGGCATTAGCTACTGCTGAATTTTTTATTCTCGAGTGCCATGGAAAGTAAGCTTTTTGAGGATATTTTATCTTGATTTATGTAAAAAGTTATTTTATCAAGAAAGATATTAAGACTTTTTTTTAAATTACAGATTCACGAGACGCCTTTGTAACCATTAGATTATTTATGTTTTATCTGAGTAAAAATCATACTTGGCATCTTTTATTACTATGCATAATTTACTGTAATCTTATAACTTTAACATGCTTTTCTGTCTGGCTTATTTTTCTCTTAAATGTACCTATGTTTTTAAGCTCTATGGATTATCCTGGGGGACATTATTTATTAACGACACAGATAATGCATACCAAAAATAGACGGGATGTGTTATCTTTACCTTTAGTTTACGGGGCCCATTTTTCCGATTCCCTCTTTAGAAATTTCATAACCCCTTTCTAAGAACGGCCATTAATGGGGTCAATATGCGTATTTTCAAGTCTGTAAAATTAACTAAGGATTAAATGCCATTTTGCTATTTTTTTAAAACTTCCAATAACTTTTGACAAATGTCTGATTAAAAAATGGCATTTATTCATTTCCTTTGGAAATATTAAATTCAGGTGATACCTGGGTTAATTGTTTCAAAGTCATGGCACAATCAGTGTGAATAAAAAATACAATTTCGTATTCCAGGCCCCTGAAATTTTCATTTCTCTGTTATATAACTAAGAGAGGCTACACTTGCAAAATTTTGGTTATATGCGTAACAAGATATTATCCAAAGTATAACACGTTACCGCAAAAAATATTTACCACCACACACACACTGAGGTGTGTATACTTTATATTAGTTTTTTCCATAGTCGTATTGCAATTCTTTATCAAATAAAAAGGTCACCAGCTTTAAAAGCTCATAACACTATTTAAAGCCGAACAGAATACATGCCACAATTTTTGCCCCACTAATACAGATATACTTCATATTCGTTTTTCCATAGTAATAATGCAATTTTATATCAAACAAACTATGTACCAGCTATGAAAGCTAAAAAACACTATTTAACCCCAAACGGAACATCTACCAGAACTATAACCTCATTCAAATGGATATACTTTATATTAGTTTTTCCCCTGTAATATTACAATTTTTTATGAAATAAACAATGAGTCAGCTGTAAAAGCTCATAAAAACTATCTACCAACTTTTGATTCCCTACTGAGGTGGATATACTTTATATTTGTTTTTCTACTGTAATGTTGCAATTTACTCTCTCAAATAAATGCACCACCTTTGAAAGCTCATAACACTAACACCAAAAAGGATAGCCACCACCATCGTTTGATACTCTTTATATTATTTTTTCCATAGTTATATTGCAACTATTCATCGTATAAAAATAAACAGTACACCAGCTCTAAAAGCTCATAACTCTATTTAAAACCGAACAGAATATCTGCCACCATTGTTGCCCCAATAAGATAGATATACTTCATATTAGTTTTTCCATACAAATAATGCAATTTTATATCAAACAATCTATGTACCAGTTATGAAAGCTAAAAAATATTATTTAACCCCAAACTGAATATCTACCAGTACTGTAGCCTCACTTAAATGGATATACTTTATGTTAGTTTTTCCACTGTAATATTGCAATTTTTTATGAAATAAACAATGAGTCAGCTGTGAAAGCTCATAAAAACTATTTAACACCAAATAGAATATCTACGAACTTTTGATTCCCTACTGAGGTGGATATACTTTATATTAGTTTTTCTACTGCAATGCTGCAATTTACTATCAAATAAATGCACCACCTTTAAAAGCCCATAACACTAACGCCAAAAAAGTATATGCATCACCATCCTTGGATACTCATTATATTATTTTTTCCATAGTTATATTGCAATCATTCATAAAAAAAATAGTATACCAGCTCTAAAAGCTCATAACCCTATATAACACCATCCAGAATATCTACCACCATTGTTGTCCCGTTAAAGTGGAGATACTTTATATTAAATTTTCCATTGTAATATTGCAAATTTGCATCAATAAACAACGAGGCAGCTTTAAAAGTTTAAAAAACACTATTCCTTTGGGCATTTGCCTCTTTTGTACGTAAGATTTCAGGACTGTAGAATTACAAGTAGTCTTCTTTTCTGTGTAACTACTTTCGTTTACAAAAACATGAAATTCTGCCAATTAACTTAACTGCACTAACAGATCAATCTACTCATCGAGGGTATCATTTAATTCATTGCTTTATTTTATGGTATATTC
Organism: Dolomedes plantarius; assembly: GCA_907164885.2. Taxonomy (NCBI): domain Eukaryota; kingdom Metazoa; phylum Arthropoda; class Arachnida; order Araneae; family Dolomedidae; genus Dolomedes; species Dolomedes plantarius. The sequence goes on from OU015495.1 coordinate 38,881,221, forward strand.
CCATAATTTAATGAAATATATCATGCCACAGTTTCTATTTACTCTTATTATATTACTCAAAAATATCAACTTATAGTCAAATTTATACACACAAAGCTATTATATAGCCAATTAAAGTGTTTTCAACTCCTCTGATGTAATTACGAAAATCTTAGGCATTATCCTATCTTCGAAGAAAAGAAAACATGTGAACTAATTGCGGATCTTTTAAACTCCTCTGGTTGTTAAATTTAAGTAAACTTGGCACAATTAGTTGACGGAATTAATTGTTAGCCTCTCTTCCGCAGAAGCTACACTTTATTTAATGTAGCCTGGAATAAATTCTCAATTCCCAAACAAAGCAGGTTACTGCCGTGTACAAAAGTACCGAAACCGACCAGAATAAAGTTAAGCATCTAATAAGGATCTGGAAATTCCTTGCGGGAAAAGGATAATGAAGAGAAACGTGGTTAAAATACGTTGATTTTGATAAATTCAAAGTACTTAGACAGAACAGTCATCTTTTACATCACTGTTTACCAGCACTAATGGATTCCCAGGAGGTTTTCTGCGAAATTTATTTGTAGCTTGCTGAGAATTCGCTAGATCTAATGCTGCTTTTAGATTTTATGCTACCTTCCAGTGTTTATATTCATGTGAGGGCGAAAATTTGTCCTTGTATTCACAGAGCGTCTTTAATTAAAGAAATGAGAGGAGATATTTAGTGTAGCACACTGAGTTAGATTCAGCTCGGTTTCCTTAAATATTTGGGAAATTTTCTTATAGTAGTGTATACATCTAAGGAAAAAATGCACAGCTGACAAAGGAAAATTTTTATAATTCGCTTGGCTGCAGAACTCTTTCAAGGGTAAGTTACAAGAATCAGAGCGTCTCTGCTCTGAGTACCAACGTTACGGTTATATATATTTTCTGGAGATATACACGTTTTATTTATTTTCTAATAAAATAAATCCTCCCCAGAAGTTTAATGTACATTATCATATGCAAAAATTCTGACTGGATTAGGAGTTTTTCTTGTGTTTGAATTTTTATCCATTTTTTCAACAACAAAAGTGATAATTTCATATTTGGTGTCCCATTTAATTTTTTCATATATATTATAAGTTTTCTTAATTCAAAATGATAGCTTAAGTATATGTCAGTAGTATTATGTATTTGAGGTTAATTAAAAATCAATAATAATTTTTAATGCTGCTGAATATTTCAGTTAAATGATTAAAATATTCACTTTCACATAGCAATGATTTTAAATCTTAACGATTTGCAAGAAAAAAACAATAGTTAATTTTAAGTAAACTTTTGAATATAAAACTTAGTTGAGTTGGATTAAACGTATAAAACATACAACAAAAAATATGTTCACTTGAAATTTTGTAGATAAAAACTGTTTTCATTGAAAAATGTACCAAATATTTTAGAACAGTACAAAAAAAATCGAGTTATAGAAATTTATTCGAAAATGACTTATCCTGAGTTTATGGAAACACCCAGACGGTTATGATTTTGAAGGAACTTTAAGTGAACCTTGCTTTAAAATGCCTCTTTGCTTTAATACTCAGTATATATCAGCGCAGCGTTCTCAAAGAATTCATCTTTTAAATAGTCTTTAAGATTAAAACTGTAGTAAGAAAAAAACATTTAGAAAGCTGTTTTAGATTTTATAGGTTATATCTATCGTAGGTCTAATTAAAACGAGATTACCTTAAATACACTATGATCACATTTCACCGATTTTTTCAAATTCAAATAGGATTTTCTAGGCCAATAGTAAATATTCATTTAATTATTTTTACTGATTCAAATACAGAGATTATCCATAGTTTATAAGTTTAAAATTTTTAAAAAAGCAAAGACGCAACGTACAGTATACGATTTACATTGTACGTAATGCATTTATGATTTTTTATTTCTATAACAGTGGACACATTTTTAATATTCCTTTGCAAAGTTTCACTTTAAGCAAATGAACATTTTATACCCCAAATAAGTGAATAGCTCACCACAAATAAATGAACATTTAATTACTCTAACCACAATTACTGAAAGCTTATTAACCAACTGCTCCCATTCTATTTCACATTCCAAAATGAACAGTACACCAGATCTAAAAGCTCATAACCCTATATAACACCATCCAGAATATCTGCCACCATTGTTGCCTCCCTGAAGTTGATATACTTTATATTAAATTTTCTATTGTAATGTAGCAAATTTGCAACAAATGAGGCAGCTTTAAAATTTTACAAACACTATTCCTTTGGGCATTTTCTTCTTTTGTACGTAAGTTTTCAGAATTGTAGAATTTCTACTGGTCTACTTCGCTGTGTTCACAAGTGGACGTCTCAACTTCTATTTAGATAAATTCATATTTTTCAGCAATACAAGAATGTGAAAAAAATGAGCTAGAGTTGCAATGTATTGATTCTTGTTAATATATCTGAAAAACTAGACGTTAAAGAAAAATCTGCATCATTTCTTTCCATTGTATTATATTAAAATATAACCATTAAGGTTAAGTTTCAACATTACTTAAGGTAAAATCAAGTGGAAATATATGATCTTGCTGAATCTCAGTTGAATGATTAAGCGCAAGACATACATATACATCTAGTTTCTCTAATAAGTATCTTTTCTGAACTCAAAATGTTTTTGCTTCATAAAAATAATCAAGCAAAAGTTAATTTTTAATGAGCAATTAATATCAATTATTTGAAACAATTGAAGAATCGAGATGCTATTTAACTACAATATGGACAGTAATTTTAAAAGAATGAAAATTGATTTTTCTCGGATGCTCATGAAGTTTAGGGGAAATAAATTTATACGAAAGAAACGCTAAAAATATTTATACCAAGCCACAAGAAACAAACAAGACATGTGTAAGAAAAACATTAAGAAATATCTTATTTCATTATAATATAGTAATAGGTAATTGATGTTGACATATTTTTATTGGCTAAGGCGGAAAGGATTTTCGAAATTGTTATCCCATAGATGTCAGATTACGCTCAAAGTATTAAAGTCTTTTTATATCTGATACTTTTACTCGTTACTTACCAGAGAAAATACTGTGATTAAGTTATCGGCTTACGTTCGGAACACTTTTTTTTCAAAAATATGTAGTACTGATTAAATGCATATATTTTTAATTTAAATGTGATATAAAATCATGAAAACAAATAAAAATTGGGTAAAATCTTTTAAAATAGAGGGATTTAATTTTATAAATTTTTAGTACAATTGAGTGCTTGCGCTTAGAGTCCATACACTACATTTAACTGAATATATTTTTATTTACTATATACTATATACTAATGTGACAATTACCTGTGTTCTGAAGAAAAAGTTTTACAATATTTCAAAAAATCGCTGAAATACACCAAAAAAAGTGAAAAAAGCACTGATTTAAAAAATAATATTTTTTAAGTTCAAGGAGCTGTAGAAAGATTAAATAAATACATAGCTTAGCTTTTAATTCAAAACATAGTTAGTGATATGTAAAACACTAATGCAAAATTTCATTGAAATATATTGAAAACTTTTTAAATGATTAACATTATTGTTTACAAATGTAACTAAAAACTAAGTTTTCTATAAAATACATATAAAGATGCTTCTTCCGGTCTTTCAATATAGCTTTAGGTTCATTCAGGGGAGTCATCACATTTACACAAGTTGAAAAGACAGAACTTTTGCTATTTGTTCAAACTACTATAATTTTTGTTGTTATTGTCCATTATGTATGAAAATTTCAGTAATAATTCTCTAAACTTTGTAAATTATGTTCCCTAAATTAATTTTATTACAAGTAAATAAGAATTTTATTTATGAAGGAAGAAGTGTATTTTCTGAAATTTTAAAATTTATACTGATACACTGCGCGCAGACTTACAACAAGACTAATTAAGTTTCAATAATAATTTTTGCATTTTTGTGATGTTAAAACATTACGTATATTTCTACACCTATTTAAATTTTAAAACACCGAAAAATATTTAGTTCAGGATAATCGGATTTTTAAAAAAGCTGAAAAAAGTTTATTAAAATTACAAGTCAAATGCTATAAATTCATCGTAAAATCTTTTTTTTTTAATTAGGTGCGTGTTTTTGGTAGCGTCATTATACACCTATCCTGAAAATATGAAATCAATATCTGCAGTAGTTTCTTTTATACAGTGAGCGCAAGCATGAAAATTATCATTACGAGAAAAAGGCCCACACTTTAAATTTCCCACACTGGTAACGTTTCCATTGGAACTGCTTCTTTCATGTCATTGTTTTTAATGTTCTAGTTGGAATATTTTAAATCTGTTTGTTTTAAGTGATTCATAAATGTGCAAATATTCTAAAAATGCAAAAAAGTAAAATTTCGATTTTTTGAAGGTTCAAAGGTGATGACTCCCCTTCAATTGGCCATAAGATCTCATTCGATGATAGTAATAACCAAAGTAAAGCAATTTTAGAATCCTAAAATACAGGCCTTTGAAACAGAGAAATAGAAAAAAATTCGAAATTTTGCACCAATACACCATTTCAACATAGGCAGATACCTTAACCCTTAAAGGGACGCCGTTTGCGCAGTGCAAACACCTAAATCTAGTCTTTTTTCACTTGAATTCAATGTATTCCAGTTAATGAACTGAAAAATGTTTAGTACTGCCCTCTGCTATCACTTTAAAGAAGTAAAAACATTTTGCAACCTTTAATTGGAATTTTTTTCAAAATTCTTTAGGTTAAAAAAAAGGGAAAAAATCTGCACTGTGCAAAAAGTGGAGGATGCTGCCCCCTAAAGGTTTAACAGGATAGGTAATTAAGTATAATTTACACCAAACATAGGCAGATACCTTAACCCTTTAATAGGCGCCATTTGCACAGTGCAAACGCCTAAATCTAGTCTTTTTTCAAGCAGTTACATGAGGTGAAATTTTATCCTCTCAAATTAAGTTTGAATGAAGTTTTTAAGATAATACCACTTGGTACAGGTATTGCTTAGATGCATGCAAAACAAGTGAGATTTCTTGCGTGTAAAAAGCAATGGTAGTGTCATTCACAAGCAAGATATTAATTCCTAATGGTCCGTAAAATTGTAAATAAAAATTGTAAATTTAAAAAATGAACTCTCTGGTAATATTTCGGGCTCCCTCTCGTTACTCCATTTCGATAGTAATACACGAAAACCAATCCTCTCGCACGATGTTTGAGGAAATAACTCCAAAATGTTAATGCGAAATTACGGAAAACAGATTGTACTCAATAAATAACCGAAAATCGCCGGAGTAGATACGAGCGATCTCTGATTAAATCAGGCTGAAATCATTATTTATACAGAGGTAATTATGCCACAGTAAATGGTGACAATGGTAAAATGTAAATTGACGTTATCAGAACATATCTGCATTCAAAACAGCAAGTTTATTCCGCCGTGTGATGCCGATGCGGCATGAAGCAGTTACATGAGGTGAAATTTTATCCTCTCGAATTAAGTTTGAATGAAGTTTTTAAGAGAATGAAAATTCCTGATTTTAAGTAAGTTGAATCGGGTTGGACCAAAACTTAAAATGTTTGACTTTCAATGGAGGAAATTGGTTTTAATAGCAAGGAATGCGAATGTTTTAGCAGATTATACATGAAACGTTTCCTTACAGAAGATGCATTTAAAAGCTCTTAATTCAACAATTTAAAATTTTCAGAATTAAAAATGGGCCAAAATGGGATAAGTGGGCTGCCCATTATTTATTGCCTGTTATTCTTTACAACGACGCAAATAACCAGCATTTAAAAAAACAAGATCCCCATGGTTTGAGACTAAGTGCAAATAATCGGATACTCAACGATTCTTTTGCTCTTGAAATTCTTAAATTACACAAAGATCCATTAAGTTACGCATTTTTTCTCGTTTCAGATCCAACGAAGGAAAAAAAAACCAAGTACATAACAGTAAGGAAAGTTTTTGTATTCATTTTAAATTTATTTTAATCGTGAAAAAGGAATTTTTTTTCCAAGACTACAGGAACAAATATTGTCCTTAATATTTTTGCAAGTTGTAATCCGAGAATTTTAAGTGAAAAACATCTCAAGTTAGAGACCTTAAAAGTCATGCACGAGTTACACACTTGCCAAGACTCGCCTTACTTATTTTCTTTTACAAACAACTAAGTGGCATCGATTATTTAAATAAATTACCCTTACTGAGTACGAGATTTTTAAGATATTTGGGTTTAGTTACCATTTTACTGTTGTTGCTCTGATATGAAAAGCAAGATGTTACGCTAGAATCTTTCTGCAATGCAATTATAAAATTCTTGAACTTTTGAGTTTGTAAGCAATCTAACACTGGAAAAAATATTCGACGTAGTGTGAAATTTGAAAAAAAATAGTACCAATGAAAAGACAACAAACAAAATAAAACAAATTTCCTTGACATCAGTTTGGAGATTTGGGAATGGCAAGTACTTTCCCCGCTGAATTTCTGATTATATAAATTACTATACTTTAAATCGATTTTTTCCTCAGCATATTCATCATAAACTTTACACAATTACTAGATTCCTGTCAATTTTCCTTGCCGCCATCAATAGACTAAAACCAATCTTTTAAATAAAGTAAACTTTTCTTACATTAAACGAATATTCAAAACAAGAAAAGAAACCTTAAGCCGCGGAAAGCATTTGAGTATTCTCGAAGAATTGCAAATCGAGGAAAAATATCATTATATAGCTTATGTATGGACTCTGAAATAATTCCTCCAAACATGAAAAATAATAATCTGTCTTGATTTTAAGTTAATGAATAATTTTAGTGGATTGATTAATTAATTTAACTCTTAATAAACACTTTCGGTGCAAGATTAAAATTAATTTGAACTATCCCAAGCTGTTAAATTTTCTCTTAAATCTTGTCGTAGTTAATTTTAAGTGACTGCTAAGCAGTTTACCAGTATTAAACTTGTTACCCTGATATATATATAGTAAGTACAGAAAAATATGTAGGTTGTAAGTAACATTGTTTTGTCTTGCATATGTTTTTAAAAATTATTACTATATATGGATTTTTCAATATTGTAAATAGTATAATAAATAAATAATATTGTGTAATTTTTATCTTTATTTCTTTTTTTTAATCATCACAATGAAAAGAATTAATCCAATGGATTCCAACATAAAAATTTCATAAATGAAAAAACACTCAATCATTTAAAATTTTCAAATTTTACTGTCCAAACGTGGTTGCCAATTACCATGTTTGCTGCTGAGTCCATAGTAAATAAATGAATAAATTTGTTACCTAAAATTGAGGGCTTTATTTGTCTATGGATTATCCATACGTACGAGTTAATGTGGATTAATTACTGCGTGATTTAATACTAATTTACTAGTGTAAAATAGTAAAATACACTTTCTTCCTCAGACGTCTATATTCAGTCGATGACCACGTGCGTTTCAACACCAAACAACTGCAATAGCGGTTAAGATTAAACTATGTTTTATTAATAGCTCTAGCTAGATTCTGTATGACAAATTCTAAGAGTTAAATTGCACCATTTTTGGCACTTCAGAATGTAATCAACTGACTGCAGTGAGGGGTTATGTGCCCAAAAGTGAGACTTGAAGAGAATTCGATTGCGAAATAAGACAACGGTTAACATAAATGGATTGCTAAACTTAAATGCAAAAGATATAGAAAATAAAATAGGACAAGCGCTTGATAACTACGCAATGTAATCGAAAAAATACTCGAATCCTATTTATACATTCGAGAAAATTCTATAACGTTAAATAAAAACTCCAGAACCATAAATTTTAAGATAAGACGCTTTTGCATAGCTGAAGAATATTCCAAACGACTAATAACATGTTGAAGAAAATGTCTTACCATTTATCAACATAACATAAATTTTCATATAATAATCGGCTATTTCTTTTAAGCTGTTAAAATGAAATTCCAGACGGAGAGGGAAAGCACAAATGTTCAGACATAAGCAAACATACATATTTCCTTTCTGAATTATTTTGAATATTTGCTCTTCTATCACTGATATTTCATTGGCTTAAGGGAAAGCTATTTGTTTGCATATACTGAAGTTTGAAAGATTACATCGAGAGTCGAAATGGAATTTCTTAGATAAAACAATAGCGTTTCAATTCTCATAGATAGATGAAAAAAATGATATTTTCCCACTGTGCAAGGATAACTAACTGATTTTCCTTATAAATGAATGTCATCCTTATTGAGTTTCCTTTTAGGTAAATATAATAAATTTACCTTACTGATTAATGCAATGTGCCGCCAATGCAATGCACGTAAAGATGCAAGAATTTTGTTCAAAGAAAGATTAAACTTTTATAACATTTTTATAATAATGGTAATACAATAAGAAGATGAAAAAAATTATTTTCTCCGATTTCACACGCGTAAATAATTTATTTGCCTCATAAATTAATGTCATCCTTATCAAGTTTCCTATAAAGTTAAAAAATATATTTTACTTACTGATTAAAGCAATATACCAACAAACCAATTCACGTAAATAATTGTGTTCAAAGAAAGATTGGATTAAGGGGGTTGATTTAACACTGTTACGTCATATTTTCCTATACCCTGGGTTACGGCTACTGTGTACTAACCCTATTGGAATCGCTCACGTTAATGTTAACCTATGGAGAAAATGTGTCTACTATTGACAGCTTCATAAATGCTGATAATTCAATAAAAATTCTCTTTTCAGATAGCCTGAAATTTCCTGCACCTTGCAACAGGATTCATTTTAGAAATTTCGTCCACCAAAGGAATTAAGGAGCGTTTAAAACACACTAGACCATATCCCCACCGAATAATTAAAACTTTAAAATAATATTGGTATTTAAAAAAATGCCCTGAGGTGTAAAATTTCTTTCGCTATTACAGAGTACAATTTTTTTTAAAAAAATCTTTCAATTCAAGTCGGTAATCCTTGGACATATTTTTCCCATAGGTTAGAATTGAGGTGAGCGAATCCAATAGGGTTAGTTCACAGCAGCCTTAACACACGGAGATCTTAGTGTTAAACTGATTCCGAATGCTAGAAATATCTATGCTAAGTTGGGTACTCTTATAAGCTACAGTAGGGAGAAACAGTTCACGGAACTAGCCTTCCGTGCATTGGTAGGAGGTCTTGATATCGCTGATAGAAAATATGTCGATGAAAGTCATAAGGCTAAAGAAGATAACTTACACAATGTAAATAATTCAACACAAAATAAGAAATCAAAGTACATAAAGAAGGCGTAGACAGCCGAACGAAATTAACAGAAAAAGTGCACTAGCGTTGAATAATTTTAAACTTTTCAATAAAAGATTGCGCAGTTGCAACAAATCCTCATACTGATAAAAACAGACAATTCTAACCAGTAAAATGTAAATAATTCAACATAAAAGCTTCTATATAACAGGAAGAATGCAATGGCAGTCAAACAAAATAAACAGAAATCCCGCACTTAGAGCTAAACGCAACTTAAATGCAAGATTCTGTAGCAGTATAAAAACTAAACCATATAACGAGGCAATCGACCGGTCTCTTCATCAGGAGGCCTAACCGAATCAGTTAGCCAGACCTATATCCTATTTAGAAAGTTCCCCCTTGAGGAAACTGTGTCGGTAAACTGCCTGGATTATTTAGTATCAACGCATGTATGCTGTTTTAGGTATAGTATGAAAATGGAAGTATAACTGAAAGGATACGAAAGTATGTTTAAGAAACAAATATGGTATATCCAAAACAGGTAAATTCGCTCCCCAGGAAACATTACATCCTAAAACTGCATTTCATTTTTACAGTGTACATATTACAATTACTGCCTCCTACAGGTTCTACAGGTGAGCTGAGACTTACTTCTCTTTGCCATAAGCTGACGAATATATTTGATTTTATTACACCCGACTTAGCCTGAGTTTGCCAAAATTTGACTTACTTCACTTTATCTTTCACATCTCCATTTATAGATGAATATAAAAGTAAATATTGGATAGCTAAGGTTGCAGTTTAAGCATCAAAGCATTTATACATTCTTACACACATTACCATTTATTTAAATACTACTTAGCGTGGTTATTCTTCGAGAGAGAGAGCGAGGATCAACATGTGAAATCCTGACAACTGTAAAATATAAATCTCTCAAACAGTACTATAAGTCAGCTGTATGTTTTAAAAATGTAGAGAAACTAGAAATGTGTCAAACAGTTTATCAATCATTTAGAATACGTAAAAATTGCCAATGAAAGTCCTCAATACATCTCTATGAAATTTTACTCAGCTTTACTTTGCTCTATTTTTCCTTAGTAATAACCGATACTTTTACAATTTTTGACTTAGGGCAAAAATTTTGAAATTATTATTTTTCTGAGGAAAAATTTCCCTACAAAATTATTTTGAGCTCAAAAAATAATTTTAAAATAAATTTTGATAAATCCTGAAGTCAAATTATTATGAAGTCATCCCAGTTTCTATTTTAATTTAGGTTTTATTCCAAATTATCCAAATTGAGTTATAATATTTACTTTTGAAAGGACTCTGCCGTCATATTTTCCTAGCACTCGAAAAGATTTGAATTCGCACAGCCATCTAAAACTTTAGTTTGTCTTCAGAAGTTTTAGAAATTATAATATAGTTTGGTATTCGTAAGATGTGAATTTCAGAGCACAGAAAAATACATTTAAAATTCCGCTGTAAAATTTATAGCAAAGGTTAAAAATGGCCACAGTTACAAATCGGAACTACAGCCTTAAATTCCAATAATTCATCACGGTTATAACATACCTAATTATAACAAGCCCCCGAGCTATCATAATTATGATAATAGCATATATACTAGACTTATGACAAAGCCTATTTTATTATTTTGCTCCTCACGTCAGGGGTGAGAAGAATTTATAAATTTGATGTCATTAAAAAACTTTTTGTGTGTAGAATTTCACTGAAATTCCAATTAGTATTATGACAGATTGTGTAATATCAAAAAGTATTTACTATTGCTATAAACTATCATAAAGTTACACTCTTATTTGAGACTTAATTAATCTAAACCTGTAACAACTATAGGGAAGAAAAATGGAAAACATTTATCCACTTTCGTTAAGAAACATTTGCGCAACTAGAGCATATTCTAAGCCCTTTCTAATTTTAAAACAGGTAAATATCATTTATGCATGTAATATAAATATATATCACGCACTTTGCTCACTCTCTCCCTTAACTGAAGTTCTGGACATAGAAACAAAATTTATACCTTAACGTTTACCATAAAATTTAATTAAAACGTCTTCATATAATTTAGAAGAATATGTATACACCAACTGACGAAAGAGTAAGGATGTGGTCAAAATTTATTCGCGAAATGTGAATTTTTATAACACGCTCTCTCGTTTATACAATGAAAACAATCGCAAACTGGAGAGGAAGAACATAAGCGTTAAAACACAGGAAGGCATACATTTATTTAATTATACAGATATATAATTTAAACCATTGCCTCTTGAATAACTTATAACCCAGAAGCTTAAACAATAATAATCCCTCTGTATGCATTTTAGGAACATTTGTTAACATTTTCGTATGAAATGTTTCACATGAGAATGGTACTTCAATTTGAAGAGGTGCTTTTAAATATTCATTTCGCAACAGCTTTCATAAATATGAATTAATACATTTTTGAGACTGAGAATAAAGTTTTTAATCATGGATATAATTTTTTAAAAAATATTTTCCCTTATATGGTGCTCCTATAATGAAGTGACGAAGAAAATCGCGGTGCGGAAAATAATTATTAATCTTAGGTTTTTAATAAGTATTGTAAATCTAGAGGTTGTTGTTTACTGTTTCTGCTTGTGACCGGCCGATTAATGCAGATCAAAACTTTGTTCCCGATGTTAATTGAAGCTAAATTATCTTAATGTTTTAGAAAAATACTTGCTGTGCTTAATATTGTAAGAAAATTGTTAGTTTATATTTATTGAAAAAATGTTGAAAATATGAGTTTTACCAAAATATATTAAGAAATTTAAATTTTTTAAAAGAAATAGTTGTTGAAAATTACTATTATTCGGATTCTGATTATTATTTGGATCTAGTGTAAATAAACTCTTAACACAAAAGTTTTTATTGCGAGAAAAAGATCGTATACGTGAATTCAACAGGGGCACTTGCTATTAAGATGCGATTGGACATCAATTTACGTGTCCGGTTCGCTATTGCTGGCATGCAAACACATTAATTCATGTCTTTAGTGTGTTGAATTTGCTTTCCCATACCTAAAATGCTTCACAGAATGATTTGATGATTTTTTTTACGATGCATTCTCGGAATACTTTTTATGTAATACACTGTAACTTTCTGTTTTATTTTACTAGTTGGTTTCAATATGCAGTCTTATTTTGTCAAATTCTACCGAACGTTATTCAAGACCAAAGCTGATTATCTCTATAAATGAATTTTTAAGGTAAAATTGCCGCTGTCTCCTATTTTCTAACTAGTTCATTAATTCCCTTCACTTCGCAATTTCTACCAGCTCTTATTCATCAATAAACCATACACAGTCTATTCTTAGAACGGGCCGTATTATCAGACTGGCCCTTTCTAAGAATAGACTGTAATAATACGCTGCATTTCCCCTATTTCTGCTAACCATTTGATTTAAATTTCGTTTTTTCATCTTATCCCCTCAACCGAATCATAATATGCCTAAATTCTTATCATCAGCAGTTACGAATTATGGAATTTATTTTTAGTTCTTTACTGATATCTAGAGTCTTATACATGTAATTACATTTCAAATATCTTTTGTAATCTAACATTTCCTCTTATACATTTAAATTTATATATGTTTCGTTTATACATTTCAGTTTTTATATAATTTTAAGAATGTTTTTATCTGCATAGAGTTTACCGCTTTTATTTCAGTGATTTGAAAACTATAAATAATTACAGGATAAAAAAAAATTTATGTACCATGTTTTTGAATTTTCTGTTGAATCATATAAACTTGACAATTCTATGTATTAATTAATACTTTTTTAAAATTTCTTTGATGAATTATCCCATCAACTTGAAATAAAATAAAGTTAATTGCAAGTTAACTTGCGTTTAACTTTTCGTTCCCGTCTCGGCGATAGATGGCTTCACCAGTGTACAAAACAAAATTAACTGAAAATAATAAAAACATGGTAAAAATCTGCTTAAAGATGGCTAAAAGTATTAAAAAATGCATTGTCATCGTGTTCTGAGCTATTCTAAAAGTTTCAAATGTCTAGCTAGTCGGGAAGTTAGTTAAAAAATCGATTGCAAGATTTGTACTGGACAAACACACAAACACACACACAAAGAAGAAAGCAAGTTAATAAAATCATGGTAACAAATGCTATAAAACACCTCATCTTTCCCACTGAGTCTCACAGTCTATGCCTGAAGCGCCATTTATTTCGTTAACACGCTACTTATATTTCTCTTTGCAAAACAATTCACTTAGATTTGTTTTTCCATTTTCGAAATTCTATCCGCATTTATTCATCAATAAATCGTATTCTTTGTTCCCAGAACGTAAAGAAGCAACATAACCAGACTCAACTTAGAATGATTCAGAGGTGTCGACTAGAACCAATAAAGGTTATTATTATTATAATTATAATAATTATAATAATAATAATTATTATTATATTATTATTAATTATTATTATTAATAATTTCTTTTTTTTTTTTTTGGGGGGGGGGCGGGTCTGAGATATCCAACTAGTGAGGCAGCAGAGATAAAGTTTTCAGACTCTGAAGGTGATTGCCGTCGCTCTTTTAGAAAGTAAATAGACATTTCGAGACAAAAATAAAAGGTAATGGACGTTGTAAAGCCCGTTACATGATGTACAAGGCAAAAAGTGGGAATTAAGATTTAAATTTAACTTTTGGATGTGAAGTTGTCTGGATTTCAAATAGATTTATTTCTGTAAACCAGGCGCACTACTTGCTAAAATATACATCTCCAGCGTTCAGGTTGGATATAGGTTTGGACATAGGTTTCGCCCCTATAATGGACTCGTCAGCAAGGCACATCTGAAGAGTAGACTGGAGGGATTGAAATTACAAACGTGGAATTTTTCTAAATTCCTTCATTTGTTTAGCATTTTCTCTCTATTTTTCTTCGCTCTTGTTTTTACATTACTGACTTTATAGAGAATATGCACTTCCATCCTATCTTTGGGCATGTATATCTTGAAGTGGCACTCTAAATAATTTCATTCAAACACAGTTCTTACATAACAACAATGTTTATTTAAATACTTGCATATGTCAACTTTGCTTTTCAACATAAAGCATACGTACTACTAGTACGAGATACATATAGAATTCATGCAAGGGAAATACAATTCAATATATTCACTTGTATAACTACTCATTCAAGAAAAATACACTTTGCAATACTCAAAGATACTTTGAAAGTCAACCAGCAGTGCTGTGACGTAAACTCTGGGCCTAACAAGAACTCGCGTAGCTTTGAATCAACCTAGCTATGCCTCCAGAGGCTGTTCGCAAAACTCAACTATTATTAAACCAGACTCTAAGCCTAGCTCCAGCTCGATACTTCGTTTTGTCAGCTCTACTCCTCCTTTCACTTCCTCAAGACTTCGTCGACCGCACTTCCTAGCTCCTTCCTCCCTGTAATTTAGCTGCTCTGTATTTATACCAACCGCGTATACTGAAATTAGCATACCTTAAGCGGCTTCTTTAACTTTATTCACCTAAAAGGTTCAATTATTGTGAATCGAATCTTATGTAAACCTTACAACTTATTCTTTAATTTTTTATCACTCGGTTTTGCATCACTCGGTTTTCTGCGGTTTCCTTGCATGCTTTCTCTTCGTTATGTTTTGCACATTGTGACATTACGTTTTTTTCTGTCGCTGTGTTTCTTCGAAACCATTTCTGTTTTCCAGGAGTATTTCTACTTACTTTCCTTCGCTATCTTTTGTACTTCGTGCCATTCGATATTCATTTTGCGAAGATAAGTAGTGTTTTGTGCACTTGGAAATTTGAATATAGCATTTTATCAGGTACTACTTTAAAAAAATCACTACTCTTTTCTATCCATTCCTAAAGCGGTACACGAGTAATACATCTTCCGTACCTCGACATGTAGTTTTATTAGAATAAAATTACGTGTTTCCAGAAAATTCATATCCACCGTTGACAAACACATTCCAGAAAAATGATAGCTATTTATTTCTGTAATGCAAATTTTGCTGAATGCGTTTTGTTCCTGTAAATAAAATCCCGAAGACAGAGAACTAAAAACGCGAGTGTTTGAACACAAGCAATACATATGTCTCTTTTCAATAAATAACGGTATTAGTCACTGAATTATTTATCATTCAGCGCGCAGAAACAGAAGCAATTTATCTGAACGCGGCGGCATTTCCGAATATTAGATCGTGATGTGAAAATGAAATTCGTTAAACAAGAGTGGCGTTTGAATTTTGCACTTACGTTAGTATACATTTACCGAACATATTCTACCACACAACATAAATACATTCATTTCATTAGTGCCTAATGTAAAGACTAAATTTATCGACAACAGTATGCGTCGAACAAAGAACTTTCCTTCCGTGCCATTAGTAGTGAATATTTTGATTAAATATTTGCATGCAATTACCATTTAATTACTTGTAACGAAATAATCTATCAGGAATTGTATAATAAACATATAGTGCATTTCGTATTTGATTTGCATGAACGGAAACATTTAAATTCGGGGTCTACTTATATCAAGAAAGCCCACTATTGAAGGGATGGAGTGAATAAATTTTATTTGAACATAAGAACATTTTGTATTTCTTATTCTCTAAAATGTATCTGAGTATAGAGCATTATGCTCGGAAATAATTTTTAAGAACCTTAAGTTGTTTTCAAAAAATTTAAAATCCAAAGTTTAAAGCATATTTTGTCTGATACATCTCCCCTAAATTCACATTTTTTTTAAACTTTAGTTCATTCGAATGGTTTTTAATAGTTTGTCTTCACTATTCTTGAGAAATGTTTCCTAAAATTTTGAATCATTTCAAAGAGAAATAAAATCACGTTATTTATGCAAAAGGAATATGTTTGGGATTTTAGACTAAATGATAACCCGTGGTAGCCTAGTTGTAGCGCATTGAGCTACTAACGGAGGGTGATCAGTTCGAATCCCGACGAGCGTCATTAAATTCTTTCGTGTCTAGGCCGGATATGGACACGCTAAATCCATAAATTGAAAAGTCCTTTTAAGTGGTCAGCGTGATGGGGTAGGTACGAGCTCGACACCTGTCGCCAATGGGATTGCTAGGACAAAACTGTAGTACCAGACTGTAATGTTGACTCATCTGTAGGTGCTCCCAAATAAATAGTCAATAAATTCTGCGGCATATTGTGCGAATGCCTCAGGACAAGAATATCCTCATTAAAAAATACAAAACTAAATAATATTGTGAAGGCAACTTACTGAAAATTGAACTGAAAAACCCTCTGCAAAATTTCATACAGTTACCTCGCTCTGAATTTTCGATATAATAATTTTAAAATGGGCAAATGTGGGAGAATTCTATTCCGAGATAAAGACTATATGAACGTCAGATAACGTTTAAATAGTTAAGCACTAACAAGCTCTACCCACTAAAGTAATTATGGCAGAAACGAGCGTATATGCAATTTTTTACTAAATATTCCGTAGCATGTTTTAAGTAAGAAAACAAATTGTCATGTGAAAAATTTTATGACACGATTGCCCTTGAATCGCCGTATAATCTAATGTAAGATTGCAATGAAAGATGACCCTTTATTTTGAAATTAATTTTGAATTTGATATATAAATTACGTAAGTTTTTAATCTTGTATCACGAGAATAGTTTTTTATTTGCATCTGCAATACATGAAACTAATTACACTCTTTCTTTGTTACTCGTACTGGTACAAAATACAGTATTTGAAAGCGGTTTCAATGCATTGTTTTCACGTGTTATTAATTATTTATACTAACATTTTCAAAGGATTTGCCTGACGCCTATGTTTGAACTCAGCATTCTTCCCATACACACACACACACACATATATATATATATATATATATATATATATTAAATAAAAACATTTTTAAACCTGACAACACCAGCACAATTCATCAACCTGAAAGATGAAGAATATAAATGACCGGGGGGAGTTGTGACCCCCTACACTCCGGTTAAACATATTTTGTACCTAGGTAACACTCCCGGAAGTCATCCTTCATCTGCAACCTGACGTAAAGTCAAAAATAAAGCAAGGAGCGATGAAATAAAAAAATAAAGGAAATGGAACTTCGTACATTAAAAACCTGGGTCAAAATTATTTCAAAACCACCTGTCAATTCACTAAAACATTACAGCCATCCCATATATTCACTACACCTATAAACAATGCATCATATAATAATTTTTTTTTATAAATATTTAGACTTATGACCAAATTATAACCCTATCCACATATAACCACTTCAAATAAGCACCACCTAAGCATCGAAATATCCACACACAATACTTTAAACATTATCAAATATATACATTTAGAACCATAATTATAACTAAAATAGCAAGGACACATACCTAGTGCAACACTTCATTGTAGACCGTAAAAAGACAAACAGGTGCGATACGTAAATTGCCAACTGATCATTTTATTACCTCAATTACTAAAATATCGATTAAGACATTCTTTCCTATCGATCGAATGGAATTCACACATGGTTTTTAACAAAAATCCCAAAGGAAAACCCATTTCTAAAGCATTGTTTGCAAATGATGTTATGCCTGATTGTATTTCCAATTTGTTACAGTTTAGACGTTTAATACGTAGCATGTAGTTAATGATTAGGTTGCGCTTTACATTTCTATGTAAACAAGTATTCCAAGGCATTACGCGTTGTGTAGTAAATGGATAATAGTCCCTTTTATCATGCATTTGGTATTTCACAAGACTACTCTCTTCATCAACACATAAGCTTAAATCCAGAAATACAACACGATCATCCGGTGTTAACACCGGATGATCTGTAACAAATTGGAAATACAATCAGGCATAACATCATTTGCAAACAATGCTTTAGAAATAGGTTTTCCTTTGGGATTTTTGTTAAAAACCATGTGTGAATTCCATTCGATCGATAGGAAAGAATGTCTTAATCGATATTTTAGTAATTGAGGTAATAAAATGATCAGTTGGCAATTTACGTATCGCACCTGTTTGTCTTTTTACGGTCTACAATGAAGTGTTGCACTAGGTATGTGTCCTTGCTATTTTAGTTATAATTATGGTTCTAAATGTATATATTTGATAATGTTTAAAGTATTGTGTGTGGATATTTCGATGCTTAGGTGGTGCTTATTTGAAGTGGTTATATGTGGATAGGGTTATAATTTGGTCATAAGTCTAAATATTTATAAAAAAAAATTATTATATGATGCATTGTTTATAGGTGTAGTGAATATATGGGATGGCTGTAATGTTTTAGTGAATTGACAGGTGGTTTTGAAATAATTTTGACCCAGGTTTTTAATGTACGAAGTTCCATTTCCTTTATTTTTTTATTTCATCGCTCCTTGCTTTATTTTTGACTTTACGTCAGGTTGCAGATGAAGGATGACTTCCGGGAGTGTTACCTAGGTACAAAACATGTTTAACCGGAGTGTAGGGGGTCACAACTCCCCCCGGTCATTTATATTCTTCATCTTTCAGGTTGATGAATTGTGCTGGTGTTGTCAGGTTTAAAAATGTTTTTATTTAATATATAGCAGCTTACGGTTGAGCAGCGTAGCGCCATAGTAAGATTGCCGT
The DNA here is from genome assembly GCA_907164885.2 of Dolomedes plantarius. NCBI lineage: Eukaryota > Metazoa > Arthropoda > Arachnida > Araneae > Dolomedidae > Dolomedes > Dolomedes plantarius. The sequence goes on from OU015495.1 coordinate 38,900,080, forward strand.
TGTTCATTGGTTTGGTTTCTGGTTGTACTTTTGTAGACATATATATATATATATATATATATATATATATATATATATATATATATATATATATATATATATATATATATATATATATATATATATATATGTATGTATGTTCTTTGTTTTTCTAAAAAAGGATGATTTTGTTGATTTTCTACGAGGTATTGCATAATATTTTTTTTACCTCTCAAACTGTGTATTTTAATTTCGCTTTCCCTTTGCCTTACGATGTCAATTTATTCAAAACACTTCTCGCGGCCTTCCTTTCAGCATAATTGTAAAGAAAATTCAAGATACGATAATAAGGTGGCAAAAACAGATTATTGATCACCTTAAAGGTAGGATGCATCCGATGAACCAAATTAACCGGGCTAAAGAAGGCGAGGTATTCAATGTTTGGAGAAGTCGTATCGAGACAAATATTGACAGGAATTGAATTAGGGGAGAAACTGAGATTTTACCAAGCGGGATTACAGCCACATGATAACGAAATTAGTCTTTTCGGGAAGATTAAGGCATCTGAATTAGGATTCATTTTGTGTGGGGATTTATTGTTTGTCAATTGAGATCCGAAACACATTTAAAAATAAATATTTCTATTTTCTTAGCTTAAAATGTAGTAGACAGCTTTCAGAAAGAATGATGCAAACGGTATGTCTCTATGACGATCACATTGGCAGACACAACTATATTTTTTTTACTGCACTGCATAATCTGCAGTACATTTGCCCTTTAACTCTATCTAGACATAGAATAATCACTTACTATCTTCTAAGGACATTTCTAAATTTCTTTGAAAATCTATTCCGAGATAAAGATTTAATTTCCGAGAAAAATGCAATAGAACACAAAAACTTCTGTATACCGCAATGTGAACCCCATATACATGTGGACCGGGCCGGATTTAGACTTAATAAGGCCCTAAGCTATTTGAAATATGGGGCCCTTCATAAGGGGCCCAGATCTCAAATCATATATAGGGCCCTTTATAATATTTTGGGGGCCCCCACTATACGTAAATCCTGCACTGCATGTGGATGCAGTATGTCATTCTAAACGATCCAAAACCAAGAAAATTGAAAGAAATGGAATTTGTTATGGCTATAAATTTCCAAAAGCTATCATCAACAATATAATTACGATTCCATTATAACGTTTTGAAGGCCAAAATATTTTGGATACTATCGCTGGAACCTTCAGTTACATTATCTCATTCTTAAAACTCTAAAATCGCAACCTTTCTTAGCTATATTTCAATCAGTAACTCTCCTAACAGGTGCATTTATACTTGTTCTCTCCTACTAAAAACTTTATCAAAGAAGTGGTAATCGATTCAACTTTTTTCTACATTCTGGGGATGCAGTAAAACTCTAACTATTCTGCCATGTCATAAAGAGCTTTAAATTATTTTCCGCCGAAAGAGTGAATAATGGACCCCAAACCGTCATCTAAAATTACTAATTTTTTGATAGACAGACACAATATACAATTTTTCCTCTTTTTATTCCAATTTTAACGTAGGATTACGTTTCTCCATAACGACCCTCCGGAAAGCAAAATTTCAGACGCTAAAACCATCCGTCCGTACATCGCGAGTTATAATGTTGGCAGCTTGCCAAACCCTGTCTGTATCGCTGGGACAAGCAGCAAACAAGTAGACAGAAAAGTACCAAAATGCGTCAAAATTTTGACATACATATATGCATATATATAAATACGTACATATAATATATATATATATATAGATAGATAGATAGATAGATACATACATACATCATACATATATACATACAAAAGCAACGATAAGTAATCCTACGTTAATAACTCGCTGTAGTTTCATTAGAAGAGAAAACCTGAATTTTTTTTTATTATAGAATCTTTTTATTCTCTCTCGTTTAAAATGGATTATGGTAGAAACTCGAATATAACCCAAAACAATTAGATCATCGGCCGATATTTCAAACACTGAAAGAACGAGCCACGCCTTTAATAAACATCACTCGAGGTAGGCATATCGTGCGCACTATCAGCCATGGATTTATATTTTGCCCTCTTTCATTGGGTCTGCAGCATATTTATCCAACATGTACACTGGTGAAAAATAATTTCATAATTATTACTTTCAATTTTTTATAGCGAGTTAGAAGGTGCAGTCAATCCAACCCATGAAAGAAAACATTGATTGCTTACTATTATCCCTCGTTAATATGAGTAGAAATCTGCTGTGACTGCAGCTAATTAAGGTGCATGGAACACATCTTAGTAAGAGGTGTCACATGAAATTTAGTTACATGTGAATCCTATAGTGCTAAGTAAGCTGGATACTATCTTTGCTTCATAGAGACTAATCAAAAGGACGTGTATTATGCAATTTAACCATCAGTTTAGCTTAAAAGAGCGTCTAACGCGTTGATACTGTAAATTAGCTTGCATTATAACCTTTAAACCCATACGAAATGTTACATAAAATTAGTGTTTACTCACGTTACCACAAATTTTCATTTGCAGTCGAACCCCGTTATAGCGAACCCGGTATATAACGAACTCCCGGATATAACGAACGAAAATTTTGGTCCCACCGTTTTCCTATTTTACGTAATGTAACTTGTATTGTGTCCCTTTAATGTAATTGATTTTAGTCGATTTAATTCCTTAATCATCATTGTTAATAGATTTTGTAATTTTTTTTAGTACATCATTATTAAATACACATTGCATTTAATGAGTTATACATTTTGTGACCTCTAGCATTTTTCTTAAAGGTTCGGATATAGCGAACCACCGGATAAAGCGGACAAAACCTTTGGTCCCTTGAAGTTCGTTATAGCGTGGTTCGACTGTATACACATTGGCATAATTTGTGTCGAATTTAAACCAAACAGCAGTAAAATACTTTAAACTTTTATCTATGCACATTTTAATAACAAGTTTTGCTTCACCCCTCTCACTTAACCAAAAGATTTCCAGACATACACACACACGAAAAGAAAGATAAAAAATCTATCGCAAGGCGTACATTCATTTCCATCTATAATTTACCCCGAGCATTAGCTCTTGAATTATTGATCATACAGCGGTTGCAATCGCAGCAGTTTGTTTGAATACTTCACCGTTTTCAGTTATTAGATATAGTGATTTGCGAGGAAATGCGTTTCGTAAGAGTGGCGTTTCAATTTATGAAACTGCATTAAAATATTACTCAGGCAGAAACACTCATACGATTCTAATCAGCTCATTACCTATTATTTTTTTTATTTCCAATGGCAAGGCAAAATACCAATACATATAGAAAAGATAAAATGACAGTCCAAAGATATAAACATGTACATGAGATGGCGAAACTGAAAACAGGGTATAAGACCGAAGTCATTGCCTTAAAAGTTTCATTACCTATTATTAAGCGCTGTATTTTCAACAGCATCGTGTCCTTTAAGTAACATAACTATTACCAATTTGGTGCTATTCGATAGATTTTCGTATATGCCCTTTTCAATATTGTGGATTTATGGAGTTTTTACCCTATTTGGTTGAAGACATTGTGGGTACCCCTGACGACGAACTTATTAACGCAGCGTCTTCGTGTTATATAAAACAATTTTATATATGTTTCAGTATTTTAAGCATTTTCTGTTTTTCCTCAATTCCCTTTTGAATTATTTAATTTTTAATATAAATAATTCAAAAGGTGCTAGAAAATTTCCTCTATTCCTCATTTCTTTCTCTCGGAAAATATTATAGCTATTAATATTCAAACAGTACAAAAATCGATAAAAATTTAAACACATAATTAATATAAAATTTCCAATAAAACGACGGATATGAGAAAAAGAAAAACGAATTCAATCAATAACACTTTGCTAAGTATTTAAAATATCGAACTGTTATTCTTTTTAACGTGGGATTACGTCCCTCCATAACGGTCCTCCGAAAAGACAGACGCTAAAACCGTCCGTCGTCGCGAGTTATAATTTTGGCAGCGTGCTAAACCCAGTTTGTATCGCTTGGGAAAGCAGTAAACAGTTTAACAGAAAAATACCAAAATGCATCAAAATTTTGACATGAACACACACACACATATATATAGATACATATATATATATAGAATACATATATATATATATATATATATATATATATATATATATATATATATATATATATATATATATATATATATATATATATATATATATATATATATATATATATATATATATATATATATTGAATTTTCTGTTGAATCATATAAACGTGACAATTCTATGTATTAAGGGGTTAATAAATACTTTTTAAAATTTTTTTGACGAATTATCCCATCAACTTGAAAGAAAATGAAGTTAATTGGAAGTTAACTTGTATTTAACTTTTCGTTCCCGTCACGGCCGATAGATGGCTGCACCAGTCTACAAAACAAAATTAACTGAAAATGATTTTCAATTCTGCTTAAAGATGGATAAAAGAATTAAAATAATGCACTGTCATCGTGTTCTGAGCTATTCTAAAAGTTTCAAATGTCTAGCTAGTCGGGAAGTTACTTAAAAATCGATTGCAAGAATTTGCACTGGACAAACACACACACAAACAAAAAAGAAAGCGAGTAAATAATAACATGGTAATGATATTTTTCTATTCTGTCATCAGAAAAATACTAAAAGAGAAATTTTACCATACGTTAACACTGGGATTGAAGATTTCCAATGACAACTGATGAGCTACAACTGATGACCAACTATAAGTTAATTTACATAGGAATTTATAGCACTGCATAAATAGTGTAAGTTGGCTATTTTTTTTTCACAAGTTTTACGTAAACGGCAATAACTACAAAGTACTACTCCTGTATATCCTGTATATGCAAGGAGTCTCACCGATAGAATATGAACTTCTCTTTTGTTAATTTTAGTAAAAATATAACTAAAGGGAGGTATATCATCCAATTTTCAGATTTTCCATTTAAGGTGACTGCCTGCGTTCGGAGCCAATTAAACAAAAACAAAAAAAAAACATTTTTTTTAATGATTTTTTGGTCTTTTGGTCTTTTATGGTAAAATAGCACTTAAAAATTAAAAAATAAACAAACTTACCTGTAAATATTATATTTTTTTATAACGTGGTTAATTTAAAGAAATTTTAATGAAATATAGCTAAAACTTCTATCACTATGCACAAAATTCTAATGCTACTATTTTAATTTCCTTCTCACACATGATACATATGACAGTTATCTTAAAAATGACCTACAATCTAAGAGAAATTTTAAAATGCAAAATTAATACAGACAAATGTTTTATGATCCAACATGAAAATTTTCTCCGATTCGTCATTCCTTTTCTTATAAAAACAGCCCAAAATAAAAAAAAAACTATTTATTATACATCAATTATTGTACATAATTTCATTGACAATAGCATCTAAAACATTTCCTGAAATTGTTTTCAAATTATATGCATTATTATGTGAGATATCATGATAACGGTAGAGATTTGTGCTAAAAAACATAATTCTGAGAAAAACGCAATTAAAGTTGTTTGTCTCTTCAATTTTGAGCAGACGATGTTTTTTAAATAGCTTTTATAACTCTGCTTCTAATTGGTGTAGAATGAAAATCAAAACAGTTTTGAAAAGAGAAAATATTGAATTAGACGATTCTTACAAAAATTTAAATTGACCAAAATAGTAAAAAAATTACATTTTAAACATAGGCACTCACCTTAAAACACAAATATTTAACTTTCTTAAAGATTTCAGTAATACTTTGATTATTAATTAGCATAAATAATGTCGATAACGGGAGAAAATTTTGAAAGGATAATTATAGAGTGCGAAAATGTTTAACATTTATTCACGTAACGTTAATTTTTATATCATTCTCACTTATTCATCCGAAGCGTAGCTCCAGACAGAAAAGGAAAAGCAAACGTGTTCAGATACACACATTTCTTTCATAAATTATTTTAAGCATGAGTTCTAGAATTATTGAACATGGAGTGGCAGGAACCGAAGCAATTTGTTTGCATACTGAAAACAAATAAATAAGTTGCGGTCTCTGGAATAGAATCATCTTAAAAGTAAGGATTTTCATTTCATAGAGTCGGGGTGAATTATTTCTGTCGATAAAGCTATAACTGAATGTAAATAAATATTTCATGCAGTCTGAGAAATAGCTAAGTTTTATTGGTTATATGAATTTCTAACGAGGAATGAATATTATTTATGAATGTGCTAGCTAACTATAATATCGGTTTTATTAATATTTTGTAGAGAATTTCGCTTGACTTTACAATATAGTATAATAATATATTTTCCTATTTTGTAAATCCCACGAGTACTCTAAATGGAAATCTGGAGGAGATATTGCTTTTAATATGCAGTTTTGATTAGAGAAATTCATCGTAAACGTCAGTGAAGTATATAAAACAACAGCATTTTTAATGTTCAAATAATTATGTACTTAGTGTTAACTAGACAATCCATGGTAATGAAGAGTTCAAGCCAGTTTCAAACATAAGGAATTTAGATTTATTTTGAGACTATAAAATATTGTGTTTTAATCCATTAGAGTTTTTTCTATAATCTGAGAATTGAAATTAAATATTCCTTAGTATTTTTGTTATTATATATTGTGTCCAGTAAATTTACATCTGTGTGATTAGAGAACATTTTAACTCCATTTGGCAACTCTAAAATTTGCATTCACAAAGAATAAATACAAAATTTTAAAAATCACCAAATGTTAGCGTATTGGTGCTACAGAGTCTTAAAGTGCTTGGAATTCAGAAAGTCATCTTCCAATTTTAAAGAAACGTGATTTTTTTTTCAGTTTCATCTTATTTCAGGGTACCATATCGATCGAAATAATGAGAAAAGCTATTGTACTGTATTATCGGAAAATAAACTCATAATTTTGTTGCAATATATAGATTAATACAAATAATTTCAGTATGTGTTTTTCTAATATGAGACAAATTTTAAAGCAATTCTATAATCACAACCGTGCATTAACATCTGTATTTTCCCCAAAGATATAACTTAATTACCTGATTAGTTCAGATAATCATATTAAAATTTATTTGAACACTTTAATTGTCTGCATTTCAGATTGTATGGCACTTTTCGAATGCTATAAGCAAAAATTTTAACTGCAGGTTGGTAGAGTATTGGAATGCATGAGTAGAATTGTGTTTACCTAAGATGGTTGTTGAAAGAAAATAAGTTGGATACTATATTTCATGAAGCCAGAATATATAGACGGACTATTATGTATTAGAAGTTCTAGATATAGCAAATAATTTGGATTCCCAGGTATGTTTCTTCGCCAGGCGTTTGGAGCATTATATATAACTGTCTCACCAGTCAAATCACTAATATGGAACAGGTCTAGATTCGAATTACTTGCTAGGGGGATATGAAATTGAAACAATAAAGAACTAAGCGTTGAAAAGGGAAACAAAATTTATGAACGATAGGGTGACTTTCAAGGGAGTACGTGATAAGACGAAATGAAGGAATAAAAATTTTTTAAGCGATTTCCTGTTTGCTAAGTTACAGAATTGCGTCTTTTGCTCTAAAAGCCTGACAACGAGTCATGTATAATGGCTCAAAACAGGCTGAATTAGCACAAATAAATATTGAGGATTCGTCAAGTTTTTAACTCGTTTTATTAAATACATTCCTGGTACGCTTCACGATACTTAATTTATATACATGGCTAATTCATGCTGCAAAACACAATTTTTTACTGCTTTAGTATTTTAGAAATTCTATATTGTCCGTACTCGACTGAATTTAAACAATAAGATAATTCCAAAGGGAGATTTTTTTATATGAAGAAATGATAAGGATTCTATGATCTTCAGTTAAAACAAATTCAAATCAATAGAAGTACCCTAAAGCAAAGAAATTTTAATTCAAAAGGTGCTTCAAAATTTTCTCTATTCATGATTTCTTTTTCTCGAAAATTTTTTTAAACTATTAATATTCAAACAGTAGAAAAATCGATAAAATTTAAATACATAAATAATATTTACATCATCATTTTCTTTCACAGTTGGAAAAAAAATACCGTAGGGCTAGAAAGGAGACGAAGAATTTAAATAGAAGCGATTGTATATAAATTTTCTTTTATGAATAATGCTACCATATGCTCTCTCGAGGTATTGATCATTACTTGGAGAAAGAGAAGCGATGTTCTCGGATATTTCACCGTTTTCAAATATTAGGTCGGGATTCGAAAAGGAATGTGTTTTATTCAAAATAAATGCAACATCCATGTAATTTGTTACATTGAGATAAACTAATCAATATTCAAAGAGTTAAAATTTTCTTTTTCAATTGGTTTTAAGGGTTGAATGTACATTAAAATCCCATTCAACTTTGGGCAGTTTTATATATTTTTATTGACTCATATGTTATGCATTCTATGTCACACTTAATATGGATATTCAGTCGTACTTGCATCATAAACACTTTAGGAAATTCGTCAGCCATATCTGATCGAGTAAAAGACTGCAAATCTCTTGCATAGCCAGAATGCGAAGGATCACCAATTAGTGACTCACAAGGGCTGTTATATGTACTTATTTTCCAATTCAAGTACTTTAAATTCTGTATCGCGATTCATGACGGATGATAGTTCATTCGGGTTGTCGGTTGGATAACTCAACTTTCTAGTCACTAGTTAAAACTTAGGGGAATTCTGACTTTGGAATTCTTTTCCCTCTAGTTTACTTATGGACAATGCCTTACCGAGAAGCCAAAGGCCGGAACCATATTCCAAAGCTGTTGTGCACGCTGTAGATGTATTTATCTGCATTAGCGAGCCCTATCATGTTGATGTACTTGTGCTCCAGAACCCTATAAGATTTTTTTTTAAATGTTGAAGACATCATCGAATTAATTATCACTTTTTCTGCAACCATCAAAATTTCCTTTTCATTCCTTTTCAAGTAATCTATCCATCACAATGTTGGCCATATGATGTCACATGCTTGGAAGAAGATAAAAACAGCTTTTTTTTAAATTCAACCATGTTTTCTGAAGGCTCTCAGAGTTTTGCCAGCGTGTGACTCGCTAAAGTCCCGAAAGATCACATACAGTGTGTCTCAAAATAAAGTACATAGACTTGATAGACCATTACAGTAGATAAAAATATTTCATTCATTCAAATATTTTATTACTTGTAAATGTAGTGAACTTTCAGCACAGACGGTAAATATTAACATGACTGCCCTCCAGATATTCTGCAGATGTTCCATCCTTAAATACCATTTCTCCCCCACCTGGCTGATCACACGCGGCATTTCTTCAAGAATGGTGAATGTAATAACGCAACTTATTGTAATATTATTGTGTAATTTATTTCGAGATACACCAATGTATGGTGCCCGCTTTAACACTGCCGATTTTTTTCCACGACAGTGTCATAAACTTGCACACTTCGGAAGACGTACAGGTCACACTGCTTCCAGTAACTCCTGCCACATAAAGACTGCGCATGGGCACGGTGACCCAATATAAATTGGTAAAGGCAGTGACCTGAACGTCTCTGGTTCGATGCTGGCCGCTGACAAATCCAAGACCGTGTACGTTAATGGCGGCTGGTGCATGTAAAATCTGTCGTAACTGCAAAGTCCTCCAAGTTCATAAACTTACCACTGGGGGTGCTGGATGAAGTGTATGAAGAGTTCGGATGAGAGCTGATGAAGAGCTGGATGAAGAGCTGGATGAAGAGTTCGGCACTTGTCTCTGTTCTAAATTACGGGACCGGTCTGTAGGGGATAATTCTGGCCGCTTTTACGGTTCCCCCTTCAATGAATGGCCAGTAGTCTCGCGGTGTGAATTAGGTCGTCCGTCCGCATTCGGTATTGACCACAACTTGTCTGGTGTCTGCGAAACGCTGTAAGTCCGGTAATTCATATTGAGGGCGAATGTTTAATCTACAATAGACTCCGCATTTTCAAGAACAACAACATGAAGACTGCGCTCCTAAATGCACTTTTATGCTGTATCGTGTGTCAAAATGGCTTTGAACTACATATGCTCACTTCATTTAGAAAAACCAAACACTGAACATGCCCTATTAACGTTTCATCGAAAGTTTTCATTCTCAAATAGAGTTGCGCAATGACAAACAGCGCTCACATTTGATAGTAAGGTAACTTTGGTAAAAATTCATTAGTTCTACCGGATTATGTTACACACTCGTCTTCTGGGTTATTTTATGCTTCCTATAAAAATGTACACTCCCACATGAATAAACATGTTCCATTCCCCTTTTAAATTAACTTTTAATTAAATTAGATACTGCTGTATCTTAAATGTTTTCATTTATTCTAACGATGTATCAAATGCCCTGTAAAATGCATCGAAAGATTATTTAGGAGATCTCCCCCAGTAAATAACGACCGATCTTCACCGGATGAATCCGTAATTTATTTTCTGTCCATGCAGTTACAGAGATTAATGCATGACCTTAGTGGAAAATGGGCTTAAAATTTTGTTTCGTGTATTTATCTCAATCTCTCTCTCTTACCAACCGTAAGGCACCGTTGCCAAGTAATTAAATTTCTTCTAAAGACGCATGAATGAATGCAGGTTTCGTTAAGAGAGATAACTATTTGGATAGTGTTTTTTTAATCATATTAATTTCTCCGTGTATGATATTTGAGATTACTTCATGCGTTCAAATTTCAAATGAGGAATCACATTCTTAACAAATTAGATTGTTAATTTTTTTTTGCATGAAAAAAAGTTATTTATGAAAATATTTTTTATTTTAAATTTGTTATTTTAAATACGTTATTGTTTAATTTCACCATATTTTCTTCCACTGTTAAACGTCGACAATGCGTTGTTATATTGCATTTTGTCACGGGGAATTTCCTGTATGTTAACACAACCCAATAACGTGATTCATCACGTAGACTAAATTATTTTAATTAATCTGCGGCCAATTACTTCACTATACGCTTTTTATTGGAAATTTTGTTGTAATTGAAAAAAACAGAAATGCAAACCTGACAAAGAGATAATTGTAGCACTTTGTGCTAAAAATATGTAAAAACTCGATTGAAGCTTTTAGATATGTGCCAAGGTTTTACTCTATAATCGATCATTTCTGTCTCTTCCTACTTTAAACTCCTCAACGGGAATTATTTATTACTTGATTTATTGGAAATTTTGGCGTACTTGTAAAAGGCAGAAACACAAATCTGTCAAAGGCTTTGAGAATAACAATTATAAAAAGGGATAATCATAGTACCTAAATTCTAATAAAGTGTTCTTATTTAAAAAAATAATATAACGCTACTAAGCAATTAACGGTGGGAGATTTTGGAAGCTTTCCACATTTATATTATAACATACTGTGTACGTTAAGCTACAAAACTAAACTAAACTAGACTAGCCCAAAAGATGCTACAAAGACCTAGAGATCAGAATATTAAAACTCATTATAACAAACGGGATCTTTTTAACTTCTCAAAGTGAATAAATGAATCTCTAAGATTACATGCAAAAAATCTTGTTTGACAAAATACATTTACCAAGAGGAAACAACCCTAATGATACTTTCAAGTAAGCCCAAAATCTCAAACAGCATGCGCTATTATTCAAAATTTCATACACGAAACTCTAGTCCATCTCATTAAAACTTTATGCTATACATACCCATTTTGATGTAACTCGGTATTATGGCTCTATTTTGTAAGCTTCTTCAACCGGGTCGTTCTGTGATACAGTATGATTGAAAGTATCAATTTGGTTCACTACAACTTCCTGTAAATAGCTCATTTCGAGACTAATTTGCATACTGTATCCTGGCAAAGATTTGTACCAGTTTTATCAAGATATTTTTCTGAAAAGATAATAAAATTCTTTATAACGTAAAACATTTAAAATTAGATCCACCTTCATCGGTTATGCTGAGGTTTAATTTAACGTAATCTGGTTTCGAAAATTGTCGAAGTTTGCTTGTCCTTTCGCTTAACTGCCAAATAATTAAATTTTAATTCTTTGACGTTATTAATTCTAGAGTTAAAACTTTGCAGCTAAAAAAATTTTGAGCTAATATTTCTTTTTTGTGTGTCATATTGTAAATGAAAACATTAGAGCACAAAGAACGCGTAACGTGTTTCAATACTGACTTATATATTAAGTTAAACATTTTCCCATTGGTCACGTAACAAGCAAGCGCACATAGGTCAGCGAAACATTATACCTGGGTACTATGTTTAAGGTATGTACATACGTTAGGAGCACTTTTAAAATATAGAATGCTAATTAAAAACCTACATTTTTAGTTGAAATGAGATATAAAATCATGAAAAACAATTTTCATAATATTTTGAAAGAATAAATAATTTTTGTAATTTTTTAGCAAAATTTTATTCTTTCGCCAGACACCCTACATTCAATTCCACAAAATATTATTTTAATTTCCTTTCCATTATATACCACTGTGACATATTTCTGCGCAATAAAGTAAAAGTTTTACAATATCTTTGAAAATCACTGAAATATATTAAATATGTAACAAAACTGAATTTTTTTTAAAACATTATTTTCTTTTCATGTAGAGTTACCTGTAAAAGGATGAAGTTAACATACACAGCTTGACTTTTACTCGAAAATATAGTTAATAATGTGTAAATTACTGCTGCGAAATTTCCTTAAACTATATATAAAACTTTTTAAGTAATTAGGTTTCTCATATACAAAAATAAATGAAGAATTAGTTTTCTAGAAAATGCATTTTAATATTTTAACTCCGGTCTTTTAAACATCATTTCTGGTTTCTTAATGGACCATATATTCTCTTTCAACAATCGCACGAATAAAAGGAAAGCAGTTTTAGACTGCTAAAATATTGCCTTTGCAAATGAAACAAACAAAAAAGCAATTTTGAAAAAAATCCCCAAAACAGTCAACTACAATTTTGACAGATGCTTTAAAACAAATACCTTAAAAGAAAAATGAGCTATTCAATAAAACAGTAATTGTAGTTTAGTACTGTCAAAAAGAAGTACAAATATATTTTTAATTTCTAAAAAAGTAGAAATGCAATGAAAATTATATCTATAAAGCTTCAAGTGCTTTTCATTCCCATTGCAGGTCCATTACTTTTTGAGTGGAAAGTAATTTCACAGAATGTAGTAATAACTTTTTTCTTTTATAAAATACAGACATATTTGCAGAAACGCCCATTTTACGTAATTCATGGCATGGACGTTAGTGAGGTTTTCGAATTTTATGACATATTTTCCCAATAAACATGCTGAAAATTGGAAAACAGAACATTTGCATGTTTGGCGATATTTATAATCCCGCATTTACTCCATATGACCATACTATCCAAACATTTTGCATCTATTACAAATTGCTTTTAAATGTTATCTATCTCTATATTTTTTAGAAAAGTTATATATCAAAACAACTCAAAAAATTTAATCATTGAGTGTGAATGTAAAAGTAATAGTGTGCAAGTATGATTTGACCTGATACAATGTACTGTAAATATTATTTCTCCAAGTGAAAACATAACTCAATTGAAAGATATAGTCGAATGGTATGCTGGTGAGCACAAAATTTCAAAAGTGGAAATTACATTAACACGTACTAATGAGTGACAAATACCGGATGGTCATAAAGAAACTTTGCCAATATATGGACCTCTAGTGGCCGTTCCTTTCAACCTATCGAGATGAGATTTCAGATATAGTTATTCAGAGGTATGAGCTCGGGATTCTGAGAACGGCAACACAGTGACGCTCACGGTTACGGTTATAAGTATAGAAACTCGAAATTTTCAAATGGCAACGCCCACTTTTTCCCGTCGTAAAATGCTCAGCGCATGCGAAAACCCCAAAAAGCGTTGGAACTGTACGTGTATCACAAAAACGGACGTGTTCTGCATGCACAAAAAACAGCTCTGAGAACGGCCAACAAAGATACGATCGGGGCGCACGGAGGAAATCTGCGTATGACAGAGGCTAGAAACCAATCACAGAACGCCGTTCGTCAGATATCCAGTGTAGAAAACCGATAAAAAGCTCTCTGATCGTGTTTTTGTTAGCCATTCGCAGAGATGTTTTTTTTTGTGCGTGCATAACGCGTCCGTTTTTTGTGACACAAGTACCGTTCAAACACTTTTTAGGGTTTCTGCATGTGCTGAGCATTTTGCGACGGGAAAAAGTGGGCGTATTTCGATAATATTTCGAGTTTCTATACCTATAAGCGTAACCGTGAGCGTCACTTTGTTGCCATTCTCAGAATCCCGAGCTCATACCTCTGAATAACAATATCTGAAATCTCATGTCGATCGGTTGAACGGAACAGCCGCTAGAAGTCTATACATCGGCAAAGTTTTTTTTATGACCACCCTGTACGAATAAATCCAGAAAACAGGGCGAAAATCTAAAATTTTTTACGATTTTCATTCAAAAATCTACTTTTACAGTGACGAGCATCAAACTAGGGACGCTCACATCACTGGCTCGACGCCTTTTGCTAACCAGACCACCACGCCCACACTTAGAAATCCACCGCCGTGTTCACTAATGGTGGCCGGGGCACGCAAAATAGGTCGTGGCTGCAATGTCCTCTAATTTCTCAAATTTACCTCTGGAGGTGCGGGGTCAAGTGTTCCGGTCTTGTGACTTGACTCGGTTCAAAATTACGGAACCGACATTCTTCAAGGTCAAGTCAGACTGCTGTCCTAGTTGTACCTCGCCTTAAAGTGAAGCTACTTACTATCCTTCGCCAAGAACCAAGGTTCTTTGGACTTGGTGTAGTCTTTCCTACTCCAAGGGAATTGGAAACAACACTTCTCCAAGTAAGTTATGTGACTGAGGATAAATAAGCAAGATTAGTAAATCTAGCCTGCATCTCAACGAGTAACTCTTTTTGCTAGAGAGTGGTACTAGTAGTTTTATCACTCTTTAACCGATAATTGATTTCGCAACTGACCGGCCCTGGAAACAAATTGTCGGATTTCTCCTTCCCGGACAAGCTTTTGTACCATTACATATCCCCACGTAGTCATTTTCAATTTACCCCACAATACCAATAAATTTTATCTTATGACATAATGAGGAGTTTGCACAAAAAATTCATTCTGGCCCAGTTGGCAAGGGCATCGGATCAATGATCTGAACGTCTCTGGTTCGATGCCCGTCGCTGCAAATTCATCACCGTGTACACTAATGGCGACTGGTGCACGTAAAATCCGTCGTGGCTGCAAAGTCCTTGAAGTTCTTCAATTTACCTCCGGTGGTGCGGGGCCAAGTGTTCCGGCCTCGGCACTTGACCCGGTTCTAAATTACAGGACCAGTTTGTAGGGGGTAATACTGGCCACCTATACGGTGCCCTTTTAAATGAATGGCCAGAAGTCACGGCTGCAAGTGTAATGGATAAAAATTGTCATAAGTAACAACAAAAAAAACGAAGTTTATGTACCCGTGTTATGCCCATAAGACTCGTTTATAACAATAAAAAATTATATGTTAAAAAATTCATTATAAAATGATTAATGAGGTATCATGTCAAAGGACAAAAAAATGCATGTTAATAAATTAAAAATGAATACTCTATTTTAAGATTGATATTTAATATAATTATTCGATAATCGTTACTTTAGCAAAAGATAAAGGACCACAACAGTTATTACATGGTAATGTTCGTGTCAGAATGAAAAAATGATATACCAATAATAAGCCTTAAAGGAGTATTATGTTTTAAATATAATAAATTAGAAATACAAAGAATGAACGTAGTCACAGTCTGAAATGTAAATATTTCTATGCGATAACAATGCGATATATTTGACTATGCGTAAAAAAATGTTTTGCTAACGTCAATATTATTTTTTCAACTCTCGTATCTGTTGAAAATAATTTTAAAGATAAAAAACTGAAGCGCGCATATGAACACGAAAGTATATTAAAAGTTAAAAAAAGCATAGAACTTTAGATCTTAATTCCAAGCTGCCTAGATCTTTATAACTAATCAATTTAAACGCATTCTTGTACCTTCCAGAAATCTCTGTAGAGGAAAAATAATTGTTCTTCAACTTCAACGGAGCAGACCTACTGATTAATGATTCGTTAAAATACGGCACGGTATGTTCCAGATGGTAAAAATTGGTATCTTTATATAGAACTTTAAAATTTAGGTCAACCTTTTTTTTTCAGTTCTCAAGGGAATAGAATTTTTTTCCCCGCATATTTTATTTTGCGCCGTTAAAAAAGGTTTATTATCATAATCTTGGATTACTTTTTCAGCGCACAGATTTCGTGATTTAAATAATCTGCAGACTGCAGAAAAACGAGTGCATATTTTTTTTAACTTTCACATAGGATCGTTAAACGTACTAACGTTAGAAATATGCTACAGTTAAATGTTACAGTTAAAATATATTAAAAATATTGTACCTGTATAAAATTTTATAAATGATTTAAGGGGGTCCAGGACACAAAATTCTTCAAATTTTCGAAAAACAAATTCTGCATTAAAATATTTTGTATTCTTTTCCACTTAAAATGATGTTTAAATCATGTTTCTATTTTAATTAGAACAGGACATATGAATTATTTTTTGCAACATTCTAATAGCAGCCAATCTTTGTTTAAATCTGTAAATGCGTTTTTCCGCATGACGAATTTTTTCACCATTTCTCGTCTTTAAATTGTTATAAGTCAAGAACCGTTAAACACAAACGGTTCAGACTTGGAACATGTCTTTTTCAATTAATTTAATTTTGATTCAGGAAATTTAAAAAATATATATTACTTTTGAAGATATGATTTTTTTAAAAATAAGTTACATCATTTTGTTTTGAAATTTTTATTCTAAATAATTTTAATTTTTTTAAAATTAATATTTTAAAAAACGCTGAATAAAAATTTAAACGTTTATACTTATGTTTAATTAAATGAAAAAAAATTTAAAATAAAAAAAATATTTCGAGTTATAACGATTTTAAATTACCCCACTTTTTTAAATTTTCAATTAAAAATTTTTTTTTAACTTTAGAAGAAGTTTTATGATGTGATTTTGTTTACAAATTATACGTTTAACTACCTCAAGAAAATTAAAAATTTTACCTCTTTTATTAAAAAAATTACTGTGTTCCGGACCCCGTTAATATTAAAATTTAAAGTTATAAAACAAGTTCGTTAGTCTGCGATAACAAATCATCATATTTCATAACATTTGAACACATACCCACAAAATGAGCTAAAACACAATTAAAAATTTTGTCGCTTGTGTCGGCATACAGACTTCCATCGTTATCGATAATTTTAAGTGATTCAAATTATAGACGTAGTGTCAATTTGCATCCATCTTATGATAAGTTACTCTAAGTTTTCGCAAATGCTATATAAAAAAGTATTTATATATTAAACGTCTTTAAAACAAAAACCGAAATTGATAATGTTGCAAGATTTAGCGAGAACTATCAACAACAACCCCACGAAAAGGGAATAATGTGTGAACTGTAATTATCCAAGCCGAACACAATTTAATTATGTTCATATTATTCTTCAGCATGTTTAATCGAAAACTAAGGTTATTTCAATTCCGCTGCTGCTATCTGACGGAGCGGTCCATTTATTGTCTGAAGAGAGAATCAATTATTGTCGGGGAAACTAATGGTTCGTCGGAAAATGACGCAATAGAAGTTCTTGATTTTTAGCCGAGGAAAAAGGTTTGAACGAGGCAACGAATCCAGTAATATGATAGAAAATGCTGCTCATAGAGTTCAGAAAAGTCACATAGAGAATAACCAGACATAATTATGATTTCCCCCCATTATGGATTTCGTATGAATAATGGAAAGTTGTCGTTAAATTATATTAAAACAAACCTTCATTTCATGTAGACCAAATCGAAGTTAGAATAATTCTTTAGGACCAATTATTTCTCGGATACCCATTGTATTAGGATAATCAATAATATATATAAAACAGTTTCGTAATTGACTGAATGACTGACTAACATATAACGGACAGACCAAACCGCTGGACATAAAGGGCTGAAATTTTGCATGCCGAGTTATCTTATAGTGTAGGGGTGCCCTAAGAGAGATTTTTGAAAATTCTTCTTAGATTGTTTTAAAATTAATTTAAGCTCTTTTTGTAACATTCTTTAAAATTTGCGTTTAAAATAATAATCCGAGGGTTTTAAACATTTATATCACGAGAAGATCCTAAAAATTCCTTTAAAATGAAATCTTTTTTGAAATCTTTTACCTCCTATTTCTGAGTTTTGGTGAATTTTTAGAGATTCATTTTTAGAATTTATTTCTAAATGCTGATCACGTGGTTTCTTTTTTTACTTTTGCGTCAAGTGCAGAACGAGGAAATTAGACAAAGCAAATTTCTTGCTAAGTGGGCAGACGATTAGACAGTTATCTAAAAAAATATTAAAATACAGTAAAATATAATGTTCCTCAAACTGTACTATATTAACTGTACCATATTATTTAGTACGTTCTATTAGATTTAATATGAATATTTTCTTCTACATTATTTTGTATATAAAAATATCAGTTACGATTTTTTTATAAATATATTTTTTTGTTCTTTTTTTCACCAATTGCATACACTGATCGTTGTATTTATTATATATATATATATATATATATATTTTGGCACTAATGGCATACATTGACCGTTTTATTTAATTTGAATGTATTCCGTAGCGAAGTTCGGATATTCAGCTAGTTTAGTACATTTGTTATCATTTAAATTATTTCACCTGAGAGATAAAAACATTTATATCAACACTTTGATTTATGCGATTACCTCACTGTTTATCCCTTATAACATAGTTTTTCTTCTACGATTTTCAATTCATCTCTGAATGAATAAACACTTTATTTATCCAATAAAGCATCAGTAGAAAGCAGTTTAATTAAAACATTACTATTCAAGTGTGAACACATTTTCCTGTATACACGAAAGCTTTGTGTTCGACACTCCTCAGTACGGAAAAACCGGGAATTATTTTTTTTTATATAACTTGTTTCAAAATGATTGCATTTTGAGAAATCAGTTTTTCGGCAACTTGTCTATAAAAATATTAGGCATCATCTAAAGCGTAATGTTTCAGTTCATGTTATGCACGTAGTGCAACAGAAAAAATATGCTTTACATTCATACACAGTAACATGCGTAAGTAAACTCACTATGCATTAAATTGTGAAATAGACATTCTCGATGTAAAAATGTGACAGGTTAGTCTTTCCAAAATAGAAAAAAAAATTAAAAATGGTAGAAGTTATCCTACAATTGACTTTTTGTAAAGTTTACAACAAGAAACCATAAATAGTTATAGTTTTAAAAGTGTTATTTTTTAAACCCTTTGAGGGCGAACACTTCCAACGTTTGCATGGTGCAGATTTTTTTCTCCGACGTTTTTAGCCTAAATAATCTTGAAATAATTTTCAATTAAGATTGAAAAATGTTTGTACTTATTAAACTGATAACAAATGGCAATACTAACCCCTTTTCTGCTCAATTAACTGGAATACATTGAATGCAAGGGGAAAAAAGACTAGATTTAGGAGTTTGCAATGTGCAAATAACGCCCCTCATAGGGTTAAATAACTAATAAATAACAATGAAATGTATATTTGTGGTTTGTTTATATTGAAACTTCGGAAACACACATTTTGCTTGCAAATTGAAAGACTCTATAAATAAAAGGATAATTAATTACCTCTAGAATAACACATCATATCGAGAAAAAAATTAAATTAAATATACAAATTAGTAAAATAATTATTGCACAAAGGTTGTATCAACATAGCAAGAGTAAATCAGTGGTATTTGGCATTGCAGACCTTATGAAGAGGGGTACGCAGTCTAATTACTGAAAAAATAAGCCTTATATAAAAAACAGGAGTATTACAGAATATCGTTATATGAACAGTTTCCGAAGTTGGGAACTACTGGAAATATACGAAGCTATATTATGCTACTACTCTGAATCTGTTACTGCAATCGATGCGGTGAGAAAATGCACCCAACAGCAGCAAATGCGAAAAATATGCGAATGAATAAAAACAGATTTGAACAAGTTTCTGTATAGGCTTGTGGCGGCCCTGTGGTACAGAGCGCAAGTTTTCGGTGCCTGAGGTGCTCGGATCGAATCCCGGCGTCGCGCCACGAAGTATGCTCCCGTGTGGTCATCCCTTCATAGGGGGTAATGCTGTCCGCCTATATGGAGCTCCCATAATAAAATGGACAGTAAACTGTGGCATAGTATAGGCGAATGTTTGACTGACAAGGGCCTCACGCATTGGTAAAAGAAAGGTTTCTGTACAATTGGGACCGTGTGCTACATAAAAATATGTATACGTTAATTATATTCGCCATATATTCATTATAATGTGGTAAGGGTAAATAGAGAAATTCGTTTAAAAATTAAAGTTGCCCTCTACTGCTGAAATATTTTTGTTTCTATGTAGAGTATTTCAAGTAACTGTGTTTCTACAGAAGGGTTCCGTATATATATTTTTATGTTTTGAGAATACAGTAGCATTTTACATTAATATTATTATTATTATATTCCTAATGTCTAAATGAAGTAAAAATAAAGCTGTTATAACTAATCTTTTACTTAAGATGGAAACAATATGTTGTGGGAATTTACAAAAGAAAAATATCCGGAAAGGACTTTGGAAAGAAATAACATTTCAAGTAAAAATGTCCTTATTTCATAAATTTTTACGGTAAGCTTAATAAAAAGAGATAATTCAAAAAAATGTTGCATTTAAAATGCTTAGGTCATCTTAAGTGAAATTCTTTAACTCCTATCAAGCAATTCGTACCTGAAAATGCTCGCGTGGCAGGCAGGGAATTAGATTAAGTCAAGAAAAAATGTCTTACCCTTTGTTAAAAATAATCCCGAAAATTTTTGCATGCGAGACATAATTCAATGCTCTTTCCGGCTTGTACATCCTGAAATTACTACATTACTTTAAAAATTAAAGCAAGCTAGCACGTACGGAAGAAGAAGGAAAACTTTAATCTGCAATCTATGAAAACTTGTTAAAATTACCCAATCAATTTGCAGATATTCACTTTCACGACACTTCGGAGAGGAACATCTTTTTCTCGTTTTATTTTCGACGGAGAGAAAACCAGCTGATTAATGACTTGTTAAAACCCGACGTGATATGTTTCGGAAAATGGAATTCCTAAATCGCGAGCTTATGGTCTTTTTTTTAATACCTACATGTCAGAGTAAATCATTCTTGAATCATGATTTATACGTCTTTTTCCCGTCAGGGGCTTAATTCATTTTTAGAAACATTCAAAGTTTGGAGTAATCACAGGTATTTTCAATGTTTTATAGTGCCTATCGAGATGTGTGTATTAATCATTAATTATGCGTTCTTCGGTGCGGAATGTTTATTTCTTATTCCTTCCTGTAATGCGTAATTGATTATAAATTTCCTCTCATTTGTTCCTTTTTCTTTGCACGATACATTTTAAGTATTTACAGACGATCAAAACCTTTTTTTGTCATATAGTATACGGATTACATATTTTTAGTTTAAATGTGATATAAAAATATGAAGGTAACTATTACTCTAGTAAATTATCATAGGTCCAGTTGAACCCCGTTATACCGAACTTCAAGGACCAAAGGTTTTTGTTCGCTTTCCCCCCCCCCCCCCCCCCCGGTCGCTTCCTTATATCCAAACAGTTAAGAAGAATGCTGGACTTCAAACAATGTCTAACTCACTAGGCTGAAAACCCGCGCTTCGCTACGGAGAGTTACATTCAAATAAATTACAACGGTCAACTTCTGCCAATGTATGCCCACAAAATAAATATATTTATAATAAATGCGATGATCAATGTATACAATTGATGTAAAATATATATCTATCCTATAATCTATATATTTATAAAAAAATCGTAAGGGATATGCATTTTTTTGGATATATCCAATCGTCTGCTGCCTTAAAAAGAGGAAAAAAATTATTTTTTTTGTCCTATTTAGTTGTTACGCACGGTCACGATAATTTATTTGTGAAATTACCCGAAAAGCAATTCACGTGATCGGCCTTTAATAAAGTTTAAATTCTAAATTAATCTTTAAAAATTCACCACAAATCAGGAAATGGAGGTACAAATTGTGACAAAAATTTCATTTTGAAGGAAGTTTTCTGTCGCTTTCTCGTGATATAAATTTATATAACCCTCAATTTATTTATTGTAAATGCAAAACGTTAAAAAGTTTAAAAAACATGCCTTAAAAATTTCATTTAAAAAAATCTAAGCAGAATTTTTGACCCCTCTTTCTTAGTCACACCCTACACTATTAGAAGAATCGCCATGCAAAATTTCAGCCCTTTAGTCCAGCGGTTTGGTCTGTGCGTTTGTATGTCAGTCAGTCAGGGAATGAATGAATGAGTCAGTTACGGAACTGTTTTATATATATAGATATACGGTAGTTCCTTATATCCAAACAGTTAAGAAGAATGCTGGAGTTCAAAAAAATGTATAACTCATTATGCAATATGTATTCAATAATGATATATTAAAAAAATGATAAAATCTATTAAAAATGATCATTAAAGAATTAAATCGACTAAAATCGATTACATTCAACTGACACAATACTACAGTCGAACCCCTTTATAGTGAACCTGTATACAAGGAACTTACGGAACTAACGAAAGAAAATTTTGGTCGAACCGTTTCCCATTGTACGTAATTTAATTAGCATTGTGTCAGCTTAATGTAATCAATTTTAGTCGATTTAATTCTTTAATGATCATTTTTAATAGATTTTATAATTTTTAACATATTATTATTGAATACACATTGCAACTAAAGAGTTATACATTTTGTGAACTCCAGCATTCTTCTCAACTGTTCGGATATAACGAACCACCGGATAAAGCGAACAAAACCATTGGTCCATTGAAGTTCGTTATAATGGGGTTCGACTGTAATTAAATTACGTACAATGGGAAAACGGCGGGACCAGCATTTTTGTTCGTTATATCCGCGAGTTCGTTATATACCGGGTTCGCTATAACGGGGTTCAACTGTATTTTAAAAAATAGGGAATTTATCAGAAATTTTTAGTAAAATTTAATGCTATTGCCAGACGCGCAACCCTTGATTCAAAGAAAAATATTTTAATTACCTTTTCTGGTTTATTAAATAGGTCACAACTTCACTTCCAATAATTGCACGAAGAAAAGTAAAGCAGTTTTAGAAACCCAAAAGATTGTCTTGGAATAAAAAACTTCACAAATACAGTTATTTCAACCTAAGCATTTACCTTAATTTAAACACACTTTTTTCGCTGTCTGTTTAGCAATATTTTCTTGACAAAACCCTTTATATGCCAGTTCAGAGTGCTATTTCAGACAATTCTGGCAGATGAAGGCTTTTATGATATAACAATCTCCCCTCAAAAAAACATTCCTCAAAACAACTCTAATTTTCAAAACTCCCAACAGCCAAAATACGCAGTTTGTTGCTCGACCCAACAAAATCTTCCCTGAACCTCAAGATTTTTCAGTCCTCAAAAAGACAACATTAGTACTTAGCTCCATCTTTTTCGCAAAAACAAAAATTAATTAAGACTAGTCACACCATTGTTATTTGCCACGTATCCTACTTTTCCCTCTAAATTATCTTTATAATGTGAGATTTGGGGGAAAACAGATGAATTGAGGGAACTTTGTATGTCCGACAATTCTGTGCCAATTTTGACTCTTAAAAAAGGAAAATATTTTTTTAAAAATAAGTATTAATAAAATTTCATTTTAAGCTGTGATATAACATTCTACTTTAATTCTTAAATCGGTGTTTCTAGTGCAAGCATATCAAGACAAAAGTTAAGTCACTTAATACCATTCAATATTTCTTTACAATACATTTATTTTAAATTTGTCAGTGGTAATTTTATTCCCGTTTTTCCCCTTAAGGGAACTTTTCATGTCCGATAATTCTGTGATAATTCTGCTTCTTAAAACTGGAGGAGATTTCCAAATAAAATTAGTATTATAACATTTTATTTTAAAACTGGGATGTTACATTATATTTAATTCTTAAATAGATGTTTCAACTTCAAATATATCAAGACAATAGTTAAATCACTAAACATCATTTAATAATTCTCTACAATGCATTTTATTTTAAAATCGTGAACAGCAATTTTTTCCCATTTTGGTCTCATTAATGATAGCTTAATTATGTTAAATTAGTATACCCGAACAATAGATGTTGCAACACACTTTAAATTGTCCCTTTTATTCAGTCTTTTCCCTTTCATTAAAGCTTTAACAACTTAATTTTCTAGTCTAATGAAATTTGCTGAAGCAACATTGCTTTTAAATAGAACGTTAAGCTAAACTGGATCATGTTTTTAATAAATATTAAAATATCTATTATTTTTAGAGCAATTTTAGCATTTTTGTAATTGTGTGACCATTACAAAACTTTCTCGAATATATAAACAAAAGAGTCTTTCATGATAGAGTCTTTAAAAGATGTCTTTCGTGAAATTTTAAAACTTTTTAACTTAATAAAATGCATAGCACTAAATGATGACATTCGCGGATATCATTATATTAAGATTTATTTGCTGACCAAAAAGTATTTACCTTGCTTTAAATGCATTGTTCGGAACTAAATGTGCGTACATAGCATTAAGCAAATTAAAATTTAAATTATCATCTAACGCTAAGTTGTTAATTGTACGAAAACTTGTAATCGAATTATACACGCTGCTTTCTCTCAATTAAAATCATTACTTTAAACTACACTTTACTGTTTAGAAATGTAATATCTCTCTCATTGAAACACGGTTAACTCAGTTTGTCGGGAATCATGATAGGAGAACCAGCATTCTCTGAGAAGTTCTGAAGTGATTGCATCTGTCCTTCGATGTGTCCTAAAATGTTCCATTAATTAAGGCTACTTTGGATTCCTTTTAGGATAGGATGCATTTAATAATCGTCTTTGTTTAACGAGCGAATGTATAAGGAATAAAGCACATTAAATCATTTAGAAATAAAGCATTGTGTTTACCTGTGAAATTAACTCGTAATTCCCTTTTGAAGCATTTAATGAAGTTGAATATTTATAGTTTATTAATGTATTGTGATTTGATGTGTAAATGGATCCATTCTTTCTTTGTACGTACAAATCAAGAAGTATATAATTTAAACGTGCTAGATATAAAAAAATCATTATAACATAAATAATTTATAATGTGCTATTATTGTTATTTGAACTTTTTTGAATTTCTGCCTTCTTCAATTTCTCCAAAATTTGCAGACATGAAAGTGATATCGCAATTATTTAGCAATGTTTAAAAGAGGAAGAAAATTAAGAAAATAATATATCGATGTCTTTGCGACGTTTAACACAGATTAAAAAATAAAACAAGTGCTATAATAATGCCTTGGGGACGGTTAACAGAGCAAGAAAATAAAACAAGGAATATAACAACTTTCTTTTGGGCGTTTAACAGAGGATGAAAATAAAACAAGTAATTATAACAACACCCTGGGAACGTTTAACAGTGGAAGGAAATAAAACAAGTAGCATAACAATGCTTTGGGTCTTGAACAGAGGAAGAAAATAAACAAGGTAATATACAATGCCAAGATGACGTTTACAGACAAAGAAAATAAAAGAAGTAGCATAACAATTCTTTGAGGACGTTAACAGTGGAACCAAATAAAAAAAGTAATATAACAATGCTTTGGGACGTTTAACAGAGAAGAAAGAAAGAAGCAGGTGATATATCAATGCTTTGGAGACGTTTTACAAAGAAAACAAAATAAAAGCGCAACACAACAATGTTTTTGGGACTTTGAACAGAGGAAGAAAATAAAACAAACATTATAGAAATGCCTTTGTGGTGTTTAGAAGAGCAAGAAAAATAATTAATTTGTTCAACAACATCTTGTCCGTATTCAAATCTCAAACAAGTTTTTTTTATAGTTTTTAATTCACACAAATTCAAGATAAACAATTGTTGACTAAAATTTAAGTTTTTTTACCATAAAATTTAAATCTAATATATGATAATAACGCAAGTTATAAGAAAAGTCACTTTGGCAGTGGGAGAAAGTGGTAGAAAATGGATGATATACGTTTTACACTCTAATCTCTTGTAGTGAATATCTAAATAAGTTTTAGTAACAATACGTTTAACTATAAGGTTTTATACCCTTCGTTTATTCACGAATTATACTGGGGCAGGCTGCGTGCCACTGCCACTCGTGCTGTGCATGTCATTCTTATAAAACATTACTCTTGCAAATATATTCTATTGCGTTCAAATAGCTTTCATTGCAAAAAAAAACTAGGCCATTAAGCGTGATGTCACGTTAAAGAGTCGCACATAAAAAAAGTACATAGTTGTTTCATGGGATAGTAAGGTGTTCAACAAATTTAATAATCGTTCACACAAAACCTGCTATGAAACAGGCTTTCAATGTATGTAGTTCTTATGTATTACCATATAAGCAAGGGGAATTAACAAAAGATATTCAAGGTATATTTAACAAATTGAATGAGTTTAAACATTAGTACACAGAATAGGAATTTTGACCAACATTTCACAGCAATAAATATCCGTAAAGATATGAATTTAAATGTTTTTGTGCTAAACGTAAATTAAATGAGTAAGTAATTCACATCTTTACTTGTACCAAAATCGCTCTTAATTGCTTTATTAACAAACAAAGATATTCTAGTTTATAAAATGTTAGCAGTTATTACGTAAAACATCCCTGGGGGATATCGGTCAAAATTAAGGTGGCACCTGGTTAAATCAGAATCTAAACCTCGTGGTTCCATTGTACACCGGAGCTACACCCCTCAACGCGCAACCCTATATGGACCTGGTCTGGAATAATTCCGGCCAGGGGGCATTATAGCAACAGCAATAACGTAAAATATAAAGAGAAAAAGGGACATGTTTATTATAAATGAGAAATAAGTACTAATTCTTTTACAACAGTCCCCATTAGAAAAAAATTTCTTTATTATTTTCTTTTTTTTCTTATATATATATATATATATATATATAATATATATATATATATATATATATATATATATGAAAGAGGCGACGTGGAGGGAAAATAATCGGGCAGAGTGGGTGACGTCGCCGACCACATGATGACTAACCGAGCATTTTCCCGCAAAGAATTCCAACGCAGACACAGGAACCACAGACAATTAATTGAATCCAAAACATTTTATTAAGTTTTGTCGAATCGTCCGCCCGGAGTTATATGGTGAACCGATTTATACAGAGTGTGTATAATTTTAGACACCAGATAGTTTTATAAGTTCATCTCATCACGTGACAGAGGGGTGTGACTAAATGGCTGATTGGATAAAAGTTATTTGTTTATGCTCTGATCTGATCTAATTTTTATGGACGCCGCACCGTGTCTAATTTCGTTAAAAAGTCAGCCATCTTTAATGAAATTGCCTGGGTTTACGAAAGACTGTTACAATGGGATTTTTACATAAGTTTTACTGGGACGACAATACTAAAATTTGGAGTATCTTTTGGAATTTAACACGAATGCCCAAGGGAAAATTAAGTACTTAAAGAGATTAAAAAGGGGAATGTAATTTTGAATACTAAAGTGAGGAATTAATAGTTTTTAAATGTTAAGAGTATTGAATTAAGAAATTACTAGCTTTTTAATATTATATATATAGAGAGAGATAGATAGATAGATAGATAGATAGATAGATAGATAGATAGGCCGACAAACAGCGAGAGAGAAAGACTTCAGGAAAACGGTTAATAAAAATATTCAGAGTGAAATAATATTACCTAGATTTTAAAAATATGCTAACAGTTATTTCGTAATATGTAAAAGAGAAAAGGTAGGATATTTATCATAAATATGAAATAAATGGGATCTCATCTATTGTGTGTTTTATAGCAGAATAAAGAAATCATGATGTGAGCTAAAGTTTGGAAATTATTTTTGTATTTCCTATGTTTTGTGTATTTCCGTAACTTAAAAATTCTTGAAATTTTTTCCCATCTCTAACAAATATGAGTTAACTTTAATCAATAACTGATACAATGTACAAAATGCTATACTTTCACATCCATAACTGGAAATTTATTTAAATGAGTCTATTAAAAAGAGCTCAGTTTTATTAAAGATGATAAATAGACAAAAAAATTTTGAATCGGAAACTTGAAGGAATCGAAATATGCAATTTAAAATGTTATTGAAAATCAAATAAAGAACATTTTAATTAGAACTGCGTTGCATAATGACATCAACAGTGCCTAGATTTTAGAAATCCACTTGAGGACCCTTAAAGTGAAATGGAGTAAAAGAAAGCAAAACACTGCAAAATAAAGCAAAAAAAAAAGTCCCCCTATTCACTCAGCACAAAAGCAAGTGTGGCACTTCAGACATATACTCTAAGTTGCTAAAACATGCATCATAAAGGCAGCAACTATTCAACAATCAGCGAACTAAATTTTAAAAAGGTATAAATCACAAAATATCTTATCAATACGCATGTATTTATAGTGTCAGTCCTCGACTTTCACATGCTTGATAATTCACGAGTTTGCCACTCAGAAATAAATGAAGTGTTTAGAGTTTAGCAGATTATTTTCAAACACGACTATTCTGTATTTCAATGCGCTATATATAGTGTTTGTTTTTAAGCTCCAATAAGTGCATTCCTGATTTAAAATTACGATTATACGAGTATCACATACTGATTATTTATTGTATTGTTTTTCTGCATTTTCAAAAACTATTGCTTATCTAATTTTATGTAACGTCCTGTAGATGCATAAAATATTAGTTAATAGTTTTATTTGATAATTCCTGAGTTTGCCATTCATAATTAAGTTTAAATGTGTTTTGAGTTTTGCAGATTAATATTTAAATTAAAATCAATAAATGTTTTCAAACTTAGCTATTCAGTATTTCAGTACGCTGTATAACGATTCTTTTTAAGCTTTTAAAAATGCATGGCTATTATAAAAAATATGTTTTATGTCACATACTCTTTATATAGTAAAGTATGTGTTTCTGTGTGTCTAAACTAATATGGTCAATAATACTGAATGATCAGTTTTAGAATGGGAGTATAGGATATCACCCGATCTCTGGGAGTCTAGACTAATTGACCTGTGTCGAAGTCATAATACACATAAAATGTCATTCCGATATCTAGTGATAAATATTATCATTCTTTATCCCAATTTCATATCCAAGCAAGTGAATTATATCTAAAAATCAAATAAGACTAATTCAGTCATACGTAATTTTCAACATCGAAATCGACAGTTTCCAAATTTTCAGCTGGGAAATAAATTTAAAAATGTGACTAGCACAAGGCATTATCAAATTTAATAATCTAATACAAACTTATTTGTCTGGTTAGTATAAAGAGCGGTAAATCAAAATAAAATGTTACCATACTCTAAAAATATTTTTCGGGATGTTTCTCCGACTGTATTTCTCTTCACATTAAGAGAGTAAATAATTTTTAGCGGAGATAATTAGTTTTGTAAAAGACAAATATTACTGTAAACCAGAATTAGGAGAAAGTCCCCGAACTAGACTCTTCCATTTTCTTCTAACGAATAAGCAAAATAAACGCATAATTCCTTTTGTTCCCGCGCAAGTAAACGATTCGAAAAAGAAAAGCACTTCAATAAAAATGTTGCTTCTTAAATTTATTTACCTATTAACAGCAGAAACGCTTTTTTTCAGCGGTAAATATTTAGATTTCTTCAGGGAAAACAACTGCATGTCAAACAAACGCGACTCGTTATTGTTCATGTTGTCAGTAAATATTTATAACAAAACATAATTGTGTAGCATTACTTTGATTTCTTACCGCTTTATCGATAACGATGACATACTTTTAAAGTAGCGTTTAAAAGATTTCTCTCACAAAAGATTGGCGAGCTTCCGCTGTTTTAAGTGCAGAGTAATATAAACAAGATGCTAATGAAGATTCTAGCAACATGGATAATTAGTAATAATTTCTTTAATAAATTTTTATAGTTGGTAACCTAGGATGTATATTTTTTGTGTTGTCTGATGTTGCTGGTAAAAGAGTTTGACTAGCACTTTTAGTTTGTTCAGATAAACTTAATGTAAGTTTGCATAAGTGTTTTCCACTAATATATATATTCTGTTCCACGGCATTAATTCACAAATTCATTTTTGCAATCATTTCACAAAACAAATCACTTAAAAGAATTAGTTTGATTAACAGCATGTTGAGATGGTCAACAATTAATACGTGAAATTTTTTCGGTCGATTATAAACAACGTGAAATATTCGGTCAATTATAGGATATTAGCGACATCGACAACAAACATCGATGTTTTGAAACATCGATATTCAATATTAGAACATCGATGCTAATAAAACATCGCCCAAAAAACATCGATGTTTTTGAACATCCATTCTTTAAAACTGGTTTAGTAACAGTACTTTTGAGAGGCATCTTAATATTAATTAACGATAACGTATATAAAAGCTCATGCTTATACTATTTATAAAATAAAACCCCATGGAAGGTTCTGGAGTGTCGAGAACATTTCAAGCGCTCTGATTGGTTCATTTGTTGTTAATTTCCATTTGTCTCGTTGCTAGGGTATCGTTCCCACTTTTGTATTCGTCCTTTTCAGAATTCAGACTTACATTTACTGAATGTGAAAATTATGCTACGTGGTTGGTTTTTTTAGTATGGTACTTTTTCATTAAAAAACCCCATCAAGACAACGTATAGGATATCATATATTAATTTCTTCTTTCGGAAGAACTATGAAAAATATTTTTAGAAAATTTCTGCTAAAGGCAGATAAAATACTAAACTCCGAATTCGACGTCGTAAAGTAGAGTTTTCGCCCAGAAGACGTATGTGTTACAAATCACAAGCAATGGAAACTACAAACTAAAAAAACTAATCTCATGTAAGAAACTAATATCATGTTTTAGGTCAAGGGTCGTAAACCTTTTAATACCTATCGCCCCACTTTTGTATCTTTGTTGATGGCAAAGTTTTTTTCCCCGCCCACCGGTGCATATCCGCAGTGACTAAATTTAGCGTATGTGCGAAGTAAATTTTAGAGGAGAGGCTTTGCAAAAAAATATGAAATTAAATTTTTTTTGTATTGTTCAGTCTTCATAAAAGACTTATTTTTATGTGTTAATAATTCATTATAATAATTTTTTATTATTATTATTCACTTATAGTTTGCATTTGCATTTTAGTTAAGTTCCTGCTCACTAGACGGCGTCATTATGTTTTTTTTTGTTGCTGATTCGACGCTAAGTAATGCAAAAAAAAAAATGGCTATTCGCTATGTGCATGAGATTCCATTCCTATTCTTTTTGCTAAGGATTGACATTTTGAAATCAATAATTCATGTGATATACTCTGATTCAGAATATTTATTCTCTGTGTCAAAAATTCAAGTTCTGTGCAAAACTGAAGTCATTTATTAAATTTATCGTATGGATACATGCATTGAAGTTTTATTTCGTATTGATTTATTCAACTATTATTCAGATGATGGTAAAAGGTAAGCCATTCCAATATTATGTGCATTAAAAGAATTAAGAAGATTGATTCACTGCATCTTTAAAACAATTCCATAAAATATTTTAATTTGGTAATAGAAAATAATACAGTCCACTAAACTACGACACATTATTAATAGCTTCACTGACCCTCCATAGTTTTGGTCCGTCGAGCCGGAGAACTAGCATTTGTTTGAAAATATTAGAGAATTGAATTTGAATAAGATTATTTTTAAGTGAAACTATTTTATCAAAATTAAAGGATGATCTAAATCTATTGGAATCAGAACTAAAAAAAAGAGTTTCTTGATATTTATTAAGATGATGAACTATTGTATGTTCAATTTTCTGAAGCTAAAGATAAAATATTTGATATGATTACAAAAATAAATGAGCTTTTGAAAAATTGTAACAGGCAAAATGGCGATTGTTCTAAATCAACTTCTAGTAATTCTCATGATAGTAATTTAAAGCTTCCAAAATTTGAACTTCCGGTGTTCTATGTAATATTAACCAATGGTTATCTTTTAAGGAAATTTTTGTGTCTGCTATTCACAATAATAACAATTTAACATAGTTGCAAAAGTTACAATATTTGACTTCTTCAATTAAAAGGGCAGCTTCAAAATTAATTGCTGGATTTCATAATTGCCGCCAATTTAAAAGTATAAGTATTCAAGAACGTTGGAATTTCGTTAAAAATAAAAAATTGTGTGTTAACTGTTTAAGAAATAATCATTTTTCTTCGAAGTGTCTTATTAGTACAGGATGTAGAACCTGTAAGAGTAACCATCATACAAGGCTTCATTCGGAACAATTTAATTCAGATGTCAACTCTAAGGAAATTCCAATTAATAAAACAGCCGTTATTCCAGAAGTCACTGAGTCAAATTGCCTCGTGACTCAAACCAATTCAACCAATTGTCAAACGTTATTGTCAATGGTTGTGATACAAGTAAAGTCAAATACAGACCAGTTTTTTTTCTGCTAAAGCATTAATTGATTCAGGATCGCAAAGATCCTTAATTTCTAAAGACTTTTGTCAAGGTTGGGTCTCCCTACTAAAAATAAAAGACACAGAATTTTAGGAATAAATAACTGTGTTGCAGAATCTTCAGCTTGCGAAGTTAACCCATTAATGCCGACTTCGTTTTCTTTAACCATTTTTGCTACTTCTCTCATATTTGTATGTTTTATGTCTATTAATGTGTATTATACTAAAATTATATTTTTAGTTGCACTTTAACTATCTTTTTTTTTACTGGTACGTTTTCGTACCAATCGGCGTTCGTGTGTAGTACACATCGAGAATAAAAGCTAATATTAAATTTATTTATTAATGAAAATAATAACAAAATCGGGAATATCACAATTAAATGAAAAGCACGTTAGATGATTTTCTGACAGAATAAAACAATAAATGTCTATTGAGTGCAAACATGATAGTTTTTATGGCACTGAGGATGCAGTGGCACATTACACTTTTCGCACTTGTAGCTGCTTCTCCCGGAACAGTTCTTGCAACGGACATGTTTTTGATCTGATCTGATTCACCAGTGACTATTGTTGTCAAATCTTATTTGTGAGGGCGCTTTATACCTAAATTAAATTGGCTTACCTGGCCCTCTAGGCAATGTTCCATAAGTGCCTAACAGTTCCTGTGCGCATTGTCTTACTAACTCAAGAAGTGGGATTTCATCAATATCATTTTTCATTTTATACAATTTCCATCCGTTTATAACACTGGCACTAAGTACAAACGAAAACAATGGTCACCACCACTTTTTAGAACTAATTCTTACCTGATAATTTGCCACAGCTTGATCAACAAGGTCGACACCACCCATATGCTTATTATAAATTTTTAGCTGTTGTGTCATGGAAACATTCATTTTCTTTTTTTCTGCGGCCCTTCATCGAGTAGCAGATGCAATAGATTTTGTAGAAACTTTGTTACTTGCAACAGTAACAACTTTATTGTCATTCCATTTGACGATACTGATATCTTTCATGACATATGTATTCATATGTCCCCCTTGCCGACTTTTTCAAGATTTCTTTGGATGATAAAGGAGCATTTTTCAGCCGGTTTTCTCTCAATGTCCCGGTTCCTGCTATGCCTCTTTTCGATAGCTCTTTCAGCAAGGGAATGCTAGTAAATAAGTTGTCCATGACATCATGTGTCCCAGGTGGGATTTTGCATTTGTCTAGTAATCCAAGAACAACATCGGCACCTTGGCCTAAATCAGATTTTGATAATTTTGTAGATGCTCCACAATAAGGTTCATCATGCAATAAAGACCATTAGAAGAACACATAGTCCAAAGTTTGAAGCCAAAACGTTTTGGCTTACCACTTAGGAATTGTTTTAGTCCGTGGTGCCCGAAATATGGAATTATAGACTCATCTACACTCAAAATTTTATACCAACAGCATAAAAGCATGACTTTCAAGGGGCAACAATTTATAAAATACACTTTTATAACAATGATTTAAAAGTCAAAATATTATTTAAAAAAATTCTAATTCATACCTGAAAGATTTTCGATTTTAATTCAAACGTGAAAGATTTCCGATATTAATTCAAACTTGACTATACATTTGCCGGTTGGTACGGTTTCGTACCAACGATATGTAAGTTTTTATATTTTATAATACAAAGCAAAACATGACTTTCGAGTGGCATGAATTTATAAATTACACTTTTAAAACAGTGATTAATAGTCAATATATAATTTTGAGATAAATCCAAAACTCTAAACTTACTTTTTTCTATGTGATGTCAGAGGGATCTTGTTTCACGACGCTTTCACCTGAGCATAACGTAAAATAACAACAAGAACTTGAGAGCAAATGGTGGAAAATCTATTTTTCCCGCTATCAGTGAACTATTCTTGGAGCACATGAACAATATTGGACAACTAGACACATTTAGTGCAGAGAAAAAAAATATTCTTAAGCTGGTACGTTTTCGTACCAATCGGCATTAATGGGTTAATTTAACATTTACTTCTTATTTCAAAGCTGAATTTTTTAATATTGATGTTTTGATAGTTGATAAAGTAACTTCAAATCTCCCTAACTTTACTTTTTGTTATCAGTCCTGGCCCCATCTTGAAGGTTTACAACTTGCTGACCCAACATTTTATAAATCACTTTCAATAGATCTTTTGATTGGTGCGAACATATATGCTGAAATTCTAATAGGACAATCAATATTAGGTCCAAAGGGATCAATGCCATTAATTCCAAACTTGGTTGGCTATTATCTGGAGTTATTTATTCACCATATGCTTCGTCTACGGTTGTTAATTGTCATGCTACAGTATATTTGGATACTGATTTGCAAAAATACTGGCAACTTGAGTCTATTCCAAATTCGGTCATAATTCCATCAACGGAACAAAAATTTGTAAATTCTGTGGTCAGAACTGATTAAGGAAGGTATATGGTTGATTTACCTTTCAAGTCAACTCCAACTTTTGGAGATTCAAATCTTTGGCATTGAAGCGTTTTTTGACCTTGGAACGGAAATTACAGGGCATTATCCACTGAAGCAACAATATTCGCAATTTCTTAAAGAACATTTGGAATTAAAACATATGGAACTGGTGCCCTATTCTGAGCTAAATTCACCCAATTGTTTTTATCTCCCACATCATGGAGTAGTAAAGGAGGACAGTACAACTACCAAGTTACGAGTTGTTTTCGATGCCTCCGCCAGA
This sequence comes from Dolomedes plantarius, assembly GCA_907164885.2. Lineage (NCBI taxonomy): Eukaryota > Metazoa > Arthropoda > Arachnida > Araneae > Dolomedidae > Dolomedes > Dolomedes plantarius. The sequence goes on from OU015495.1 coordinate 38,935,418, forward strand.
GATTCCGAAGGCTATTCACTGAATGATTTTTTAGATATTGGGCCAAAATTACAGCCAGATAATTTCAATGTCCTTCTGAAATTTCGTACTCATCCCATTGCTTTAAGTGCGGATATTGAGAAAATGTACAGACAGGTATTGATAAACTCTAAACATGCAGATTTCCAACGTATTCTATGGAGATATAATTCAAATGAGCCCATCAACTTGTATAGGTTGTTAGCGGTTACTTATGGCACCGCATCGGCTCCTTTCTTAGCTATTCGTACCTTAAGAAAATTAGCCAAGGATTATGAACTTGAATTCCCCGATGCATCTCGCATCATTAGAAATGACTTTTATGTTGACGATTTACTGTCCAGTGCAGATTCAATTCATCAAGCAAAACAGATAGTTTCCGATCTGAATAAGGTTATGAAACATGGAGAATTCACGCTCCGTAAATGGACATCTAATTTCCCTGAAGTATTGTCAAATCTTCCCAATGAACTAAAATCAAGTACCCAAGAGACCACTATTGAGAAAAATTCTTCCATTAAAGTATTAGGTTTGTTTTGGAATTCGTCTAAAGACGTAATTCAGATTCGTATCTCTAAATCTGAAATTGTAACTACCAAAAGACAGTTATTTTCAGTAATTGCAAAATTTTTTTTACCCTCTTGGTTTTTTGTGCCCTACTACTATTTGTTTGAAGATAATGATGCAAAATTTATGGCAGGAAAAAATTTCATGGGATTCACCTATTCCAAATTTCATCCAAAAATCGTGGCAAGAGATTAATTCACAGCTTAATATTCTAAAGCAGATTGAAATTCCTCGATTCTTAATTATTCCAAAAAACTCTGATTCAACTATTCAAATTCATGGTTTTTGCGAAGGATCTGGTAAAACTTATGCGGCAGTCATATACCTTCGGGTTATCACCTGTACTGGAGAAATTTCTTTAAATTTTACCGCTGCCAAAACTAAAGTAAATCCCCTAAAACCTGTGACCTTATCGAGGATTGAACTTTGTGCTTATCCATGGCTGCATTCACAAGCATTAAAATAATTATTAAGGGGGATTAGTCCTTTGGTGAACTAATCTGGAAAATACGATATTGAAGAAAATTAAAAAATACCAAATTGAACAAGCAATTTGGACATATAATTCTTCATCGTAAAAAAAAAATTCTAGGCCAAAGAAATCAGCTTTGGTTTCAAAATTACAAAAGTTTCTTAATTACAGAAGGGGGAAAACGTTGTAACGATAGAGTTACTGATTCTGGAGTAATATCATTTATCACATTTTAAACTTATTTTTTATTAGATAAATTCGATTGATCGAGAATTTTTTTTATAAATTTATACCAACTTTTATTTATATCTATATAAATTTATAATAAAATAATAATACGATAATAACTTAATAAATAATTTTTATTAAGTTATATTTTACAAATTTTTACTTATAGATTTGAAAGAATAGTGATTATGAAATGTGTATAAATTAATAATTAATTTTTATGTTCTGTACTTCTTTAATCCACAAAAAAAAAATTAATTTACAAGAATACGGAGAAAGACTTATCAACAGAAGAGACACTCCACATATTAGAATAATTAATATAAAAACATATTTTAATTACAAATATATATCCTCTCACTTTAAAAATGTATCCTATTTATTAAAATATTAATACTATCAGTTTTGAAAAATGTGTTATTAAATTATATTTTTCATATTATCCGATAATAAATGTTTGAAACTCACAAAACAGGGCATATTTTCTAACATTCTCTCTCTCGTATGACAAAAGAAATATATTAATTCATAATTCACATTGTTGAAGTTTTAGTAAAGGCAAAAGTTATTCTTACAACAGTGAAACTTCGATGTACTAGGTGCAGCTTTGATGTTTATTTATTAACCCCAAAGCTTCATTTGCAGAAAAAACACATTCCTTAGAAACTGTTCTTTAATACAAAAATAAATGAATCACTTAATCAATAATACATAAAATTAAATTTTAGAAATATATTTTATGCTTAGAATATCATGATGTACATTTTAAACTATCTACCTACTTTTAAAGTACTTTTTTTGAAAGTGTACAATAGTGATTAAATACGCATATTTTTAGTTCAAATGTAATACAAAATCATAAAAATAGATTTTGGTAAAATTTTTCCTAAAATTTTATTTTCATAAATGTTTAGTAAAATTTAATGTTTACGCCAGACGCCCTTTACTCCATACAATCAAAATGCACTTTAATTTCCTTTACACTATATACTATTCCTTTATATTATATACATTTACCTGTGAAATGAATCAAAAGTTTTAAAATACTTCCGAAAATCAATGAAATATATAAAAATATCTAGAAAAAAGTTTTTTTAATTATCTTTTTTATGTGGAAGTGCTTGTAAATTGATAAAATTAACACATATAGCTTAGGTTTTAATTCAAAACATAGTTAGCAATATTTAAATCACTGTTACAAAATTTCGTTGAAAAGTATTTAAAATATTTTAAGCAATTATTTATCTCGTATACAAAAACTGAAAAATCAGATTTTTAGAAAATGCATTTAGATTTTACTTCCGGTCTTTTAAGCGTCCTCTCTGGTTTACTAAATTGGCCATATCTTCTGTTCTTATAATCGTACGAATAATAGTAAAGCAGTTTTAGAATTCTAAAGGATTGCTTTTTTTCAAATAAAACAATAAAAATAATTCGAAATTTTCCACCAAAACAGTCTTTTCAACGTAGGCAGATACAATAAGAAAGGTGTTAAGAAATTGCTTTCATAAAAAATATCCAATAATCAATGAACTAAAAAAGGAGAAAGTCCCTAGAATAATTTTTTTTCGTATGGAAAAAAAGAATAAAAAGGAAGTATACGAACACATAATTCATTTTGGTCCCTTGCAATAACGGGCACAAGGTAACGATTCGAAAGAGAAAGTGCACTTCAATAAGAATGTTCCTTCCTAAGTTTATTTACCTAATAGAGGAAGAAATGATTTTTTACGGCAATAAAGTTTTCTTCAAAGCTCGGATTTTCTGCGAGAGGATAATTTAATATACACAAATTATGAACATCAGAAACAAATATCTAGGTGGGATCAAATTAATATTTTGTTTCTTTAACAATGATTTTTCTTCCACTTACAAAACATGCTTAAAAAATCGTCGAAATAATTATTTTTAAAATGAATAGAGTTCCAAAATGATGTTGCAACGTTTAAAAAAACTAATTAGTTAACAATTAGTTTAGCAAATGCGTCTGGAAAACGGTTGTTAAAAACATACGTAGCATCAATTTGGTTAATTCATGTATAATAATGATTCCGATGTTTTTTCCTAGTCATAAACGACTAAAACAAATGTTTTATTTAATAAGAGGGCATGTCAAATAAATAAAAATATATATTAAGAGGTATATTTTTCGATAAGTTTTTTTCTTAAAATCGTTGATTGAGATGGTTCAATGACCAGTTTACCACCACGATCTGCACTGGTCCTTCAAATTAACGAATGTGACTTACTTTCTCTATGTAACGATATTGATATGTTCAAAAGTTTATTAAGAAAGGGGTTCTATATTACGTCACATTACTATAAATTTTAATAATTTTATATCTTTTGAAAGTTCGTAGGCATTTTGCCAGGAGGACATTATTAGAATGATGTGTTAGATGTCCTCTATACGTTACAGATATGCCACGTTTTCTGATTTTCTGTAAATATTTATTAATTTGTGAATTCTACAGCGTTAAATGAAAATAGGAGAGTTACTGTGCAAGAAACATACGGATTTAGGCACAGTCCTGTCTATATAAAGATTTTATGAAAGGTATGGTTTGGTTCGGTACGGAGCGCTACGGTCATTTTTAGCTACACGGTGGCTAATTAGACCAGGGCCTACTGATTAAAGCCTATTCCGAACGGCTACAAACATCCATGCCAACAGCGGGACTTGAACCCACAGACTCTGGTACCGAAAGCCAGCGCCCTAGCCATTCGGCCACTGTCCGGCTTTTGGAAAGGACCTGTGCATGGCAAAGGTCAGTTAAATCCTAAGCCGGCTATCGACGCGTGCACTAAACAAGTTAATCATTTTGTGCCTTCAATGTAGCAACAAAGAATATTAACTACTCTTATTTTGGAAACAGTGTTAATAATTGAAAATTTTAAGAAATGGCGTTGTTCACTTGTTCTTCAAAATCACTTGCTCTTTAAAAGTACCCGACTTCGTTCGAAGCTGTTTTTGTTTTCAAAACCTTTACTTACGCAAATTATGGTCCTTAGTTTTTGAGGGAATATAGCACCAAAACTGAAAAATTATGAAAAAATAGTCCGAAGCTATACAACATTTTATAAAATTTTAGACATTTTGTCGCATTTTTGTAATTTTTAGTCATAAACAGCTCTAGCTCTAAAAAAATATTTCAGGTAGTCTCTTCTAACGAAACTACCGCGGGTTATTAACATAGGGTTACTTATCGTTGCTTACCTCTTTTTTTTTTGACGCATTTTGGTACTTTTCTGTTTAACTGTTTTACTGCTACTGGGTTTGGCACGCTGCCAATATTATAACTCGCGACGGACTCTGAATTCTTTTCTTTCCGGAGGATCGTTATTGAGGAACGTAATCCTACGTTAAAAGGAATAATGCATAAAAACTAATTTCTTTTAATTATATGTATGTAAGGCTTCATGAATGTAATAAACTAAAAACCAAACGATACCTACAAATCTGGACAAAATACAGGTCATTATATGCAATTATATGCAAAATTTCAGTCATTTTTCATGAGATTTATCATAAATACAGTTATAAATAAAACCATAATATACCTAGAGAGTAATATGTAGTTCATGCCATTCTTAATACTAAGAAAAATATACTTGAAGTATTTCATAAAACATATCGTGATTATATTTTGTGTTGTCAGAAGAGTCGCTTACAATTTTGATGAAAAGTAAATTCTTCAGAAAATTCAATTTACGTTTTCACTTGTATTGAAATGGACAGCTGTTGCTCTTCTTTAGAGCAATCTAATTTCGTTTCTAATGATCGTACGGAAAAAATAAAGTCATATATCTGCGTTTGCTGTGCAGAGGTGTTAAGGCTGCTATGTACTAACCCCATTGGAGTCACTCACCTGAATGTCAACCTACGGAGAAAATTTGTCCACGGATTGCCGACTTGGATTCAAAGATTTTTTTTTTTAAATTGTACTCCATCATAGAGAAAGAAATTTTACATTTGTGTACATTTTTCGTTTACAAAAAATGCAATTAATATTTTAAAATTTAAATTATTCGGGGAAAAATCTGGTATAGTGTGTTTTAAACGCTCATAAATTCCTTCGGTGGACGAAATTTATAAAATGAATCCTGTAGCGCTTTGCGGAAAAGTTCAGGCTATCTGGCAATACCAATTTTATTGGATTATCAGAATTTATGTACCCGTAAATAGTTGACAAAAATATATTTTAAATAAAAGATTTGGGGGCAATGCTTAACTCCCCTTTAGAGAGAGAGCCATTACAATCCCTCAAAATGTCAATCCTAAGGGGAGTGGAATTCTCAAACTGTCAACTGGACTCTCCCACCACAAGAGTCTGCAAGAAGTGGAAAATGGAAATACAGCTGCTATGTACTAATAAAAAAATCGTAAGTCCAAAATTGGCAAAAATGAGTTATCAAATCAGGCATGTTTGAAAAATCAAGGGTTACTGCAGGGTACAAAAATATAAGTCCAGTTCCACTCCTAAATATTTTTATTCATCAGTGAGAAAATCTGGGATATGTCAAACAAAACACAAACATGTTAGTGTTAAAGTGTTATGTCCCAACCAAGGACTTAACACTCTTTACTCAACAAAAATAAAATTAGAAAAATCTACTTTAAAAAAATTAAACGTAAAAAACTGACTTTACAAAAGCAATTGTCAATCCCGTTTTTCTTAAAAGTACGATTTTGGACTTGACACTCTTTACACAGAAAACGCAGATATAGATACAGAAATTTACATAGCTTAAAAAACAGGAATTAAAAATACATTCGGAATATTCATCTAACTCGATGTTTTAAAACTCTTTCTGGGGCGCCGTTCGCGCAGAGCGAACGTTAAATCTAGTTTTCTGTTCACTTGTATTCAATGTATTCTAGTTAAATAAGCAGAAAATGGCTAGTGCTGCCATCTGTTATCATTTTAAAGAAGTAAAAATATTTTGTAACCTTTAATTGGAAATATTTTAAAGATTTTTTATTTTAAAAAATATCTAGAAAAAAGACTGCACCATGCAAACGGTGGAGGTGGTATCCCCTGAAAGGGTTAAATGTAGTCTGATACATTAAGGCATGTTTTTTTAACCTGTGGTCCATGGACCCTTCAGGGTTAGTGAATAAATATGCGGGGAGCCACCGACTTGAAAGAGCATTTTAATCCAGGAACTCGATAAAGCGGCAAAACAAGTTTAAAAACTTTTTATTCGAAATTAAAATTAATGTACGCATTCAATTCGAAAATCAATAAAAACTATGTAGTAGACTTTAAATTTGAATTCAATGAGAATACAGTAGACCTTCAATAAAGTGTTTTGAAAATGCAACTGTGAGATTTATTTTCTACAGTTCTGGTGTTAAATTTTCCCGTAAATAATTCATTAAATGCGTTATTAGTGAAATTTTCCCTTTTATTGTACATACTGCAAATCCGTGGTTCTCAATAGCTGTTCATAGGCGTGTCGTATGCGCTTTTTTTTTGTAATACTTTTCAAAACTATTTAATTTAACCTTCTTATCTTCACACTCTTAAGTTAAATTAGTAGGAGAGATCAATAGCTTTTACCAGATTATCAAAGGTGCTCGCGATACATAAAAAGGTTATGACACAATGCCTTAACGCTGCTGTGTACTAATCCTATTGGATTCGCTCATCTCAGTGTCAGCTTATTGAGGAAATGCGTATACTATTGATACCTACATAAATGCTGATAATCCAATTAAAAGGTATTTTCAGATAGCCCGAACTTTATGCACCATGCAACCGAATTCATTTTATAAATTTCGTCCACCAAAGGAATTTAGGAGTGTTTAAAACACACTATACCTGATTTTTCTTCCGAAAAGTTTAAATTTAAAAATATTATTCGCATTTTTTTACAACGAAAAATGCCCCAAGGTGTAAAATTTCTTCTTAATTACGGAGCACAATTTAATAAAAAAATTTCAGGTAGTCTCTTCTAACGACACTACCTCGGGTTATTAACGCAGGATTACTTTTCGTTTCTTACCTCTTTTGTATGTATATATGTATATATGCATTATGTATGTATGTATATATATGTACGTATGTTTATATATATATACATATATGCATGTCAAAATTTTGATGCTTTTTGGTACTTTTCTGTTTTACTGCTTATTGCTTGTCCAAGCGATACAGACTGGTTTCGGCGCGCTGCCAAAATCATAACTCGCGAGGTACGGACGGACGGTTTTAGTTTCTGGAATTTTTCTTTCCGGAGTACCGGTATGGAGGAACGTAATCCTAAATTAAAAATCCTTCAATCCAAGTCCACAATCCTTTGACAAATTTTCTCCATAGGTTAACACTGAGGGGAGATAATCCAATAGGGTAAGTACACAGCAGCCTTTAAAATAGAACTTAATATTTTATTCCTCCCACAAACACTCAAGCTAACGGAAAGAGAATTTCATAATGCATATAGAAGTAACACCCGTCTAACAAAATCTTAAACAATCAACTAAATCCACATGCATAGAAACGCCAAATATCTATTTCCAGCCTACAGCCGTAGGGGAAACAGAAGCAGCTCTTATTTGAAAATCTCTAACTATACAAATTTATTCCAATATGGTGGTGAAAAATAAATGCCGCTCAATAATAGAACCTTAAACGCGCATTCAAATTTTATTCAAACTGTCACATTTTCCCTGTTGGGGTTGTCAAAGGGTTTTAAAATATCGATGTCGGGAACTGGCATCGTTTCAAATTTTCCTTCTTTTACACGGAACGCTACTCGTATGGGGTCTTGAAACACAAGTCTGAATTACAAAATTACTTTACGGAATGCTGATATTCTATTCGCCTGCAAATATCTCTGTTGTGAGTGAAAATGTCAGATAAGAGAATTTTTTTTTGTCTTCCATTTATTAAATAGGAATTATTCTGGAAAAACCTATTTGCTGGGACACATGGGGAGGCAATTTTGTTTTATCGCAGATTGTGGTGAATACATGAATGGAAAAGTAAAGTTATCACTACTTTTTTACTGACTTTTATGAGAGTAGAAATCATTGTAATTTATTTATCATTATGGAAAAAAAGATAAAGGAATTGTATGACGTCCCACAAACGGTTAAGATCAAACACTACATTTAAAAATTTTTAAAAAAATTAAAAATTATAGTTCATCAATTTTAAAAGCATTAATAATTCATTTTGATATAAAGATTTCGTCGTTTTCATTTCTCGGTGCAAACAAACAAACAAACAAACAAACAACCAAACAGAAAACCAACCAACCATACCTACATACATACACACCCACATACATGCATGCATACATACAAACATACATACATCGAACTTTATTTGTAATTTATTTCATTTATTTGAAAATTGAAATTATTTTTTTAAATTTGCTGTAAAAAAACATGTGACTAACCATTAAAGGTTCGTAGTGAGTAAAGGCTTTTCTATTATGAAATCAAGGCCATATACATAAACAGAAAATTTACTCCATAGAATTTGAGCGAACAATCTGAGGGAAAAATAATTCTATACACATACAGTTTGTGTAATATGTCGTGACAAGGGATCCCAAAAGAGGAAATTAAGTTTACACAACATTAGAACATATCTAAGAAATTCTCATTTCACTTGTCAATCAGCAACTAATGTATTTATTAGTACTAACTCGTCATAGTGTAATATTAAATACTTGACAAACTCCCTATCTTTAAATAAAATCGACAAATTTTTAGATCAAGTGATCTTAAATTCAAATCTTAAATTCTCCTTTATACCTAGTATGAGCACAATTTATCTTTCGGAGTTACTTCAGCACCGTATTTAAGTCTATCCAAAATAGCTTGTTCTGACGTTCATCCAAGCTCATGAACTTATTCAAATGGGTCTGTGAGGATTCACAAAAATTTCGTGAAAATTGCAAATGGAGGGGAAGTTTGAGAGAACGAGTGGAGTGTAAATTTAAAAAAAAAACTTGAAATTTTTACAACTTGCCTTCTATATACATTTGGATGTATTTTCATCTATTTTCTTTTATTAAGGGTGTGTTCAAAAGGTTTTTTTAATAGCTTTGGACATTTATGATCCATTATAATTTATTCGTTTAACTATGTTCTTGGCATTTTTCTTGGCATTAAATGTGATACAGTTAGTGAATATTTGACTTTGCTTATATATGTTCATAGCTATATGTCCAATGGTTTTAAATTTAAGCTCTGACAAAACATGCATACCCAGAGTCATGATATTCTATAAAAGACGAATCTGGGTTAGCTACCTGCGTGGAATGCCGAATAGGCAAATTTTTTTTCCTACAAAATCGATAAATAATGCTCATCTACTGAAAATTTAGTCTTTTTATAAAACAATCTTTCATTCAAACAGAGTTTTATTTTTCGGAAATGATTATATATATATATATAAATGACCGCAAAATCACCTTTGCCTCAAACTTGCGCATTTTACCCAAAGACATGAATCTTAAGATGACTTCTTAGGATCACTGGTTAACTTTAAAAGATCTTAGATGATTTGAGAATACAGTGGTACCGTAATTCCCATAATATGCAACGAGGTATAAAAAAAAATTTTAAAAAGTAGCAGATGCTAACGATATAATACAGTTAGAATATCTCTCAACATCCTCTATACACACTTTAATCGTTATATTACTCACTGAAATATGGAGATTAATCAAAAGTTCCATGTACACGTGGGTGCATTTTAACAAAACAACAGTGGATAGTTTTGTAACGTAAATCTGAAATGGAGACCACACACTCCCGAATCAAGCGGAATATAAAATAATGAGGTGTAATAATTGTTAGAGACCAAAATCTCATAAAAATGATTTTAATAATCAATAGAAGAGCAAACGTTAATTTAAAAAAAAGATTTTCAGATAAATGTCAAATGAAAGTTTATCGTACATAAAATGCCTTTTATATGGTGTACTCTTATTTCAGCGGTGCATGATGTATATTTTATATGATGCATAAGTATTTCAGCGATGTCTCTGCATCTTTCAAAAAGAGAAACACCATCTGGCGATGTTTTCAGTTTCTGCTCCACGAATTTAAGGACAGAATCCAAAACTGCCGTACCTTCTTCAAAAAAATATCATCACCCAGTGAACAGAAATTTCCTTCCAATCTTAATTTTCGAAGCCAGTGATTAGAACCAAGAGGGTGTTGAGCATGTTAATTAATTTCAACTTTATATCATAGACCAGTATCTCATAGACCTTATATCATAGACCAGTAGCATAGTAGAAATTTCTTCTGATTTTATAGTTTTATACATATGATTTACTTGCTCGGTACGCTATATTTCTTACTTATAAAATAATAAACTAGTCAAAGACTTACAGGATCACATATCAACAAGGTGGATCACAAAAGCAATTCAGGGAACGTTAAAACACTATCCCCACTGAATCAATTTTTCTCAACTTAGATGCCGAAAGAGGTTATGTTCTATAAACCTAATGTTATACGTTTAGAAAGTCAATTGCCTGTGCATAAATAACGAGATTAAGACGATTTATTTTATTTATTAACCAAAAAAATTTTGCCAAGTTTCTTCAATTACAGTTTGAGAGCTTCAAATATTAAGTAGAGCAAATAACCGCTTAAGAACATATTTCCAGTTCTCATGACATTTATTTACTTGACATAAAAAAAACGTACTAGTTGCATTTCAGATACTTTGTCTATCCTCTAATCTACCGAATCAGCAGAAGCCCCTTCGAACTCTAGCAACCAAGAGAGTGAAAATAGGGAAGCAATCAATAAAAACCTTTTTAATATATTTGAATTTGCTAATGGAAACTGCGTGTAATTATCTTCCAAAAGTCAATAGTTCTTCCGGAACTTGAGTAAATACCATTTGAAGTGGGCATAAAAAATTAATCAAGTCTTTTTTTTTCCCGTGAATGATATGTAGCCCAAATAATTTATCTGAAAAAAATATTCTAAGCAAATAAAACCTGTCTCCGGTAAACGAAATATAAAACGATGCGATCGGAATTAAATCCGCGAAAGCTCCTTATAAATAATTTAATTCAAACGTAATTTATTTCGAAAAACGTAAAGGCACACACGTTCAGTTTCAAAAGCATTTCTGGATAAAATACTGGCATCGTAAAATTATTAAATTGAGTTGTAAATATTTCATGAGTTAATTTTGTAGCAGAATTTATACGCAGTGCTATATAAGAAATATCATAACAGTAATTACCGAGGATTTTGGGGATAATTCAAATGCGTTTTATTGACTAACAAGAAAGTAAATCTAATATTTGTACAAAATAAATAAATAATGAATGTAATAGACCATTTTAAAAGGATTATGTTGTAAAAGAAAATGCAGGGTTAAAATGAAACATTACCCTTTGTTTATTTAAAGAATCAAAGGAAATTGTTGTTTTTTAAATACAAAATTTTTTGAATTATTCATATATATAAATACTACACTTTATTTTTATGCGATAAATAAGGCTATAGTAAACAAATAGTAACATTTAGGTTATTATTTGCTAATATAAAACAAACATTTATAAGATAAATATCATATTTTAGTAAAAATACTTCGAGAAGATTGTCAAAAATTTACCTATTTCAACTTATACGAACAGGTATTTAAAACCCTTTCTCTTTGTAAAGGATTTTAAAATAGTACAGTTTACATTTTTACAGTAAATAAATAATGTTTCAACGAAGTTACGGCTATCTCCGCTTTATTTTAATTAATTGGTTTATTAATTAGAAAGTTCTTCATACGCAGTTCCTCAAAGAAGTTTTTACTGATTTTACATCATTGATTATAAATTCTTCTATGACCTTTTTTATTACTATCTACATTTTTGTAAATTTTGCTTACATATAATGTTCAGTTTTTTTTTTTCATCTACTCGGAAGCAATTGTGGGCACGTTCGCCATTCTATAAGGCGATTTTATTGTCTTTTACATTATAGAATTATAGAAGCAACTTATTGATAGAACCAGCATCATTGCTTATAATGTGCCATCACAGGAACTTCCAAGATTTATACAAGATTTGCACACGGGCCCACTATACGACGCTATCCCCTATACAATATGGGTGACGCCTTCTTTAATGCAAAAAAGCTTACACACTCAGCTAATATACTCTACAATTAATTTAGGAGTAAGAAAGTCCACTCTTTTCAGTTTAAACTGACCTTTCAGCTCTATAAAAAATATGTACCCCCAAAATTCCCAAATTCTGGATATTATATAGTTTTCCTCCAAATAAAAAGACAAACAGCGACAATTTATTTTTTTTTTAAATTCTGAATATTTAATAACGTTATATCTTAAATTACAAAAAACAAATTAATTGTTTGATAGTTTGTAAGATACCATAATAGTAAAAGAAAAATCTTACATTTCCCAAACTTTCTTCTTTAGCAAATCAGTTACGTAATACAGTGTAATTAACGCAGTGCCAGAAGCTTTCAGGATTTTAAACCCTTCCTAATTAGTAATAAAAATGTTTGCTTCCCTCGGGATACAGACAGAATCTTTTGCGATACTTTCCAAATGATGTTTTAGAAAAATCTCTCTGCGTAAGGCTTGATTATTTTTAAAATATTAACACAGAGATAAAATATTAAAAATTGAGAAAATGTTATATTAATTTGCGTCGATTCACCTTAAAGCGAAGCTCGATTAAGCGACTACGTGTTATTACGACCCACTTAGAAGACCTCATCTGTTCTCCTACCGGTGTTATGCTATTTTACTATCTATATAACATATCTATTTAATCGATATAACGACAAGCAGCTGAAGTAGGTACCTACATCCTTAGAGATTTCCGAAGTCCAACTACTCGTGGGCTATAGAAGCTACGTTTGGGCATGAATTTAAACACCCCCATGCCCTGAAAATAAACCACCAATAACCTGAATCCGGTAATCCATGAACGTAAACTCATTAAAATAAGACCTTGATTAATATTTCACTTTTCGTGTGCAGTGAAAACTACAGTTTTAAATGAGTGCACGAGCGTGAAAAAACTCGAATTAATTTTGAATTTCATATTTTAATATAATATAATTTATTGGTATCTTTGTTACCTTTTGTTTATATTTTTTTATTCTTTAACTACATACATACGAGTTAAGGCTTGTGAAGAAGTGAGGAAACACAGAATCAGGAAGGATTCCGTTCGACAGCTACAAAATATCATAATGCAGAGAAATGTTTCTTTAAATTTTCCTCGATATTTCATGGTTATATGGTCGATTACTCGTAGCGAAATACTCCTGCGATTTCCCAATAACACATAAATGAGATTTTACAAATAGTAAATAATAAAGTGAGCACGCGATATATATATATATATATATATATATATATATAGCCCTTTTATGGTTGATATTGCCCGATGTTTATATTTAACTCTAGATAAAAAATAAAAAAAAATATTTACAATTTTTGCACAAGTACAATTCTGTTATTCAAATATACTCATATATGGTTACAATAGCCTTGAGGAGACTTTCGCTTCAGAAGAAATTATATTAAAGTCAAATTTCCAGTCTAATAATTTTTTTGCGATATCAAAAGATAACTTTCGTATTTAAAAAAAATAATGAAACTAAAATTTACTTTCAGTTATTTTAAAAAGGAATGAAATAACTCTTTTTTTTAGAATGAATATTATTGACTTTCTTTGAGATACGAATTTTTATATCGAGGATCAACGCTGAGTGTTTTACCTTAAGGCGGGTATACATACATCGATTAAAGGGTAACGATGAACTTTCACCAACGATGAACTTTCACCAAATTTTAAAGGGTCGCATACGGCGCATGGTTTGAAATTCATTTGACCGTAGCAAACCGAATGCTTTTGCAGCCGTTCGTTCGTTTCGTGATGTGAATTAATGGTTCCAATCCATCGTGATGGTTCCAATCCATAAAAATTGCACAACGAAGTTTCCGCTAACGGACAAGGAAATTAAGCTTCCTACTTGATACAGAATTTCCAAGCAAAGAAGTAACAACATTCCAACCTAAATTGTAGGTTCTCCATCCATACAGCTAACGAGGGTTAACGAAGAGTCACGAACATCCTTCGACAGACCTCCTCGGGAGCGAACCGTGGCAGAGGCAAGCCAGTGTGTTCGGTGGTGTTTGTTGCTACGTATACATTTAACAAACAACTTATTTCATTACTCTTCTTTAGCTTTCATTCGCTGTGCGTGTACCCACCTAAAATATTTATAGTCATACTGATACTACTGTTTGTAATTCACAGCAGTCTGGACAGCAAGCAGTATGACTGTATTGCAAGAGTACTGCCATTTGATGACTGGTTATGTATGTTCCCCCAAATTTTTAACTCGGACCGATTTAAGAGAAAACATCCGTAACACAAAATAACTTTCAAATTTATAGATGACAAAATTCATGGAACGCGCATTGCTTTTGAGCCTGATTTTAGGAGTCACAGTTGCAAATATTTTATTCCAGGCTACCGAGTTGCTATGGACTTGTCTTTCACCCGTAAAATTAAAAAAATTCGAAAAGAAACTGCCATAAAAATGGTCAAAAATATATAAACATGGACGGTAGCTAATCGGAAGTATATCATGTTTCACTTCATTTCAACATCAACTTCAGACAAAAGATGAGTTCATTTAAAATTTCACTGCTGGCTTCAGTAGTCTGAAAGAGAAATTTTTTTTCCCGGCATTAACTATTTTACCTCCAGAAAAATGGTGCTAAGTCAGTAACGTGTTTCCAAGTCGAAGTTAAAGAAAGGAGCATTTTTAGAAGATGGCCAATCAATTGACCAAGGAAGATTAAGATTGCCAATCGAAGATGTCACTTGAAAACACTCTAAACTAAAAAGAATAAACTTCACATAGAAAAATCAGTCACACATTGATTATAGGACTTTTTTTACATGTAAATTCCGAAATACGTAAATAAAGCCGACTATCTCGACAGACAGTGAAGTAATTACACTGGATCATGGTTTTAACGTTTTATGTAGTGATAAATTTAAAAAAATCCCATGAATTCTCCAATTAAAAATGATGCTGAATATCTCAACTTAAAAATCATTTTATATTTCTTAATTATCTTTTATGCAGACAATTTGGATACTTCCGTTTTTCGTATAGGCATTTTCATTGGAATTAGAGCCAATTGGAACTAGACATTCATTGCATAAGCCATTTTTCTAGGCTGATTTGATTTGAAGTACATATTCTTCATAAGAGACACCCTTTTAATAGACATTCCTTGGATTAGCTATTTTTTTCTTGACCTGTCTGTACAAAACAAAGGGAATTTTGTGGATGAGCAGATTTTAAAGGTAAGATGTAGCGTTAACAATATCTCTATTTCTGAGTAAATAACAGCTGGCAAAAACCAGATGATATTGAATCATGCGGTCACACGAAAGGTTTATGTTGGAAGAAACTGCAGGAATGTAGACTTCAATTCGCAACATAAGACGTCAATTGCAGACAACACGATAAAATAAATTAAAAGAATGCAACGGCAGTTATGAAGAGTAGGATGGAATCATTGAATCCCTATAGAAATGTGGCTTTATTAACTCTCTTGAAGCATTTTAATATCGTGAAACCATATTAAATAAAGAATAATAAAAAAGAAAAATAACAAAGAAAGTATCCTCTTCAGAAAATCTCAAATATATGGAAAGCAGTTAAATATAAAACCTTTTCAAAAGTTTAAAATATATTTACAAGATATAAGCCAAGAGATTAAACTTACTGAAAGTTTATATTAATTCAGGCAAACAGAGGATTTTGGTTACGATTTTAAAGTGAAATAAATCCCGTAATATTATGAAAAATATCTTTATTCTCTACGTCCCATAAAATAGCTCGAATAAACTATTAAATGTAAACTTACTTTAAAAAGGATAAGTTTAATATGTAGTAAATAGGTAATTCTTGTGTATTTCAATTTGTTTACAAAAACAAGTAATGCATTTTTTCATTGATTTATTCTAAAATTCAATTCTATATAGTTCAAGGATGAGCTTTATCCCTGACAACCCCTCCAAAAATAAATAAATAAATAAATGACGTTCTGATGTATTCAAAATTTATTTCCGCTTTATTAGGTGTGTATAAGATTGTATTAAGGGAATGAAAAGAGTCCAGCAGAAAAAACCAACTATTCATAAAAAAAACTAAAACTTTATATTTGCCCCCTGGCTGGAACGTAGTTACAGATTAGGTCCATATAGGCTACGGGCTGAAGTGTGCAGTTTCTGTTTGAATAGTACCACAAGGGTCGGACTCAGTCTCAGCTAGTTGCCACATCGATTTTGACCGAGCGCCCCCCCCCCCCCATGAGCAGCATCCGGGGGGGTTGTACCTGCTCTCACCCTCTCTAACCTTCATACAGGGACTTTCCAGTCTACGGATCTAACGTGCCCATATCCGGCGTTGACGCGACTTGGAGACTTTTTCCTTAAGGCCGTCTGCACACGGAGCAACCCAAAAGAAACTGATAACTGACTCAAATCACAAACCAGCCAGTGATGAGTCGCAACCTATGTAATTGAATGGAGCCACGCACACGGCGCAACTGGTTACAAACCCGTCCGACGGGTTTGTAACCAGTTGCGCCGTGTGCGTGGCTCCATTCAATTACATAGGTTGCGACTCATCACTGGCTGGTTTGTGATTTGAGTCAGTTATCAGTTTCTTTTGGGTTGCTCCGTGTGCAGACGGGCTAAGGATTGCCTGCACGTGCATGGCCACTTTTACGTGGTGGGGCGAGAAAAGTTTGTTACCAACCATTTCAGGATAAGTTAGGATTTTTATTCTTCTATCCAAGCCGGACAGTGCCCGAAAACCTGAGACACTGGTATCCGGTAACAGAGTCTGTGGCAATGGATCATAAGTGATGTTCCGTGGAACAACAGTGTTCAGCGAGTAGGTCCTAGGGGTTCCCCGAAATTTGCCATGATCTTTTTCTTTAATAACTATTTCGATTTATGAATATTTTTAATAGTACAGTCGATTCCGGTTTATCGGACCACATCGGGACGCGATCATTTTGGTCCTAATAACCGGCTGGTCAGGTTAAACGAACATGCCTTATTAGGCTAATGCAATAGGTTTGTTTCGGTTCTTTAGGATTCGGTCCGAGTAAGCAGCTGGTCCGATTAATCAGTGGTCCCATTAACTGGATTCGACTGTAGTAATAATATATTTCCATTTCATTATTATTCATATATAACAAAAGCCTATATTCGTTAATCTTCTATTAGTATCGACTTTAATGGAATCGTCCGTTTCACTTCAATATCTCCGATAATAATTGTGTGTGGCATCATATGCAAATAACAGGTAATAAACATTTTTAAATATAATAAAACGCTTTTAACTAACAAAACACAGTTAGGAAAGTTCACACAGGAAAAAAAAATCGAAATCGAATCTTAACATTTGACATTTAATTACAAAATACAGTTATGCAAATTAGTATCTATTTTTGTTCTGTCACTTGAAGGAATATACTTTATAAATATTTATGTAATTTTTAGAATCTTATTTGTTTCTTAGGTTAAGTGGTAAAATATCTGTCTTTTTTAATAGATTATATATTGAAGACATAGGCCTTTTTTATTATTAATTTTAAGATTTCGCGGAGTTACATAGACAATGTTAATCTTACGAAAAAACTCAATAATAGTATTTCGCGCTAAAGGTAAAGAACCATTAATCTTTGGGTTCGATAGCATGGATATTTGCAGACGTTCGTAATCGATTTTTTACTGTGGGTTTCCAGCCTAATTTGTTGATTAACTGAGAACGCTAAGGTAATCCGTTGCTAAGGGAGTACTAATTACTGGTTTAAATTTTACTTGAATAGATTCCAGAATAACATCTTTAATAAAGACTGCTTCATCTCTGACAGCTTACATTCTACTCCTTCACTACTTACTTCCCTCATTTAAGTTCGTTACTCACACAAAATTATGTTTACGTGAAGTCGTATAGTTTCCAGTTCTTTTGCGCATTAAAGCTATGAAAACAGGTTGCATAGGATAATAAACTTGAAAACGCAAAAGAGATTTAAATACTTTAAAAGAGAGTAATCATACATCTTAACAATCCGATTATTTTATCAATTTTTTTCGCTTACTTTGCAATTTTACTTCTAGTTTAATCGGATCATCAAAACATGTAATAAAATTCCTCTAAAACCACTCGCATGAGAGTAGCTGTACAAAATATACGACATATTATTTCTCACTTTTGATTGGATTACCATTTTCGTCTGTTTGTTCATTATAAACACTCAAATAAATACAGAAAATTAATGGAGACCCAATATTCCGTGTCATGCGAAGCAAAAAGGATTGTGCTGAATAATTGGCTTACACTAAATCCTCATTTAATTTTGTTGGCGAGTACATTCACTTGGCATATTTTAAAGAAAGATTAATTTGGCGACATTAACTGGAAAGTTTGGCGAAAACTATATCGATCTCCAACCACGTCTGCTAATTTAATTTCTTTGTCTTATTATGTCATCTTCCGTAGGATTATTGCTTTAATCTGTGGGGTATAAGTACAGAATACCTTGGATAATTTACTCTTTGTTAAAAGAAATTAGAATAGCACATTTAATTTTTTTCTTGGGATTATTTAATTTATGTCTCAATGTTTAAACTTGTAATACTTTCTCAAAAGAGGGCCCATGCATTTACAAAAATAACTGAGAAAGTTTTACTTTGTTCACTTAAAGCTCACTACTGGATTTTAATAAAGGCAGACATATAATAAGAAAACTAATTTTGTTAAATGATTAGATCAGTTTTCTAATTAAACTTTTAAATCGTACACAGCAAAATTTATCAACAATTTATTCGGGTTTGATAGTAATCAGAAATGATAATATACCTTCGCTTCTGTGGCCTGAAGGATTTTTATTTTTTCATTATTTGGGACAGAAACTTTTATATTTCATCCAACCATTGTATAATGTTTCTTCAAATGTGTTTTATATAAAGTCCATTAGTCTTACAAAAATACATGAAGACCATGAAATTTGGATTTAAAAAATTTAAATTTAAATCTTTTTGATAGATCTTCCGAACCAACAGATTTATTTACATAATTCTTTTCACTTACGTAGAAAAGAAAGGTTTCATGAAACTTTGTCTTCAAAGTTTAGAAACATTTTATTTATAGACCTTTCATAGTACAGAAATTCATTTTAAAAAAGCAAAAAATTTCGGAAAGTTTAATCTCGACCAAAATTCAGAAGACAGTTTAATGGCAACAAAACAAAGAAATGTTTTCCTTTGCCGGGCAAAAAAATTCACAGAGATACCAAAATTAATTTTTCAAGTATTTTCTCTTTTAAAGAAAAGGAATCACGAAATATCCTGTCCTACTGACTCCTGATGGGTTAGTAGAACAAAACTCTTTATACGATACATTTATATTCCCCAAATCGTAACTTCCATGATTGTCTTCCATTGGTTGAGAACATGGTATGTCTCATTTCCTATTGGTCAATGAAACAAGGTTCCGAAACCAACTGAGAAAATTTCTTCAACTGCAGAAATTAAATCAATTAAAAACAAGCTTAATAATATTTAGGTAAGATTAATGATGTTCAAGTCAATAAATCATTCCTCTTTATAGAAGATCAATGTAATAAGATACGCCCTTTTATAACCTATCATATTTGTCATTTACACTTTAAAAATATTTGCATAAATTGTGCTACTATTAACACTCTTCAGTTATATAATATATTATTAATCATGTAATATATTATTATTATCAGCTATAATATATTAAAAATAAATACTTATGTTCAGTTTAGCTGTGCCTCTTAAGTGATTTCTACGTGAGAAAATTTTAAAATACTTGGAATTGTATCCCATAAATTTTGTTTTTGTACATATTTTTGTGAGAACCTATCATGTAAACCTGACATTTAAAAGCAGACACATTTAATAAAATTTAAAAAAAAAACTTCGGTAATAGATAAGATTACAATAAAGGGATAGGGTGAACTTTATTTTATTCCATTTTTCTAAAATCGTAATATAGCAAGTACAATAAAATATAGATAAATATCCATACTTACATTTGATTGTAAAACCAGGAGAACGAGAAATCTTAGACAAGTGAGTCGAAAAATATTTATAACAAATATATCAAATCATTATTTAGCATTTCCAGTCATACTTCAACATTCTTTAGCTAATATTTCAAATCCGAATATTCTGAAGAATATAATCGCATCAGAATAATCTGTTCTAAGGAAAAATCATTTATTTAAATTATACGTTTTCATTTTAATGCTATTTGAATCTTCAGTTCGAAATCATACACGAATCTTCTTTTTTAACTTTGTCTGTATACAAGGATATATGTTCAGTTCCGATGAAAAATATTTCTTTCTATTCAAAATAACTATCCTTTAGGCTACCATTTTACAAGAGTAGGAGGTCTTTTTTTTTCGCAGATTTCCAAAACATTGCTTCATCCATGTTGGAAATGTGATTTTTAGATGCGGTATTCCTCTGCCAAAAATAAAAACCTAAAGGAATTTACGACATTTTTGCGACAGTAATATATAAAAGCTGGCTTAGAGTGAAATGTTCATCTATCTGTACTCAAATGTATGTTTTATATCGCAGACAATCTCGTTCCTTCATAAAAGGGCTGAAGATCAACGTTGAGAGATACGGCCAAAGTGATTTTTGATTTGTATTTGTCTGTATTTGATCTTAAGCTGTCGGGAGTTTTTCTACTCAGTACGTTTTAGCAGAGATTCTAAAATGAATATTTTTCAATGTCTTTTTTTTGCAATTGAAAATAGATTTTTCAAATTCAACAAGCGTGTTTATCTTTTTTATTTTAGTTTAGTGTATTTTCAAAAACTTCAATTTTGGGGCAATTTGGTATTGACGTGTTCACCAGAGGACGGCACTGTATGGCAAATTTTTAAAATCATAAGTGTTTTGTTTAATTTTCGCCACAAGGGGGGATGAGATGTAGCACAAGCCCTAGGCGTGTTAGTGTGTAACAAATAGTGTGAGTGGTGGCTCAAGAATAAAATGTGATGCTATAGTAGCAATGGTCCGTCGTGTTTAATGAATTGTGCTATCTTAATATCCTACAGACATTAATGAATTAAAACTTCTTCAAAATATAAAATTGACGTTAATACGTTATAAAATATACTTTAAAAGCAACTGCGAAAGATAAAAAAGTCGGCTTTTTTATCTAAATATATTTCTAATTAAATAAGAAATTCAAAAATTTGCGACTTCTAATATATGAATAAATAATGAAATAAATTCACCATAGCTTAACACATAGATTGGAGATGTGCTGTATTCTGAAAAAATACATTGCAACGCACGAGGTCACAAATGCGTCACCAGGTAGAATTACAATCGTTATATCAACTTTGCTTGTTCAAGTAAAAATTATAATTTCTTCTTTTTTTTTACAGTAATGATTTCACTCAAGATGTATACAACTGATACTATATGCTGAAGCACAATTAACACTTTGACTGGCCACTAATTTTTAGGAAACCTACAACTGGCGCTAACTTGAGCTAGTTGTATTTTCTAAAAGTTAAGTGTGACTGTAGTCTTCTACAACAATTTAATATTATTTGTTTATTAAAAAAGGAATCTGAGTTATGCCGTTGTTGGTATCTGACATAAAATACAATCTTATCCTAAAGCCAAGACTATCATCAAGCCAAGACTATTTATCAAGACTATCGTACGAGATAATTCGTACGACAGTCTTGATAAAAAAAAAAAAAAATTCAGGTAGTCTCTTCTAACGAAACTACCGCGGGTCATTAAAGTAGGATTACTTATCGTTGCTTAACTCTTTTGTATGTATACATGTATATACGAGTATGTATCTATATATATGTATTATATATATATATATATATATAAAAATTTTGCTGGAGTTTGGTACTTTTCTGTTTAACTGTTTATTGCTTGCTCAAGCAATACAGAATGGGTTTGGAGCGCTACCAAAATTATTACTTGCGACGCAGGACATCTGAAATTTTGCTTTCGTTTGGGAGGAACGTAATCCCACGTTAAAAAAAGTTTACTCAATTTTGACCTCTGCGGCGAACTTTCAACGAGTTATCTCGTCGTAACCCGTCAAGGTGTTATCTGATAAGATTATTTCTCCAATATCTACCTAAAATGACTCATTAAATAGCGAAATAAATGTTTATATTATGAATACTATATAATAAAATCCCATAATAAATCTTAAGTAATAATATAAAATTTAAAAATTAAAATATTTCTATTCTCAACTCTTTGAAATTTTATTCACTTTTCACAATGATATTTTGTAAAATGGCATAGTAATTGCTTTCATCCTTTTATTTTTTCTTTAGGGATCTTTGTAAGGTTTGAGAATAGTTTTGCATAAAATATGGTTATATTGATTGTATATGTAAACCAGACCATTCTTAAGCCCACCAGGGACACTGACTATCCATCGGTTTTAATATATTCAAAATAGTTTCAATATAACATTGAGATGACTTGTTTTCAGATAATTTATATTTTGAAATCGTATTTAACTTTTTAAGCCATTCAAAATTACTATTCATTTTCTATTTATTTCAATGAAAATTTATTTCCAAGTCTATAAGAGTTCCATTAATTTTATTGTTACAAGATCTAAATGGGCAATTTAGTACAAAATATAACGTAATTAAAGACTTGTATAGACAGTTAATAGTTACACAACATGAAACTGGAGATATTTAAATCCCTTCAATTTTTAATTGACAAGAAATTTTTGTTATTATTGAAGCATTTATATTTTAAAAGTTTATATTTTTAGGCCTATCCTAAAATAATATATAAATATTTGATTCAAAATAGTCTAAATTCAGAGTAACTGGAATTTCTAAAAATTCCCGTTCACTACACGATGTTGTATCAATGATGTCGTATCAACGATGGAAGCCGATTAAAATCTGTTCAAACTTGTTGAATTATTAGACTCTTCGTTCATATTCAAAATCTCACTGAAATCCTTCCTTTTTAAAGTGGATGCTAATTTATGCATCAATTCAACTTCCTGGATTTATTTAAGGCGGTACTTAATCATATTAAACATAATTCCTTCTTAGGTAACATGTTTATAAGGAAGAACAGGCTAATTGCTTAGAGTTTTTCCAATTACTTAAAATCTTGTTCCTTTTAGTGAAGCTGGATGCCGCACGAAATATTATTTACATGTTTCATCGGATACTCTGTATATTTAGGAAATATTAAGTGTCTTCCGGGATCCAAAACTTATTTCGATTTTTTTAACTGATAAATGTTAAGTGTATCTAGTAAAAAAGACCGAAATAAGGGCTTAAAATGAAGAAATTTGAGATCCCATCTTCAATTTAAATTTTATTTATTAATTTAAATTTATTTATTATTAATTTAAATTTTATTTATTTATTTAAAAAATGTCTAAAGAAGAAATTTATATGCATATAGAAAACAACAATTTTTATTTATGTTTCCTTTCTAAGTTTCATTATTGATTTCTATATCGTGTTTCGCATTTAACTTTCATGATTGTCTTTATAACTTAAATGATTATATACAATAGCGGTGATGCGGCTATCAATAAAAGATACACGTGACTTTTAGAGTCAACGGCTCTCAAGAAGATTTACTGTTGATTAAATAACTTTTCTCGGTTCTGATTTTTGAATGAGAGCACAGATCACTTTCTTTTTTGAAGTTGAGATTTTTTTTATCTCTACGTAGGGTCATACCTTTATGGCTTTGACCTAAAGTTAAATAGCATTGCAAATCAAATATAACTGTAAAAATTCTTTATTGGGAAGACAGATTTTCGATACGGATTTCAAAATTAAACAGACATTTTTTTGATAAAAACGTAATGTTAAGACTCGCAAATTAAAATAGAGTAATTTATTAATGTGTTCCTATACTTATTTAAATTTACCACACCTATAATTACAAATCATAAAGAATGCTTTCTCGAGAAAAGTGTTTAGAAACCAATAGCTGATATGATAGATTTTTGGACGCTGATTTCAAGAAAAATAGCAAAAAAATTCCATGACATACCATTTTTTCAGAAAATTGAAAATTTCACAAATTGAAAATTTTGATTGTCGTAGCCACCAATTGATTGTGTTAATTAAGGAAGGGGATGAGCATATAGTGTCATAAGTCGTCATTACTGGAGAAAACTGGAGATTTTTCTGTCTCTGGTGCGAAAAAAAAACGGAAAAAAGAAAAATCTAAGGAATCTGCCGAACTATTAGGCTCCAGGCTAAAGCAAAAGAATTTATTGGCTTCTGTTACCTCTTTCTCATGGTTAAGAAAAAGAGAAACAGATTACGTTCCATACTTTTCTCGAGATAGTGGCTTGATTTATTGTAGCAATGTCCCTGGATTGATGGAGGATTTTAATGTACAGTATGACGTGGAGGAGTGGAGGCTCTTTATTAACTCCTCAAAAAGAAGCCTCAAAGCGGTGCTTCTGCCTACTGGCAGCAAGTATGCTTCAGTGCCATTATAACATTCAGTGTGCCTGAAAGAATTTTACGAGAATTTAACTTTGATTCTCACCCATTTGAAATATAAATAACATGGATGGATGATATGCGGCTATCTAAAAGTGCTTTCCATGCTTCTTGGATAACAAGCAGGAAACACTAAGTACCCTTGCATCTTGTGTGAATGGGACAGTCGGCATAAAAAGAATCATTGTATCAAAAAGGAGTGGCCGCAAAGGAAAGCATTAACACCTGGAAACAAAAATGTAGTAAAGGAAAGTTTGGTTGATCCCAGGAAACTCCTGTTGCCCCCACTTCACATCAAGCTTGGTATGATGAAACAATTTGTTAAAGCTCTATCAAAAGGAGAGTGCTTTAAATACCTAGGCAACAATTTTGCAGGACTGTCGGAAGAAAAAATAAAGGAAGGTGTTTTCGTAGGTCCGGATATTCAGGAACTTTTTAAAGACGAAGTGTTTGAAAGTAAAATGCTTTCAAGGGGAAAAGAGGCCTGGACAGCTTTCAAGGAAGTCATCACAAAATTCCTCGGGAACGTTAAGGACCCCAACTATAAATCTATTGTGAAAAACACGTTAATGAAATTCAAAGACTTGGATTGTTCAATGAGTTTGAAAGTGCATTTTTCAAATTCGCATTTGGACTACTTTCCCTTTTTGGTGCAGTTAGTGATCTTGGTGCAATTAGTGAAGAACAGGGTTAAAGTGTTTACCAAGATATCAAAGAGATGGAGTTTAGATACCAAGGTAGATGGAAAGTCAATATGATGGGGACTACTGGTGGATGCTACACAGAGAAGTCCTGCGTACTGACTACAACAGACTAAGTGCCAAAACGAGCTTTCGGGGAAAGGAAAAGAAAGCATTAAGGATATATGAATCCATGATGTATTAAACAATGGTAAACATTAAATGTTCTAATTTATATAATTTATAATTAATATATATATAGCAGATCATTTCCAATTGTTTGATATATTAATTCATTCGTATATAAAACACTTTAAAATATTTATAAAACACTTAAAAATATTTTGAAAATTCCTTCTTTTCCCTAGAATATGGACAGTAGGCTTTCTTGTCCATATATTAAAGCCCATTTTGTGAAAAATCCTTACGTGATTGAGAAAAATGGATGTCATATTTGAAATCAGCACACCAAATAATATAAAATTCAGTCATTACATTGCAAACACTTTTCTATGACTCAAATTTTGCAGGCCTGTGTAATTAATTGCCCCACATACTAAATTCTAATACGCATCTTTAATTTTACACATTATATCTAAACGAACGAATGTTACTTTGTCAAAATATAGAATTTTATCTTTTTCTCTCACTCTCGAATTTTCAATTTAATTGATAACCGTGTCTTATTAAACCAACTATGTTGTTTTTAATGTAAACATACCTGCGATATACGCAGCTTTGTTTAGTTATGTCGTCTCACTTAACGTGATATACCTGTAGTTGCATTACGTTAGAAATTCAGAAATAGATTTCCATTACCTACTTGAAATAGGAAACTGACCTAAACTTGACAGTAATTAGAAACGTAATTGAAGCTTTGTGTTCTTAAATCATAAAATTTACGCTATGGGTATTTTTAGTCGAGTTTAATATACACAAGGAAGAAAACCCCGCTCGTGTTTCGCATGAAAATGTCATGAAATAATTTAACTCTATAAAAAGAATTAAGCACTCGCCTACAGTACCGAAACATTTATTTCAATATCTTTTCTCTTTAATTCAAGCATGTAACGGCTCGAACGATTTTACTAGCAGCTTACGAACCGTTTCCTTATCTTTGAGAGTTAATGGCCAAGCCTTCGGATCGATGCCACTTTCAATTCAAAACAATGATGTAAAAGATATAAAGTGAAATTAAATTCTGCTCTCTCGCATTGTGTTACTGCTCTCTTAAATTTAAATTCCCACTCAAAACATTTTATTTTAATATAGATGGGTATATGCGTCGTTTCCTAAAACTAAATTATATTTCAAGAGACTAAGAAGAACATTGTTGAAGGAAATCAGTCTTTTAGTAACTTGTTTGCTCGAACGAAGAACTGGAGTGAAGAGAATAAAGTTTAATTGCATCATTTTCTTAACCATAAGATTGCTCCAGCTCTGGATAAAAGTAAACAAGTAGTAAATAATAAATTTTGTATAGTTAACACCGGTAGAGTAAATTAATTTTACATAAGATAACAACACATAACTTTACATAAGATAATTTTACAAATGATATCTACTTTGCCAATAATAATTGTTACTTGTTGGAATTTTATAAACATTACTCCTTACATATGTAATACAAAAAACATATCTCTCTCTCTCTCCATATATATATATATATATATATATATATATATATATATATATATATATATATATAGAGAGAGAGAGAGAGAGAGAGAGAGAGAGAGAAAGATGTTTGTATTACATATGTAATACAAACATATATATATATATGTAACATTATATATGTAACATTGCATATGTACGAACTGCATATGTAATGTTTCTACAAACAGATAAATAAGAGAAAAGAACTACTAAAAATTAAAATTAATAAATAATAAATTAATTCTTAAGTAAAAATGATATTAAATAATAAATAATAAAAATAACTCTTAGTCATAATAATAAACTAACTTAATTTAGGTTTATTTGTCCTATAACACAGTCTCCTTACTAAGTCTCCTTCTGTGTTTCCATTTGCTCCATGGTTGCAAGTTTTGTGAATTCAGTCTTCTTGCGGTTTCCTATTCTTAACTTCCACTTACTTTTATTTATTTATTTATTAATTTAATATATATATATATATATATATATATATATATATATATATATATATATATATATAACTACAGTCACTTTACATCTGTCAAAGATCACCTTTGTTAGTAAAAATCCACATGGGATTTATTATTAAATGTTTCATTTATTGTATATATCCTGGGAGTACACAAATTTGTATTTAAGATCTATATTTCCAGTAAAATTAGACTTTATCTATTTTTTCTAAAACTGAGGCTAAAAGATTACATTTAGAATATACAGGGATGATGAAATAAATTTTACAGATCTTATAAAAATAAAAATTCCACATCCTATTTTTTCGTTCAAAAATAGATATGAGAAACGCATTCCCATATTTTGTATTACTTGAGAGTCAACGAAATCCGGCATAAGATCCACTTAGCCAGTAAAATTCAGTTTTCTATTCATATTTTCAAATGTTGAGGTACAAATAGTTATTTTCATTCTAAAGATATAAGGGGATTCGACTAATCAATACAGAGGTTATATTTTGACAGTTAAAATCCATACGTTTTCAGCTTTACAAAAATTGTGGCGTGAGAGTGTATTCCTGGAATAAGATTAAATAAATATAAAAGAAACATATTCAAACCATATTTTGATGTTTTTATGCATTTCTTATTTATATCCTTTAAAAGGAAATACGAAACCAATTTCAAGTTAAAATAACAGTAAAAAATACATATCTCTGTAACATATTTCATAGGTTTGAAAAATATACACAAATAAAACTTCTTTCAAAGATAGAAACTTCATAACTATTGACAGCATTTTTAGTGAGGTGATTACAAATAATTCCATCGAGTTATACCGCTTACTTAGCTAAATTAACCTATAAATGTTTTCATCGCATTTTTAATTCCCAGATGATTCTAAATATATATTACTACGTGTTAAATGCACATGGTAATATTAGAGCAATTTGGGTAAATTGGGTATAACACCTCTGGCTATCTCATGTTAAGGTAACTTGGTAGTTTGACATTATAATGTTAACGACTAAAAACAAAACTAGATTGGCATAAATATTTAACACCAAAGCTTGTGCATAAAGGATAAGGATGTTTACATAATTTGTAAAACTTACCATTTGGTAAATATTTCCTAATTTTTATTTATTTTTTTAGGGGGGTGATCCACTGTTGAGGTACTTTCCGTGAGACTTCTCCTTTTGTTAATCACCGCTGCTTTGGCTGGCTATTTTATTATGGGAGGCCCAATTCTTTTAGGTGAGACATTGCTCCCTGTTTGGGACCAATATCTACAAATTTAATGTACCCATATCCGGCCTAGACACGGAGGTGTATTAGTGGCGCTTGTCGAAATTCGATCCGAGCACCCTCGGCACAGAAATATTCACTTCCACTTGGCTACCTCAGTACTTTATATATTTCATAATATTAAAAAGAGAAGTAGATTAATTTTATTTAGCATAACTTTCAATCATTTGTGGGATAGAGGAGCATTGCATAAGCACTCTAGCACATTGTTAAACATTATTTTCATACCTATCATTGGGATTCCTGCATTTAAATAATGGAAAAACCGAGATGTCTCACCCCTCCCCTCTTTTCCCTATTAGATTAGACAGTGGTCTATACGAAATATAAATTAAAGTATGACAAATTGAGTATGGTGTCAGTTATTAGTCATTAACTCTTCTTAGCGTTGAAAATTTCACCGGCAGACATCCGCATATATATTTAGTCTTTTAGGTATAAATCTGTCTGGGTAATCATGTAAAATACATAAAAAAATATTGTGAATTGAACGGGAAAAACCGATATGTTTGGACTCCTTGACATACAACTTATATGTGGCTGTCTAAGATTACTATAAATTTTCGCTATTCGGGTAAAAAGCTTTGGACAAAATAACGTGCTAACAATAGCCGTTGAGATGTACCCATTTCAGATATACCCATTCAAACAAACCATTTATAAATAAAAAGGAGCTAAAAATACAGGGTGTTCGGACTAAAGGTATCTAAAGTCATGATTTATTTTTACGGCACTACCCTTTAGAATTTTGAAAAATTTACTTAAATAGAAAGAACATCTCTCCAAGTTTTAATATCAATCACAGATTTCGATCATGGTATCATAGACTTAGATGTGTGCACCTTTTGTTTCAAGACTAACTTCTAAATGGTGATCCAGTTCTCTCCAAGTGTAGTTTTGTAGGATATCATGAGTTATTAGATTTGGGGATTCATTAAATCCGTTGTGTATAAACAAAAAATTGAAACTGTGGATGAGTTGAAGAAGCGTACCATTTAAGCAATTCGTGTAATAACTCCTGATATGCTACGAAATACTTGGAGAGAACTGGATTTCCATTTAGACGTTAGTCGTGCTACAAAAGGTGCCCTCATCGAAATCTATGATACTATGATCGAAGTATATGATTGATATTAAAACTTGGTGAGAAGTATTTTCTATTTAAATAATTTTTTTAATTCTAATGGGTAGTTCCGTAAAAATAAGTCATGACTTTTGGATACCTTTCAACCCGACACTCTGTATATTACATTTGTTTTTGGTCAAAATCTGCTATCTGAGGAATGCTATACCAGATACATATAATTAATTTCCACTTTTAACTAGCTTTTTTAACCGTTCTTGAATCCCTCTATTTTATTTGAGGTGTTTATTTATATTATATTATAACTTATATATATATATATATATATATATATATATATATATATATATATATATATATATATATATATATATATATATATATGGTAGTTTATTACTACGTTTGACGTGCATTTTTGGCGGTCCTTCAATCCGAACTTAAGAATAATATTCTTGTTTGGAAAGTCCTTGAACACTATATGAAACTAATACTGTTTTATACTTAACGGAGAAATTCCTTAGTACATCCAACCTTCACTGTTTTTCGTTTAAGTTATACACAGAACGCAGATATTCTGCATTGCTCACATATTAACATTTTAGTTTTCTTTTGCCTGAAGCTAAAAATCTGAAAATAACCGTAATATTCAAGCGGCTTAAAGTATAGTAACTTTATTATTAGATAAAACTTCCTTCCATATGAATAGCGGTACATTAATTTTAGTTTCGTTGCTACTCTAGTTTAACATAGCTCGGGGAAAAAAAAGATTTTTGGAGTAGCGTCAAAGCTGTTTCTTTATATTTGGGTTAACGGTTTTCTGATGTATTAAGATTTATTATATTTCATCCAAAAATAAATATTATAAGACGGATGAAAGACGATTAAATACTTTCTTCGAGAACTGTATGATTGATCAATTTGAAATAGCACTTAAATTATTTGGGAATAATATATATGATTAATTATACCTAACCTCTTGCAATATGATTTATTCAAGCATATTTGAAAGTACATTAGGCGTAAACCAGTTTAAGTAGATATTGTTTATTCTATTGTTGAAGATAAAATACTCTGCTAAGCCTTGAGCTTTGCATTGATTTCTAAAACATGACTCAAGAGGTTTACAAAGCCGCCTTTTTCTAACGTTATCATTTTTCATTTATAAAATTTACTTCTTGTTATGTATTATTCACAGGAGAATGAAGCTTCTACCATAGAGAATGCAGTTCGTGTTGCGTATTTTAATCTTGTATGCTTAAGTGAAGTAAAAAACTGGTCTTTACTATGCTTAGAAAAATATATTTTCGTTGAAATTTTAAAAAAATATTACCACACGCGAGAGTGTTAAAAAAGATTTCCTTGAGAAATAAAGTTTGACAATTATTTACATATCTCAAAATTTTGAAATACTAAAAATAGCTTTGAAGTATTTTAATGCAACTGAAAAGATATTATGTTTATAACAAATACTTTAAAGTAAGTTATACTTTAAACAACAGTATTTTTTAACTCTAATGTAAAAACTTTAAAAAAATTGTAGATATTTTGAAAATTGATTTTTTAAAAATGGGCAATTATATTTGAAAATAAATTTTAAAACACAATGCAACTATTTAAATTGTAATACAGTTTGAATTGCATGTTATAAACAAAATAGGTAATATTTATTTTGAGCAGCATCAAAATATTTCAGATCTACTTTTGAATATATTGTGAGATTTCAGTACAAATAATATTTACTTTTATGAAATTTTCCTAATTGTTTTAAATAATAAAAATCAGTAAATATATTATTATAAGAACAGAAATTATAACAAAAATTATAATTTCTGATAACATTCTAATAATTTTGACTGACTGAACAATGATTTGAATACCGTACAAATTATATACGAAACAATTCTGCATGTCATAGTTATATGAATGTCAGCTCGGGGAGATTTATTAGTGATAATTTTATATTGATTAGCATTCAGAAGCGTATCTCCTTTGTTTTTTACCATATGTTTACTTTCTGTCTTTTGCATTAGTAATGAATATTAGGACTGAAATATTTAAGTTTTCAACTTCCTGTTTCAAACGTTCAAAAATGTGGATCGTTGTGAAAAAGACAGCCAAATTAAGACTTCATAAAATCCTCTGAGTGGCTAAATTTAAAAGAACTGTACTAGTCCATGGTCAAAGTTCTAGTGAATGCAGAGAACGTTTTTAATCGTAACGACATCTGGAAAAAACAAAAATGAGCTGTCATAACTTGCCCAGATATAAAAAAATTTCACATCTTCAAACTGTTGTAAACGAAAGAAAGGTACGGTCAGTATCCAACGTCGTTTTTTGACTATTTGCGGACAGATCCTACAGCATACGATTTATAACGGATCTCGGAACGTAACCCTTATTTCAAGGCTAAACAGACTTAAGATGTACAACTCAGAGCTGATTCTGAACAGCCACAAGCATGCATGTCAACAGTGAGACTAGACAAAATTTGGCAAGCGTTAAAAAGTTGAAATTTCCTGAGATAAGGTATTCATGCAGTTTCTTTACAATTTCACGGTAGCTAATAGTTGGCCAGATCCTTTATCTACAGATTACAGAATATCCTCGAGGTACTCGTCCCTCATACATAATTCTTTTTTGAACGCAACCGACGATTTCTCTTTGTAGTGAATTCAACACTCATTACAAAGCTTACACAAAATATCTGTTTCCCCTGACATCTTTGACGGGGGCACAGGGACCAATTATTCCAATGAAAACAAAAAGTTTAATTTTATTTTCTATATGGTTCCTGCAAAGTATTTAGAATAGAAGATTGAGACTTAAACGCAAACAGCATATAGTTTAAAGCTGTACTATGTTTGGGTACCTTTCTGTATATCTGTACCTTAAATTTATTCAACTCCGAAAAGAATTTTTCTAGATTCGCTAACTAAAACTGGTCTTTAGAATTTCCTCATTTAGAGTAAATATTCTAAAAATACTTTCCCTAAAACAAAATTTACACTGTAAAAAGTTTTTAATTTTATTTTAAAGTAAAAAAAAGTTAATATATTAACTTCTTATAAATCGTAAAAGAAGCTTTCCTACGCACAAAAGTGGAAAAAGAAATACGGTCATGCATATTTTGGTTCAACAAATATATCAAAAATCAAAAATGATTAAATTGTGAGAGTTGATTTCTTTAAAAAATACCAAATACCTTAAAGTTCTTTTAGACATATAATGGTCTTTTATATAACGATGCATTTGATGAAATAAAAGATAATAAAAAATGTGGATACGCAAAATTTTTCCCCTTGAGACTCCTCAAATAGCTTGAGATGGAGATCTTGAAACATTTTAGACGAAAAATGTGCGTTTCCATTTGAAATATTAAAACTTTCGTTTAATAGTCTGATTACAAACATATTACAAACGACGTAACTGATAATAATATTAGACTGAGAATGGCTACTACTTGTGCCTTAGTTTAACATATTTCGATGCAAAAGGCTGCCGTAAGTGGCCCTTTACAGCGAAATATTTCTCTACGTCAGAGATAATAGTTTCCTAACATCCGCGTTCACTAGATCGATATCGTATTCCGTTCGAAAGCAACGATGGGAAAGAGATGAAGTCAAATTAAATTCTAACGTGTCGAATTGTTTGACTTCTCCCTGTTGTTTAAAATCTTACTGAAATCATTCTCTCTTAATGTACATGCTAATTTATGCTCCAGTTCTGCTTCCTGGATTTATGCATATACGACGAGGGGCGTATTTAATCGCATTTAATGCAACCTTATCTTGAATAACACTGTTTTAAGCTGGAGAGGCTAAAGTGGAGAGCATTTTTCTTGTAACCTAACACGTAGGTTGTGAACAATGTAGGATTAGTACAATATGAGCAGTTATTAACAAGTTGGATATATATATATATATATATATATATATTTTAACATTAAACTTCTTCCTAGTTTGATTTCTGAGACAGGAATATTTTAGACTTGATTTTAGGGAACGTTTTCGTCCTTAATATTCAAGTTGAGAAACAGTGTTATAAATTTGCTATATTGTCCGTGGATATCGTTACAAATGTTGTTTAAAACTCTGCCGGGTATTGTGTAACAATGGGATTCCCGTTGCAATTTTAGAGGCATCTGCCAAACGTACGATAGCATACGTTTAAAGTCAGCAAAAACATCATCTGTGATCAAGTTTCGCCATGAATTGCCTTTTTACTGAATTGTTTGTCTGTCAAACATCAGACAAAAGAATTCATTCGTGTTTATTTACACTTCCCAGTACAATATGAGCACCGATAATATACACCCGATCACGTTTCTACTTTTTGGACTTCAACTCATTATCAACAAGAAGATTTCGGCTCTTTGTTTTTCATCGC
Organism: Dolomedes plantarius; assembly: GCA_907164885.2. Classification (NCBI taxonomy): domain Eukaryota; kingdom Metazoa; phylum Arthropoda; class Arachnida; order Araneae; family Dolomedidae; genus Dolomedes; species Dolomedes plantarius. Next base: position 38,969,869 of record OU015495.1, read on the forward strand.
TCCTAGGAGTGGTTGGTAGGCTGATAACACTACGGTAATATTTTGCTATATGAGGTTCAATTAGACTGGGACCTGCTGCTTAAAGCCGATTTCGAACGGGTACAAACATCCGTGCCATTTGTGGGGCTCAAACATATAAACTCCGGAACCAAATGCTAGCTCCTAGCAATAAGTAGAAAAGAACGTATGGATCACAATAACTCAGAAGACCGATGAAAAGGGTAAAAATGTAATTTAATGATGAAAATTAATTAGAGGAGGAAAAAACTACGTATGATTCAGATGTGAAATAACACAACAAACGTGATCAAGTTAAACCAACGACAGTAAAATTCAATACTTTTTCAATCTAAGTTAATCCTATTTTTTACCATGTTTTTATTAACTTGCTTTCTGTTTTGTGTGTGTGTTTGTCCGGTACAAATCTTGCAATCGATTTTTAACTGACTTTCCGACTAGCTAGACATTTGAAACTTTTAGAATAGCTCAGAACACGATGATAATGTATTTTTTAAATATTTTTAACCATCTTTAAGCAGATTTTTACCCTGCTTTTATTATTTTCAGTTTATTTTGTTTTGTAGACTTGTGCAGCCATCTGTCGGCCGGGACGGGAACGAAAAGTTAAACGCAAGTTAACTTCCAATTAACTTAATTTTCTTTCAAGTTGATGGGATAATTCATCAAAAATATTTTTAAAATATTTATTATTACATAGAATTGTCAAGTTTATATGATTCAACAGAAAATTTAAAAACATGATATATAAAAAGTTCTTTTTATCTTATGATTTTATCCCCATGCAGTTACTTGCCTCGTAATACACACTCACGCATTTTGGTTTTCAGGCACGAGCATAATTATAGGCTTAATATAAAACACGAAACCACATACGAAGAAACAGAAAATTAAAAATTTAGCTTTGCTGAAAGCCCCCACGTTTCGTTATGAAAATTTCTTTGCCTGCCATTATTTTGCAGTTACTTTTTTCCGCAGTTACTTTCTAAATCATATTTCTGGAAAGTTCTTCAAGTGAAAAATACAACAGAGGAATACATTCTTTATTCACGAGAGGAAATGTATTGCATTATCCTTAATACATTACTTGTTATAAAATGATATAATACTAAGTAAAAAGTTAGGCTATTGTATGAGTTAAGACAATGAGACTGATTAGGGCCAGGAGCAGCATTGGTCGTAATTAATTACATATAGAAAAGATAACGATACCAATGAGGAACAATTACCAATGTCTGTATATGAAACAGAAAAGCCGAGACTCCAAATGTTTTTACATAGAAGCCCGATGTCATAGACTAAGCAAAAGGAACCAATACATTAGATATATCACCTGTTAAATGAATAGTATGTTTCATATCATGAAAAGAGATACAATATAAATTATTATTTATATGACGCATTAATGTCCAGACAGAGATTATACGCAATCTGGAATTATAGGTAATATTCGGTGACTTTACATTGTGGCATAGGGATCTAGTAACATAGTCGAATTTGAATGTATACCTCAGATACGACGTGAAAAGTTCTCATTGTTGGTGATATAATATCAACACTCATAGACATCTAGTCTGTTTCTGTACATAAAGCAGTACCATGATGCATCGTAAATGCTTATGTGATTATTCCAATAAAGAAAGTAGATTAAATAAAAATTGGCCCTAAGGTACTCGATAGGTTAATTCTAATGTAGAATTTTGATTCAAATGGCCAATTCTAACGACAATAAAGCATACCAGCCAAATGAACAAGAATTTGACCGTCATTTCTAGACAAATGACTTTAAGACCCATGATATCCGAATGCTCATCTTCACCTAAAAATCCTGCAGATGACTAAAATACCTCGTAAGGACCTAGTCAGGAGGATTATTCGGCCGAAGATTAGTTACCGTATGTTGTATCTGGAATATTTGTAAAGGGGGAAGATTCTTTGCAATAACTGATATATTTGTCCGAAACAATTCCGTCAAAGTATCCCACACAACAATGTGGTTCGTCCTAGACAATTATAGAGTCCAGTGTCGTACTTGTTGTCTCTAGTTAGATACTATTTAGAGCCTAAGGAACCTAATCTACGATCATCATTCCTCATCTGTTAATATACGCACGGTTGAAATATCCTTTAATTTACACTAATCAAATACTTTTCAAACAATATTAGATATATATTTTAGTAATCGTAAAATTAACGTGAACCAGCCAGCATTTCGACACTATATGGTCACAACCTCTCTCAGAGTATCAGAAAAAAATCTTGGACTTTGAGCATTTTTTATCACATCCACAAGTGGCTCGACGATATATTAATATTTACTTCTTGTACAGTGATTTAAAAGAATAATCATTCTTTCTACAAATACTTCTACATAAAACATACCAATTTATACCGTAACTAGCTGAAAACTCGCGGTTCGCTACGGTGTACATTCAAATTAAATACAACGGTCAATGTATGCAATTAATGCCAATATATATATATATATATTTATAATAAATGCGACGATCAATGTATACAATTGATGTAAAATATATATATATATATATATATATATATATATATATATATATTTATAAAAAAAATCGTAAGGGATATTTATTTTTTTGGATAATATCCAATCGTCTGCTGCATTAGAAAGAAAAAGAATATCATTTTTGTCTATTTAGTTGTTATGCACGTGACGATAAATTTATCTAAAGTACCAGAAAAAGAAATCACGTGATCAATATTTAATAAATTAAATTCCAAAAATTAATCTTTATAAATTCACCAAAAATCAGAAAATCAAGGTAAAGGTTCGAAAAAGATTTCATTTTGAAGGAATTTTTATGATCTTTCTCGTGATATAAATTTTATAACCCTCAATGTATTATTTTAAATGCAAACGTAAAAAAAGTTTAAAAAACAGCTTAAAAATTTAATTTAAAAAAATCTAAGAAGAATTTTTGAAAAATCTTACTTAGTGCACCCCTACACTATTAGAAGAATCGCCATGCAAAATTTCAGCCCTTTAGGTCCAGCGGTTTGGTCTGTGCGTTGTATGTCAGTCAGTCAGTCAGTCAGTGAATGAATGAGTCAGTTACGGAACTGTTTTATATATATAGATAATTTAATTGCTTATGGTGGTTCAATTTCTTAGAACACAGTTTACCATCATACTTTCACCAACAAGTTATTGAATAACTTTTCCACTACCAACACCAGTAAAATTCTATATTTATTCAATCCTAAGTTAATTCAGATTTTCTCCCCGTGAAGTTACCTTCCTTGTAGTATATGCACTTACGTGTTTTGCTTTTCAGACACGAGCATTATTATACTCGTAATATAAAACACGAAACAGCAAACAAAGAAATAGAAAGGTAAAACGTTAGCTCTGCCAAAAGCGTCCAAGTTTCGCAGTGAAAATTTCTTCTCCTGTCGTTATTTTGTTTGCGCAGTCACTTTTCTAAATCATGTTCCTGGGAAGTTTCTTCAAGTGCAAAACACAAAAGAGGAGTATATTCTTTATTTGCGAGAGGAAATATATTGCATTTTCTTTCTCTCCTGCGTGTTATATAATGATATAACACTAAATGTTCTGTAAGTTAGGCTGTTAGAAATAAATTAATTTTTCCGGAAAAGAGTTTGAAGATAAACATTGTATAAATTTTAATGTAAAATACAGATGAAACTTTTAAAATAAAATGCATACACAATGCATACTTAACTTTAAAATTCTTCTAAGAATTTTTTTAAGATTCTGAAAGGCGAATATCAGGGCAATTATCAACTAACAAATACCCATTTTAGAGGGGAAATCAAAGAAAATATTTAGTTTTGTGTGAAAACTACACAGCTTTTTACAGAACATTGAAAAGTAAAACAAAAATTTTTTTTGACGGATATTTATTAAAACAGTCATAGTCATTGCATCTCAGTATATTACATATATACAAATGCATACATACTTTTTTTAATACTTGTTTACAGTAGAAACTCCACTATCTGGATATCTGTTTTTTAGATTCCATAACAGAAACGAAATATTTCATGAAAATGAACTTTTTTTTTGCTAGCTTTACAAAGCGAACGTCAAAAGTGTGCTCGTCTACATTTGTTTACTATAAAATACTATTTCCTTAATAATGCAGTTATTGTCTATGTATATAAAACAGTTCCGTAACTGACTGACTCACTGACATACAAAGCAAAAACCAAACCGCTGGACCTAAAGGGCTGAAATTTTGCATGGCAATTCTTCTTATAGTGTAGGGGTGCACTACGAAAGATTTTTGAAAATTCTTTATAGATTTTTTTAAATTAAATTTTTAAGCTGTTTTAGTAATATTTTTTAAGTTTGCATTTAAAATAATAATTTGAGGGTTATAAAATTTATATTACGAGAAAGATCCTAAAAATTCCTTTAAAATGAAATCTTTTTCGTATCTGTACCTTCATTTTCTGATTTTTGGTGAATTTTTAAACATTCGTTTTTAGAATTTAATTTATTAAATGCTGATCAAGTGATTTCTTTTTCTGGTACTTTAAATAAGTTTATCGTCACGTCATAACAGCTAAATAGACAAAAATATATTTTTCTTTCCTTGCTAATGCGGCAGGCGATTGGACATTATCTAAAAAAATATTAAAATACAGTAAAAATATGTTCCTCAAACTGTACTATATTCTTTGGTATGTCCTATTAGATTTAATTTGAATATTTTTTTCTACATTATTTTGTCTATAAAATATTCCTTGCGATTTTTTTATAAATGCATTTTTTTGCATCAATTGTATACATTGATCGTCGTATTTATAATATAATATAATATAATATATATATATATATATATATATATATATATATATATATATATATATATATATATATATATATATATATATATATATATTGGTATTAATTGCATACATTAACCGTTGCATTTAATTTGAATGTACTCCGTAGCAAAGTTAGGATTTTCAGCTAGTCATGTATAAGATATTATAATTTCTTATACATAATATTTTCTTGTTGTTGTAGTTGTTGCTGATTCCTGTCACGCAGCAGAGCTAGAGTATGTGCATGGTACCGCACACTCTCAAGAAGTCAGTGACCAACAATGGCCGCTCCAGAAGATCTTCCTTTTCAATACCCAAGCACACTAGAATATGATCCGGAGTGGCTGGCCTTTGGAACATTTGGTACAAGTTGGAAAAACTTTCTCTTTGTCGGTATAAGTCAATGTTCTGAGATGGCCACTACGAAAGCGGGTTATAGTAGTTTGCTCCTGTCTGCTGCACCGGAGGGACAGAGAACCACCGGGGCGATTATCCTGGTAGCAATGGTGCAAGGGTGGAGGGGTGATGGCGAATGCATACCTTACAAGACAGTTATGTTTGGAATACAGTTCAGTATATGTCAGAGGCGCCGCCCTATCCATGCATGTCACCGGCAAGGTCTACATGGGAAGGGATCCACTGTAAATGAATCTCCCGAGATGAGGAGAGCCGCTTCAGCTTGTCCAAAATAACTACTCTCGTATTATCACGGACATTGTGCCAGTAAGAGAGATGCTAGATGGCACTCTGGCTATCAGACAGAATCAAGGTTTCTCCAGCCCCAGAGAGCAAAAGGACCGTGTCAAAACCCGCATTAATTGCAATCAGTTCACTGCGAAAACGGAACAGCCGTCAGGATTTCTAATTGAAATGCGATTGGATCTATTTTGAGACTTAATAAAGACACCACTACTGGAATAAGTCCTATCATTCCTGCTACTATCCGTAAAAATAAGTACAGCACCATCTGGGATGTTATTGATCAATTCAAGGTCAAGTTGCCTTAAGTAGACAGGAATATCTGAAGACTTGTTAACCTGGACATGAAGATCTGGATGAAAGTATACCCCAGTAAGGCCCTCAGATGGGTCAATGCATGGATTCAATATGGATACAGAATTATACTTTCTTAACAATAAATATTGTTATAAATTAATAATAATTAAACTAAACTAACAAATATATTTTTAAAAAGAAACTATTTTCTTAAATTCGTATTCCAGATTTTTGGATATCCGAATGATTCCCACACACAGATCGATTATCCAGAAATCAATTACCCAGATAATCGATTTCAACTGTACACACATATATCGATATATATATACACGCACGAACTTACCATGGGTCTCAGTTTACTGAGATTGCTCAAGTTGCATGGCATCTTCTGACGTTTCCAATGGTTAATTATTGCGTCCCAATTTGTTACAGAAGTAAAAAAAAACATTAAAAAATATTCAATACCTTAAAAATAAATCGATTAGAACTGTGGCTACAGAGGTAAGTAAAGGAATCGTTTTATAAATTGCGAATTTTCCGGGATTGCTGTTGGTGGGAATTTAAAACTGGTTGGTTGGTTGGTTGGTTTAGGTTTTATGGCGCAAGACCCACCGAAGGACAAGCTGCGCCAACCATATGTTGTAATGATAAACCAGAAACGAGGAAAGGCAGATAAAACTAAGTATTTATAAAATACAATAAAAGGTAAAAAAAATTAAAAAGTAAACAGTTTAAAAGCATAGAACATGGATAGAAAGGGAAGTTGGTTAAAACGACGATAAACCTGGAGATACAAGATTTAAAAAAACTAAATCTCAGTGTAAAAAGAATGCAAAACTGGAGCATACATGAATATAAACACGTGAATGAAATCGAACGCACAAATATAAAAAAAGTTGAAGAACGTGTTGAAAGTTGCATCAAGCGAATTTAAAGAATTCCGATGTGTAAATACTGTCTGTAACAGCAGGGTTACAGAACATACATTCTGTGTATTTCCTTTCTAGTAAAAATTGATTACTCCATCAAGAATAATATTTACTCTGCAGGAAACGACAGAATCTCTTAATGTACAGATAAAGGTGCTTTGTTCCGTAAAATAACTATAGATCTAAGATACTCTGATACTTTATATCAAAAATTGCGAAAACAGCACAGTTATTCTATAAAAATGTTTACGACATGAAGTGCACGAAATCAGTTTAAGGTTATTTTATTCTTCTTCTGATATCACACAGTATTAATTATTACTTGGATTAATACTAAGTACATTAAAAATAGAATAACTACTGTATTTTTCGGATCATACGACGCACCTTTTTACATAAAAATTGCTTTAAAATTGGAGTGCGTCTTTTGGTCCGAAGGTAACATTAATAAATTGATTATATATATATATATATATATATATATATATATATATATATATATATATATATATATATATATAATTTATCATTATTCAGTAAGAAACGGAAAATATATTTCTATACCTAACAAAATGCAAAATATTATTTTCTAAAAATTCTCCCATAAATTTCGGGTACGTCTTATCATCCGGTTGCGTTTTATGGTTAAAAAAATACGGTAAATGATAATTACTATCATTTAATTATTTTATCTTATTTTATGGACGTTGAAATTAAAAAGATAATAATATACGTATAGTGTAGCTTATGCAATTTATCTCTTCAAAACTACAGAATTCAAGTATAGTAAAATATATATATATATATATATATATATATATATATATATATATATATATATTAAAGTCGTGAACAATACAACGATGTCTCCAATTATTTCCCAATTTGATCTGAACCTACTTTGTCTCTCATATGTTCATTTAAATGCGTTTACATTTCGAACAATTTTCTGTTTTGATTGTAAACCCAGTGGTTCAGATATCTCGCTCTTTACCAATTCCACGTAACCTCGCGTGCCAGCCCACTATTAAACGAAACAGCATTATTCCTCGCAGAAATATCAAATGGATAGATTTTAGAAAAACTATTATATTTTGAACTGAGTGTAAGAACATTCAATTAAAGAAGTTTCCACTTTTGTGTGTTTAATGTCCCTCGAAATTGTTTAAGCACATTTTTCACTGACAATTAGAAGAGTTATATTTTATAGCGCTCATTAGCGTGATGTGGAAGTAATGTAAAGAAATGTAAAATGCCATTAACAGCTATCGGAAGCTGAACGTATTAAAAAATTTAAATTCATGTTATTTTCTAATATTGATAATCTGAATCTATGCACTAAATCTTTCGTCTACATATAAAATTAAATCCAATGTTTTAAAATATAAACTATTTCACTGTCAGTAAAACCATACAAGTTAACAGTAGAATACTGGTAAATAATATGTAAATACGCAAAAATAGGTGGTTAATAGGGTGAAATACTTTTTTTTCAAATTTATGAAAAGTTATGAAGTTGTGAACTCTTACATTTCCTAGAATAATCTAATCATACAATTGCTAGAATATATAGTGTGTCCGGGATAAAAGAATCCAAAAGTTATGACTTATTTTTACGAAACTACCCATTAGAATTTAAAAACATTTATTTAAATAGGAAAAACATCTCACCAAGTTTTAATATCAATCACAGATTTCGATCATAATATCATAGATTTCGATGTGTGCACCTTTTGTAGTAAGACTAACGTCTAAATGGTAATCCAGTTCTCTGCAAGTGTTTCGTAGCATATCAGGAGTTATTAGACTTTTTTGCTTGGGGATTCATTAAATCCGTTGTGTATAAACAATAATTGAAACTGTGGATGAGTTGAAGAAGCGTATCATTCAAGCAATTCGTGTAATAACTCCTGATATGCTGCGAAACACTTGAAGAGAACTTAATTACCATTTACGCGTAAGTCGTGCTACAAAAGGTGCACACATCGAAATCTATGATATTATGATCGAAATCTATGATTGATATTAAAACTTGGTGAGCTGTTCTTTCTATTTAAAAATTATTAAAAATTACTTTATGTAAAAAAATTAATGTTTTATGAATGATGAATCTTAGGTAAATGCATTGCGCTCAGAATTATTTTTAAATATAAGGAATATATATTAAATAAATTGTATTTATTCTATCCATAGGTTGTACTTTAATCTACACCTAAAATAATTTCCATATTTCACATAAAAAAATTATTCAGACAAATGTATTGTAATACACAAGAAATATCAAATTTATTTTACAAAAATTTGCTGTAAACAATTTAGTAATATGTACTTGAAAATTGATTGAAATTGTATAAACATACTAGATATACATGTATACATGATTTTAGCAATTTATGACCATTAATTTTGAAGAAATAGTGCATACAAGTTTGAAAACAGTTTTTAGAAAAAGCCATTTAAAGTTTCTATGATTTACTTTACTATTAGCTTTATACATTTGGCCATATAAACGGTTCTAATTGAAGCATCGACTTCAAATTTTAAAAAGAATACAAAATTTTTATATACAAAATTTTGTATACAAAATTTGTATTGCTAGTTTAAAATATATAAACTATACAGTTTTGCCAAATTTATAAAAGAGATGTTTTTCTAAACATTTTACTGGTGAGTTGATCTCAAATGAGGCCACGAATTAACGAACTAAGAATCTTCCACGGGTTGTAAGGTGACAGCTATTCCATTGTTGGGGGCTCTTTACAAGGTTGAAACAATTTCTTGAAATCAATACGAGAAATTTTCGACTGGATAGAAATTAGTGGCTGGTTTATTTATTGTCAACATTTTGTTAAATAACCGGTAAACGAAATATTTCATATGTTATCCATGGAAACGAATAGTTTATTTTTAAATATTTTGAATTCTCAGAGACTCATGCTAATACTGTCATAACACTTGTTATCGCGGTATTAGCATGAGTGGCCCTCTCCTCTTACTATTAAAACTGTCCGATACACTATCTTGTATGTAGGTGTCAACTCATAAAATACCTCATTTATATGATCACTTAGTATAGGGAAATTCAAAAGAGGAATGTTTTGAATAAAAAATACATCTTATTTTCGAACAAGTTTTAACAAATAAATACTTTACTCTATAACGTTAGCGAATATTAGTTCATATAAAAATTTCAATAATTCTATTAAGAATTAAACACCAGTTCTTTTCCATTTCCTTTAACGAATTGTCACTGTTTGAAATCTTAGAAAAACAAGCGGGTTATTTTCTGAAGCAATAAATTTCATGAATTGATGTCTTTTTGAAATAAAATATTTACGTTGATGCGTAGTTCTTTTTTTTAAATCAGCGACGGTTTTCAAATTTTAACAAATAACGGGATAGTAAAAGTGCTTAGAAAAGGAATGCGAGTTCTTCCCGAGCATGAATAAAGCATATATTGTTACTTTATTTATTGTCAACATTTTGTTAAATAACCGGGAAACAAAATATTTCATATGCCATCCATGGAAACGAATAGTTTCGTTTTAAATATTTAGAATTCTTAGATATTTTCTAATAAAACAAAATGAATTTCAACTATTTGTTCGACTGTGTGTGGGAACAAAATGATGATGTTATGATGAATTGACAACGTTTTAAAAGATAACGTAAAACAATGTTGAATATATTATACTACTGTCGCTTTTACAAATATTTTCAAATATAAAATAATAAATATTAAATAATATTTTAAATATGGAATACTATTTAACATATAAATTTCATATTTTTATAATAAATATTTTAAATATAAAATATGAAATGTAATATAAGAACTGTTATTAACGCTCTCTCTCTCTCTCTCTCTCTCTCTATATATATATATATATATATATATATATATATATATATATATATATATATATATATATATATATATATATATATATATATATATATATATATATATATATATATATAAAATATCTATATATATACATATCTATATATATACATATATATGTAGGAGAAGGTGGGATTACTGACCCCTTTAATATCTGCTCTATGCGGAAATGCAGCCGCTCGAAATAGCTGTGGACTGGAGCCTCCAAACAGGAAAAAAACGAATTTCTTTCCAAGATGATATTGCTTGAATTATGGATCCCATGGGTGCTGGTATTATGGACCCGGGTCCATATTACCAACAACCAGTTTCGATAATGTAACATTAAGGGGGTTTCAATGAGAAAATACGATTCCACAGAAGATTTCATTGTTATACCTTTTATTTTCATGTTTTGTAATCTTTTTGGGTTATACTGAAGCTAAGAATGCAAGTTGAGAGGAAATCATCCGCTGGAAAGGACGCTGTAGTGCGCAGAAGTTGGGACAGGGTGAAGATGGCTGAGGCTATCCAGAAGCTAAAATGCGGAGAAATGGGACTAAAGGAGGCTGCCAGAGTGTCTGGTGTACCAAGAATAACTGAGATTATTGGCTTCACAAGTGGATAAGCCACCAGCAGATTTGTTTGTACAAAAACTAGGGAGGAAGCGTGTTTTACCAGATTACACTGAAAAAGAGTTAGTGGCCTATTTGCTAGAGATGGAGTCAGTATTTCACGGTCTTACTCGACAAGATGTGAGGAAAGTGGCGTTCCAACTAGCTGAACGTAATAATATCTCCCACCTTTTCATAAACAAAGCAGCAGAAAGACACTGGATAAACTGATTCCTCACTCGTCATAAGGGACAAATTTCGATCAGGAAACCTACAGGGAAGTTATATGCACGAGAAGAAGGATTCAAAAGGGAGCAGGTGGCTTTTTTAAAATTTGTTTCAAGGCTTGTGTTCTGGGAATCATTTCCAGAATTTTTAATGTAGATGAGACTGGTTTAAGTGTGGTTCAGTCAAAAGTTTTCCAAGTCATCAGGTTGAAGAGAAAACGTCAGGTGGGAGCTGACTACAGCTGAACGTAGTTCTATGGTAAGCGTGGTTTTCTGCATGAGTTCTGGGGGAACATATTTCCCACCAATGATGATATTTCCTCGCAAAAACATAACGGATCAGCTTTTCAAGGGATCCCACGGAAGAACTCACCCAGAGGGTTGAGCTCTTCCAATTGCTCCGGGGACATCTCTGTAAACCCATGTTTACAGAGATAGCGCGGACCAGCAAGAAGAATCGTGCGCCTTCTATAATGATGCATTCAAAGACACATGCAGAGAACTTTAGATTCGTTGTGTGATGTGCCTACACTGGGCTCATACTGTATGCACCGGAGCTTATGCTGACTTTTTTATTTGCGACTTCTGTCGCCAAAATTGAAGTTTTTTTAAATATAGATAATATTTGATGATCCAGCAGTTTAATAAATATATTTTCTTTCTTTCATCTTTTCTTTTGAAAACGTGTCTCTTTTTTTAAAATTTCCAGCTGTTTCATAAATAAATAAATTATTATTCGGTAAAATAGGTGGGGGTCCATATTACCCTCCACTTTTGTCACCTGCTAGTTTTGACTTTTATCACTCCTGTGATTGTATACATCTTAAAATATGATTTAACGACAAATCCACTTACGGATGTTTAGATGATGAATTATGGAAGAAGTTAGAGCCGCAAAATATGAAAATCAGTCTTTGGTATGGCCACAGTGAGCCAAAAACAAAAGGGGGGTCCATAATTCCACCTTCTCCTCTCTCTATATATATAATAAACGTATAATACCAAATTATCCCGTAAAACAGTGTCCAATGAATATAGAAACAATGTAAAACCTTTTGATTAAATAATTGGGAAAAATCTTAAGTTCATAACCTTCTTAAATCTGTTATAGCTACACCTGAATATTCTGCAGTTTTTATGAAAGAATTAGATTGTTACTTCAGCTACCACCTATTATGGTAATCCTTGCACGCATAACAAATCCTTTGTATTTTAGCTGCATTTACATAAAATTACTACTTTAAATGTCTAAAAATTTTTACAATGTTAACTTTCTCATACAAAGTATGAACCATTTTTATTTTTTATAAATGTCTCGCTATATTTTATTTTCCAAACTTAAATATTAAAAGCTCTAATTAAAATAATATAACATTCTGACTGGGAAATTTGTAGTTCCCTGCTTTTAATATAATTCTTGAAAGATTTCTTTTCGGGAGCTATGTGCCATAAAAAATTTACCAGAAATTTAAATGCATATGTTTTTGAATTTTGTAAAATAATATGCGAAATATGTTAAGCAAAATTACAGAAAATACTTCCTTCAGAAACTAACTCATGTGCAATGAATTTAGTATCCACGTGTTAAACTTGATAGAAAATTTAAATCCCTATAGTTTTCTTTTTCTTTGTGCTCATTTTGACCTATTAGAACTATTAAGAAAACCATTGTTTTTTATTTTATTTTTAGACAGGTGTAACAAATTGTATAGTTTTAATGAACAGCAACGTGTTATCTAAGATCAGAAAAAAATGTAACTCTATGAAATTAATCAAATTTTGGTTTAAATAACTGAATTAACGATATTTAGTTTCTTCAATAATCAAACCAAACTGATTCTTAAAAATATTTTGTCCAATTCTTAAACAAAATCTTCAATTACAAATTTTATATATATGTGGAACTAGAAAAAATTAGATTCCCTCTCCAGTATAATGTTTCATTTCACGGCTTAAAGCTGCATTTTCAAAAGAATGCATTAAACATGACTACAGAGCGCTTTATGCAGAATGAATGTTTGCGTTGCCAGAATTAAAATGAAAGAGATGCCGTGATTTCTACCTTAGCGACACCGAATGACTGATAAGGATACTTAAGCTCCTTAAACCATTCATGCTGTTCTTCGCCCATTAATATCTTCTTGTCTAACGTTCTTGTCAGAAAATTACATATCAGGTTCTTAGGAATGTACACGAAAACATTCAAGTGTAGTTCTTTAATATTTATTTCGTAAATATTACGTTTAGAATGGCCAAAGACGCCGTAGAATTTAGGCAGAAATAAATTCGTGGTGTTGTCATTAGTAGAGATGTTAGGAAATATTTTTTTAAACTTTAATTTTTAAGGATGTTAAGTTACTTAAATTTAATGTTGCTTTCATTATATTATTAGGACACTCAGTTAATTTAAGGGGGAAGATAAATTCTTTTACAAATGATAGTTATCCATGTCCATACACAAGGTAATTTACATTAAAGTCAAAAATTTTTATCTCCTTTTTAATTTAAATTACAATCTAGATTAAGATATTAAAAATGGCAGTTGTGTGTAATAACTGGATTAGTCTATTATTTTGAATTTATGCTGTTGGTCTTCAATAACTGTAAGGATGTTTATTAAGCTCTCGTTGTAGCCAGGTTTCTTTATTGAATCTAACTGATCTGAAATGTGCACTTTTACCAGACTTCATATTTTTTCATCATTCTCTCACTATAAATATAAGGATTAGTAAAAGGTCAGGTGCTGTATTTTGTTATTTTCCATTCAGCGTAAGTACAGAATATTTAGAAGGAATACATTTGCTTACATGGACAGTAAATGTTTGGTGCAAAAGGGAATCTACGTAGACACGCTGTGTTTTCATAATAAATCATTGTTGAAATGTAAAGTTCGAAATTTATGTCAAACTATATTGAGAAGACTACACTACCACAGGTTACATTATGTCTTTCGCAACTCATGAGCATAATCTTAGCGATATGTAAATACATTTTCCCCATGAGTGAGATATCAGTGTTTGAGTGCTGTGTCGTAAGCCGACTCGTGGAAAATAGAAGTACAGTAGTCAATAGAGTTCGCCAGCTAAATAACTGACACAGCCTACAAACACCTTTCATGTGCACAAGAGTCACATTGTGCACTTGAAACTAAACAAGAATGCCTAAATCCTTCTAATACAGATATAAGTAGAAGAGACGCTTTATATCCTTCCTGAGACACATTGTAAGTGTGAAAACATTTTATCTACGAGTTAAAAATATATATATATATATATATATATATATATATATATATATTAAAGATCTAATTGAACTCTAACTCTGCTCACAACACCTTTTAAGAATGGTCGTTATTCCTAATACTCTACCCGCAATTAAAATTATTTAGTGAACTTTTCAATCTAATACTCCTTATTATAAAAACCTTTTCCGCTCTAAAAATATACATAGAATGGCTCCAAACGTCTAGTCAAGATATTTTTTATACCTTGAGAGCATTGCGCATAGAATTAAGCCAATATACTATCTGAAGATTTTGGTCTAATGCAATTGCTTATTTATTATCACGTTGTCAATCCTTATGAGGTATGTTTCTGGTTATATATATATATATACCTGTAATAAACAATATCCTATAAAAGTTAGATTTGAGAATCCTTCATGAGAATATGTTTAACACATTGTGAAAAACATCCAAGACTCAATACGCATTCGTTTAATACCTAAAATGTACAAATGCTAAATTTATTCAGAATAAGTAAGTTCAAAAATTATTATTTTACACAATACAAATTATCACCCAAAAAACATTTTAAGCCTTTCAGTCTTTGATACTATAAACTTCCAGTTTAGTGGATGTACTCCATTTTCCACCCTAATGTTAATATAATATTGTTAAAAAAATACTCTTTTAACCACGAACGCTTTAAAATATAATTACATTACTTTGAAAATATATATATAAATTCGCAGCCTCTCAGTGATAAAAAGAAATCTTAATCTCCTACAGCACAAAATAAAACTTCGAGCGAGTGAACTTGCTCTTACGAGGCTCCGATCAATACCGACTCCGCCAATTGCAGTTTCAAAATACGCCAAGTAAACTTCGGTATAATAATGTGCTTAGGGAAAAATCTGCTTTTATTAAGCATAAAAGGACTCCAAATAGTTTTGTGCGTGGAATTCGTTCATAGTTGCTCTAATCATGCTGAAATTAAATATTGTTAAGATCTTGCAAAAAACAATTTATTATGAAATGGGATTTTCTTTTCTTCTGCGTTAAAATATGATTTAAGATCATTAAACGTTAACTCAGTCTATCTCTTCTCCCTATTAAATCTTGCAGTTATTTGTAAAGGAGATTAAGTTTCAAATTATGGGCCTGTCAGGAAAATCTTTATTGGATTAAATAAAAACTTGATTGAGGATTAATAAATTGAATGCATGGAAAGGAATATTAATTATTATATATATATATATATATATATATATATATATATATATATATATATATATATATATATATATATATAAATAATGGGGGAGTTCTTGCGTGTGCATCCGTATATATGTTTCATTGAATTTGAAATATAGCATCTCATATAAGTTTCAATTTAAAAGTTATATGAACAGAATATTTGAAGGCCTTATTTGAATAGTGGTCCAACTCAATTCTTGTTCATTTTGAGATACACAGCCTTACAGTCTAATGAGTGTTGAGAAATGACTGCTGAAGTCTGATTTGTAATGCCCTCTGATGGAAGCAGAAATAAGCTGGAGGTGTACCAGCTTAAAAATAAGATAGAAATGACTTGTATGAACATGAAAGTAAGGCTAACTCAATTTTTTAATAAAAGGGAGTTGGACCACTATTCATATCAGGCATTCATTTATAATAAAGGAATGCATTTTAAAACTATACAATCCAAATTTTAAAAAGGTCATGGTTTAAGGAAAACAGACGGATTTTATTTATTATCAAAATTATACTGTTTTCATTATTCAAAATTTATTATTAAAAAAAAAAGACTAGATAGAGACGAACTAAATCAAATCACTTTCGTTTAATTGCCGATAACACAGAATATTTTATGTATAATAAACCATGTTCTAAGAGGAAATTAGAAATTGTCAATTGCTTTTAAATAAATCTTTACGTTCATTTTATCCAAGTATGAGCCTCGAATTTAATAAACATTTTATGTTATATATATATATATATATATATATATATATATATATATATATATATAACATTCCCACTCTCAGCCAATAGAAATTATTTTTAATAATTGGTTAAGATTGGTGAGGCGTTTAGGTACGTTCATGACAAGTATCCTCTTGTATCAAAAGTCTGCATTAGTATTCTTAGTCTTATTTATAAATAATTTTATCATTGATTCATAATTATAACTCCAGTATGTATTTGTTTGATAGGCTTTTCTTTGCAAAACATGAAAATGAATCATTACTATTAATGTATCATTATTTTTGTAATTTATTATCATTTAATTATATTTTAAGTAATAAATTATTTTTTAAAATCTTTATTGTGTTAGATTGATAAATTACCTGACCCAGACACTTATGTGGTTAGAAAATCGACCCCAGACGTCAGAAGTGGTAGATTCGAATTCTGCGATGAAACTCGATTACACCGAGGAAATAAAATATGAAATAGGTGATGTAGAAGATCATAAGTATGGTTTGGTGTGCTAAGGTGTGTTTTTTGTGTGTGGGGAGTGGGTGAAATATGGGATCTCGGCAAAAATATTAAGATTTTTACAATTATTTATCGATTCCACAAAATGTATAGGTAATTCAATGAATGAAATTACATATATAATTTTAAAATGCACAATAATTAAGCGTTAGGAATAGTGTTTAATGTTGTGATTTCCCAAGCAGGGGACTTGGTTTCAAATCCCGACGAAGGTTTGGACGTGTGTCCGATAAGGCTCACCATATGTTGGAACACCTAAGTGGTACTCCCGTAATAAAGTAGCCAACACGATTTTTCGAAGTTGATGGACGAATGTCGGCAAGACAACTGCCTATCAAGTTGGAATAAAATTAAAATAAAAAATAAATTTAATAATTCATTGTTGCATTAAAGACAGTTTTTATTTTGCTATTTTTTTTCCAACGTATATTCGTTAATTCATTTTACTTTAAAAAAACATCGGAACAGTCGTTACTGACAACTCTTGACTGTAAAATGTTGAAATACACACCTTAATTTGAGATGTACATAAAAATATTTATATAATCCTTTATAGGAATATTTGAATGGATAAATTCCACCAAACTGGAGAAATTACACAGCTTTATTCAAAATTTCATGCTCTTTTATAGTCTTTTAAATAGAACTTCAAGTATATTTCTCAGTTAGAATAAAAGTAAATCTCCTTGTACTTTAAGATTTTAGTTTCTTCGAGACATTAAAACTTTTGCTTGTAGTAAATATCCGATTACGTTCTTGTAGAACAAAATATTTTAGAGCATAAGGGACTCAAATAGTGTACAATTTACTGTTAATGATATACTAAGTTAATATGTAATAGAGACCATCTATGAGGTCAGAGAGGGTGGGAAAGTGTACGATCCCCCAACATGTCGTTCCTAGAGGTGATTGGTTAAAATTGAGGTGGAAATTCTCTAAGACGGACTCTGGCCCTTCTGGTGCTCTAAAAACCAGAGTCGCATACTTCAGCCCTAAGCCTGTGTGGACCTGGTCTTGAAATTCCAGCCAGGGGGCATTCGAAACAACAAAAATATGGAATAAAACAGTATTGGATGCAGAAAAACATGTTTTTATAAATTTCGGTATGTGATTAAAAACTTCTGAGGTCAATAATGGAAAATCAAATGCGCAAGGCAAAGAAATTTAATGTTATATTTTTACTTTCAAACGCAAGAAATTGAGATATAAACTGTCAAACCATTAAAACTCGGAATTCAATTAAAGAAAAAGACATCTCATTTATAGCGCGAAAGTTTCGAACCCACTAGGAATACAAATATTCGAATAAATCCGGCATTTAGCTATTTCATGTTTATTTGCTTTATGAAGATATACAAGCAGTCCGAAAATATACTAACACTGCGTGACTTTAATCAACTGATTAAAAACGATCCACTGTAATAAACATGGTGGAAGGAAATGCAAATTTCATTAAGGAAGTTTCAACATCCTTTTGGGCATTAAGTAAAATTTATTCTGATGTGAAACAGTAACCAAAATTGGTACTCACTAAGTAAATAACCGCAGTTAGCGAGAAAAGAAAAAAAACGCGATGAAATGGACTTCTCTCTTACTAACGAATGAAAAAAGAGGATATCAAGTAGCGATAAACATTTACAACAATATAAAATTCCCTCTAATGGCCATCAAAAGAAATTCCGTCTCATTTACGTCTTTATCAGTAGATTAGCTAGGGGCTGCATCAAGCTATACATTCTTTAAGTTAACTTTTAGGATAATGGCTGCTTGTGCATTCAGGTTGAAGACCAGAATAAAGTGCTATATAATAATTACCTTTTGTATAATAATTCATAAAGCACATAGAAATGGATCATTTACGGAAGTTTAATGATAAAGTATTCAAGGATAGATCTGCAATGCATCATGATACGCAAAAAGTACGAAATTAAATAATTTAACTTTTTATTTTCGAGCATTGTCTATAGGTCTTCTTTTAGACTTTAACATTTCAGCGGGCGCGCCAATTTTTGTAACACCAAGAGGCGCGCGTGGCACAAAGTGCAACATCTCATTCAACCTTGATTATTCCTTTTGTAATAAACTCTTTTTTCAAGCTTAAAATAATAACTCTGAGTTTCATGACAAGATATAAAATGTTGATAATATTGAGCTATATTTATAATTAAAGGCCAAAGAATGCAGATACTATCGCCTTATTTCAAAATGTCCGGTTTATTGGATGTAAGGATAACTTGCGAATTGATTCCTATTATGTCCGAAAATCTAAAAAACAGCAGGAGATTGTTCATGTTCGTGATATGCGGAATACTGTGTAATAGCTGCACATTTGATCGAGAACATCAACTCATGCATTTGTCGTATTGTGATCCAGTTTAATCGTTGATTTATCTGGGTTAAATCACAACTACCAATGAATGGAAAGGAATACAAGGATCAGAAAATCATACCTGCATTAGAAAGGGTGTGGATATAAATAGAAACTGCTTAGAACATTCAAACCTTACATGCAAAAATAAACCATTCAAAATTACGAAAATGTTGCACTCTGTACACGAGCGCGCCCCCTGAAAGTTTAAATTGCACAATTTTATGTTCAATTTACAGTCATAAACTTTGTATAAAACAGTTCTGTTTCTTATTCCTGATTTATTAGATACATTTTAAGCAGAAAAGAACTCTTTTTCTCTATCTTAAAAAGTCAACCATGTTATTTCTGCTCCGTATAACAGTGCAATTAGGCTGACATAGTGGCAATACTTTCTAACTAAAATTCTATTAATGGAGGAATTTTATCAAATATTTCACTGTGGCATGCGAAGAAATCAAAGATCAGCTGTTGTTTTACTGATGAGAGTCTTTTACAGTTGCCAACGTCGAGTCATGGTGTAATTAAGATCCCTGTTCCTTAAGAATGACTCATGAGCGTAAATTTTGTTTCCCTAATCTGGCCAAGAATCAAGAAATTCAACTTTGTTGCTACTGTCGCCAATTTACAAATCCATCGATCTTCAAAAAATCTCTTTTCTGCTGATTTATGAATTCGATTATCCCTCTAATCTTTTACGTGGTGTACGTAGAGTCGAATATATAATTCAAGCGAAAGAGCCTTCCAAGCGAATTTTATTTAACTTTTTTAGGGGCATGTTCATTTATTATTCGAATCGGACGCAGTTAAGCAAAAAATAAAATTTAATTTCCTTCTTCAACAAACTTTTAAAACCCCGAGAAAAAAAAAACTGTGTTAAAAAAAGATACCGATAAAAAAGTTTGAAAAACAAATGTACGCTTTTAATAGCATCATTCTAAAACAGAGACACGACCATCAAAATACCTGATTCGTCAACTTTGTTATCTAGAGAACTTAGAAATAATACAAATATAAATTCAGTCAATAACACGTAACCAGAAATTCAACGTTCTTCTTCATTGCATACGTACAAATTGTTTTAGTAACCATACGCCAGATTATTACTCTCTTACAATGTTGTATAATTCAAGTAGAACGCTATTAAAGGTACAGTAAAAATTTAATCTTTTAATAAAAAGATAATTTCTAGTAAATATCTACCGTCAGTGTGACAATTTTATATAAACTCGAGTGACTTTGCGTTCATGAAGATGTCATACAAATACCCTTTATATATATATATATATATATATATATATATTAACACCACACTCTGTGTTTAATGTACTATATGATCTCAAATACGAACAATTTCTTGCATGTTATATCTAAGAAAAGCGTATTGTAGAAATTATTATACAGATCTTATAACATACGCTGAACTTATTAACAGTGAAATGTAGTGCTAGTAATTGCACGAAACCACTAAAACATGGATAACATAATTATCTCATGTGTATTTAAGAAAAATATACTTACCTATTATATACAACCTATAAAACATTAACTTTGAGAATTGTTTAAAATCGGGACAAATTAACATAAGTTTTGGGGGTTGTATATTATTTTACCTACTTTAAGTTTGAAAATGTTTTAGGTCTTTTAACTCCGTCCTCTAATTTCGTATTCAGAAACGTCTAAAGCATACCATCTCAGACGTTTTTGCTCATGAAAGTAAAAGATAGAAGAATTCGTTGAGAACAATTATCAAGGGGAAATTACGTAATCGAAATATCGATCTGAAACGCTTATAGCGATAAAAACTATATTACTTGCTTTAGAATTTAAAGAAGGTACTTAGAGTAAGTGTTGCATACCATTGTTTTGACATATTACTCTTTCGGTTAGTATATATTTTGAATATGCAATTTTCTCCCCTGCTCAGATAACAGAGAGCTAATACATTAGATTAACAAAGTAAATTAAAACTGCAAAGTAAAAAATTCGAACACTAAATAGGGCAATTCCAACGATAATGGATTGTTTTTGCATTTAAATTTTTTTTTTTCTAGCGGAGGCACTTGACGTGTAGACATTCGCCTATAATTCACCGCAGTTTGCTGGCCATTTAATTATGGCGGCACCATATAGGTGGGCCAGCATCACCCCCATGAAAGGACAACACAAAAGGAGGTATTTTAGTGGCGAGACGCCGGGATTCGATCCGAGCACCCTCAGCACAAAAAACCAGCGTGCTCTACCACAGGACCTCCACATGCCGATAGGGCCAAATAACAATTGAAGGATTTTTTGTAAATATAATGAAAAGATAAAACACAAACTAGCCTTGTGCAGAATTTCAAACAAAAGTAAAAAAGGAAAATTTATTACATTAAAAAAAAAATAGTTGGACAACGGGCGAGTAACACAAAAAGCCCCTTCCAAATATGAAACTATCGCAAGAAATCAATTCCATTGAGAAACCTAAAAATCAAACTATGCTGTCAGCTAAAAAACAGCGAAATATAAACGCCGTTGATATATATATATATATATATATATATATATATATATATATATATATATATATATATATATATATATATATATATATATATAATTGTGCTCAACAAAACTTCTATTCGTATACATAAGTAAAAACGCAACTATGTATGTGTAACTCCGAAACAAAAAGTTCTAAACAGAATAGTTATAATATATTCTGTAAATATTATACATGTAAATATATTGAATATTGCAACCGAGATAGACTATTACATATTTTTATTAAATACATTTTATTGATGCACGACTTAGAAAACAGTGTAATCATTTTTTTATTATTAATGTCTAATAACACGAGTAACGTGAGCGTGTTAACATATTACAGTACATTAATAAAACATAATTACATATTTGTATAAACTAACTACGCATTAGTCAAACATCGTATTTTTAGTGTTCTGCCATTATCTTACAGAACGTAATTTAACATAAACCTTCCTCATCTAATCCACAAATAAATACACGACTACAAGTTATTTTGAACGAGATAGGAAATATTCTCATCATAATGGTAGTTACTCCCCCGAATATTGCATTATATTTGATTACGAGTTTTCCATCGTAATCCAAAATTACGTGCGTGTGTTCAAAAACAGGAAATACGGTGTTTAAACCTCCATATAGGGCCCCCCCCCCCCCTCCCAAATGCGAAAGTTACTTATTGACATCCTATTATTTTGCGTTCCCAGCGCACTGAATAACTTTCTTGGCTGTATTCCGATAGAGTTATTCATGTCCGACGTAATCGAGACTCCATTTACCTGAATCGATATTGAAAACAACAATCGATATTACCTCTCAGAGATGCGGAGGATATTCAAAGCAACGTCAAATTTTCAAACACTCTCAATTAAGGGAGAACTTAACAATCATTACATTGCCGTGCAGTTTTCGTGAACCTTTAAAACGGATTATTGTAATTTGTTGAATGGCATTCCGAAATTTCAATAGCTTTGTTGGAATGTTAATTGCTTTGATTTATTTAACATAAAACTATTCTGCGAGGTTTCTTTGTTTAAGAAATATTGCAAATGGATGTTTGAAATGCATACCCTTGACTCCAAAATATCCGTTTTATAAATTATTCGAGTTTTACGAAAGAAAAAAAATCAAATCAAAGTAGAACATATTAATATCGACAAATTTCGTAAGTTCACGGATGTTATAGACATTTTTTTGGAAACTTAAATGATTATACCTTGTTTTAAGTTGGATTTATTTTAACCTTTTGTAAATCACCATATATTTTTCTATAAATACTTTAAGTAGTTGGGAGTACAGTAAACAAGCGTATTTTGATTATTTTTTGGTTTATTGGTCTCACCTGTACAATTAGTTACAACATATAAGCGAGCGTTCACGGTATATCATTTTCAAAACGCCACCGGCTGTTTTCAATAAGCGTACTGAAGTAGAAATTACTGGACGAAGTCGTTAAGTTGTATCCCACTGCATTGAATTCAATAAAACAAATCGAACTGAATTTAATGATCATCTTTTCAACTCTCTTGATATTTAAAATTTAAATTGAGGTTTTATTTCACTGAAAATTTAGAAACACGTGAAATTAAAAATATGCCCTTTAATGAAAGAAAAGTAAATTTTGGGGCATAAACTGCCACTGATATTACCTTTGCTTAAAGAAGGAATATCTTATAACTTTCAATTAAAACTACTGAAATGATTATCGGTGTTCGAAAAGTACATTATCACAGAAATCGTAATACCTACTGAATCGTTTACATTTTAATTAATAAGTTCCCTATTTCATTCCATTAAGCATTCAAGACTTCACTAAGTCTTTACTGATATAACGAGCATTGAAAAACGAACAACATATCTAATTTATTTTAAGCTATAATCTTAAATTGACGGTGATTTTTTAATAAATGGCAATAAACTGATTCCATAAAACTTTTAAAACGTTTTAAACTTTATAATGTTTATAACGTTTTAAATTTTATATATATTTTTATGCTTAAAGAACTTAAATTTTACTTATAAATAAATATATATTTTAAAATATAATTAGAGTATACTATTCATTAAGTTTTCAGTAAGCTGTCGCTAATCTGAAATCATGTAAAAGGCTCCACAAATGATGTGTTGAAGAATCAGTAAACAATGAACTTTTAAAAATTATAAAATTAATAACTTACGTTCATAATAAAAAGGATTTCACACCACATAATTTCATTTTGAAACTATAATTTTAAAAATATATGTTATTACACAAAAGTCATTTAATAAGCCTGTTCAACTGAAACTCCACAATCAATGTACATTTCTTTAAACGAAAGAAGCCTTCGGATTATTTCCTTTGATAATTCAGAATGGACCCATACAAAGAACAAACAGTGAAACAGGAAAGAAGATAATTCGTTTGAAGAAATGTGCGTGTAACTAAAGAATTCTAACCTGAAAAAAACAGTCTTTTAGAATAAAAAACAATATTTATTCTTATATTTTACCCTCACATAAATTTATGTATATTATATTAAACTTCAAATATTTTTGAATAATTTATTGTAGTGAGTGGCAATATCCTATGGTTCCTACGAGGTTTGTTCAACTTAATTCTGCAAAGTGCATTCTTTTAGATGTTTGCCCTACATAAAGTTCTTAATCATTAAGGCACTACACAAATGTAGTATACGTTTAAACGCAATCAATAACAGCATATCAATACACAATAGGAAAATGCTCTCTGAACACGTTATGTAAATTTTATTTAAGCCAGTCACTATTATTCACAGTGCTTTGATGTCCTGGGATATTTTCAACCCTTTGAAATATTTCGTAAAATGCTTTTTTTTATGTGTACAAATTTAAGGAATGAAGTCATATAAAATCTGACACATCGTGGGGCCCAAACAAAAACACTTAATTATCCTGAAAGATAATCGTTGAAATTTAAAACACGTTCATTCGAAAACGATTAAAATATTTTATTCTTTAATTTTTACCCACTCTCCCTTCCTTTTAGCATGTTTTTCGATTGCACATCACTTAACGCTGCAAATGGAATTTATTGTTAAGTCATCCTTATCGGGTCAAACATTTATTAAATAATGTAGTTATGAATATTAGATGAATCCTAATAAGAATTAATGCTTGTTCAGCAGTTTTAATGTACATTTTTTTTATTCTGAAGGTTAAATTTATAAGGTTTAAATAAAGTTTAATATCGTGATGCATATAATTTCAAAGCTTCTCTAAATTTTTTTTAGAAGTTTTATGTGCGTTTCGTTAAAGTTTACAGCTTTAAGATTAAGTTCAAATAATAACACATTCATGTTTATGCATTCACTAACCTTTAAACCTATGCATGAAAGACCATACATGTTTAAAGCATATTTTAATACATTAAACCTTAGTAGATAATAATTTTGGTACAATAAAGATAAGGTTTATCTTCGCATACCTGTCCGAAATAACCCTGAAATGGAATATCTGATTAGATTGATACTTTGTTGTTGATGCTAAGACATTAATTTTTTCCCAACTAAGATATAAGAAGTTTATGCCTTATAACATATTCAAACCCCTTATAATGTTTCACCAAGTATGTTTAAATAGTTTCAGTGTAAATGAAATAAAATTAAAAATTTAGCTGCTTACAACATAATAAATAGTTGTTAACTGTTGCAAAATATCGATAATTGTTATTACACACTTTCTCAAACAGTTCCTTAATAATCTTAAATAAAAATACCCATGTTCGTCTTCGTAGCATTTAATGAATCATTTACTGAAAAACCAATCCAGGTAATTAGGTTTACACTAAGTATTATACTTTATTAAGCTTTCTACTTTTTAATACAACCTTTAATACTAGTTGTATAGGAAAGCAATACTAAGATTATTATGTTGCTCTACAAGTAGATTATTTTTTATATTTGGACATACAAAACTTCATCAATATTCCAGTTTTAACACAATATTTATAGAATATATTTCCTTCTGGAAATATATCATATAATTTTGCTCTTTGCAGCAACCTTGTAAAGTACCTTAAAAAGTTCAGGCCACCCGTTCAAAAAAAATCATCGTAGTGGTAATATAAACATGTTATCCTATAAATTCAGTACATTTTTATCACTCAACAAAGTATTCGCTACCAGTAAAAAAAAAATACGGCACTTGCCTCTAAATCCTGGTAGGTGGCGAAACTGAGTATGAGAAATCCATCAATGACATCCTTCTCGGCCAGCGACGTGCTCACTTTGCTCTTCCGCCTGAAAGACCGTAATCCTTTATCGTTATCCTTTGTCGGCACACTTTTTCTTTCCACACTCTTCCTTCCACAAGTCACCGTGTCATCATCACCGTCTGTGCTATCCTCATTGCTCACACTTATTGATCCCAGGCGGGAGCGCACCTTCTTAAGGACCCTCTGGGGCCCCTTGGTCGAACCCTGGTCACGCACTCGCAACCGGCGGCCGTCGGACATGGCCCGAGAAATCAATTAGCAGGAAGAGCTAACCAGAGAACTTCGATCAGACCACACCAAAGCGGCGAGCGGGAAGGATCCATGGCATGGGACTAAAGCCGAATCACAGATATCCCGTGCTTGTCTAATTTTTTTTAAGTGCTCAAAACTACTTCAGCGATACCCGCGAGCACCACAACACAGCACACTGAGGAACCCATTTTTATCCTATCCACAGGCTCACACACAATATCCTCGGGAATGCAACAACACCGGCAAATTCATATCACCCCCACTGATTTGTATCCCTTTTCTTCAGAAACAAATCTTCCGGGCCGTATTATGTACCACGATGGCACATTACGTTCGACGGGCAAAACGTTGTTATCCACATGGAGGTTTCTTTACTTTCCTACGATTGCCAGTTGACGCAAACGTAGGGGATTAGGGTTGCTCGAAGGTGAAGATGAACCGCGCCAAGCCGGGCTCGCCAAGCGCGGGCGATCAGGCCGGAGAGATGGGAGGCCTCGATTCGGTCGCCAAAAGAGGAATGTCGCAGTCAGTTATTGGAAAAGATGGGGAGGCAAGCATCCTGGCATTTGGGGAAGATTGAGTATACCTGAAGTGGAATAAATATTGAATATGTAGCTAGATTGTTTGGTATGGAGTGCGAAAAGCTAAAGGCATAACATAAGGACTCGCTTTTGGGAAGAATTGTCTAAAAGAGCATTAGATATATCTCGTTATGTGAATTAAAATGCATTTGCGTGTTAGTTCATCCATTCGTCAGCTGTCTGAATTTTTTAAATAAATGTGGTTACATGGGAAAGAGGGATTAATTTAAACATTTCAAATTTTTTAAGGGGAAAATAAATTTACTTGGGGATGTGTATCTCTATTTTTGATTTACTAGCGACAGAAAAATAAACTTATTTTTTATAATGTTTAATGGAAAGAAATTAGGAAATAAAGCTTCTTTTATTTCACCCTTTTCTTCAGTAAAATACTTTTTTTCCAATAAGCTGTTGATATATTGTATAAGATCAACTTTGAAGAGTATATAATTTTAAGAAATATTTAAAACAAATATTCTTCTGGTAATCTTTAATTACAGAACAAAATGTTTGTTCACGGAAAAAAAAAATTCAGTTGAAAAATGAAAAGGAGAAGAATAAAATGCACAATTAGCAATATTAGAGACAATTCTTGTTTTATAAAGATCGTATTTAACATGTTTCTCCCGTGCTTTTCTCATCTATCTATCTATCTATCTATATATATATATATATATATATATATATATATATATATATATATATATATATATATATATATATATATATACATACATACATACATGCATACATACATACATATATATAACAGTTCCGTAACTGACTGACTGACTGACAGACAATACACAGACCAAACCGCTAGACCTAAAGGGCTGAAATTTTGCTTGGCGATTCTTCTTATAGTGTAGGGGTGCACTAAGAAAGATTTTTGAAAAATTCTTCTTAGATTTTTTAAAATTAAATTTTTGAGCTGTATTAGTATTGTTTTTAAGTTTGCATTAAAAATAATAATTTGAGGGTTATATAACGAGAAAGATCATAAAATTTCCTTAAAAATAAAATCTTTTTCGGATCATTACCCACATTTTCTGATTTTTGGTGAATTTTTAAAGATCAATTTTTAGAATTTAATTTATTCAATGCTGATCACGTAATGTTTTTTTCTGGTACTTTAAATTAATTTATCGCCACGTGCATAACAACGAAATAGACAAAAAAATACTTTTTTTCTTGCTAATGCGGCAGACGATTGGAAATTATCCCAAAACATACGAAAATACGGTAAAAGATATGTTCCTCCAACTGCACTTTATTAACTATACTATATTCTTCCGTTTTTCTATTAGATTTAATTTGAATATTTTCTTCTGCATTATTTTGTCTATTGAAATATCCGTTACGATCTTTTTATAAATATATTTTTCGTTTTTTTACATCAATTGATCGTTGTATTTATTATAAATATATTTATACATATTTTTCGCAATAATTGCATACATTGACCGTTGTATTTAATTTGAATGTACTCCGTAGTGAAGTACGGGTTTTAAGCTAGTATGTTATAAAATAAGAGAAATGTTTAAACTGTTGTAAATATATACTGATTTGAACGATGAAATTGGAGTTATACATGCAAAGCTTTTTATCCATTTTCCTACCCATATTTGTGCTTATGAAAAACACAATCAAAGATTAATGAAAAAATTATATTCTGCTACATTTTATAACAATGTAAGAGAAAAAGCTAAGATAGCATGATTTTTGTTTAACACATTTAAAAACTAAATTACCCTAAAACAATGATGGGAAGGAATAATGAACAATAGTGGCTTTACATGAAAATGTATAAAAAATTTAATTAATTCCTTTATAACTATAAAATTACAGGAAGTTCTAAGCTTAGCTGAAAATCTTGAAACATTTTTCCTGAATGCAGACCCTTCCGCTGAAAGAAGCCAAAAATTCGAAAGAGAGCTGCAAAATTGTCTATTTCCATACCATGAATCTACAATGACCTTGTAAGAACTAGTAAATACACCAAAATTACATATTTTTGAAAGAGGATAGAAGGTACATAAAATCTAAATGGAGAAAAAGGCTCTGAAAGTGAAGGTGATATCGTTCAATCGAGAAAACGTTTTCGTTTGATTGTACTGAGCAGTGATGAGGAAGAAATTTATTAAATTAAGGTCGCATTAGACGAAAATAATATTTTTTTTGTTTTTATTCGTTTAGTGTTATACATACATTTATATATTTAATAAAAATTAAGTTCCTTATATGGAATTTTTAAAAAAAATGTTTGTTTTTAATAAGTTTTAGAACGTAATCCCTCTTTTTACAACTGTCTCTGTGTCTCATATAACACGGTTCCACACAACACGGTATTTTCTAGGAACCTATCTACGGTGTTATAGGAGGGTTACCTGTATATATATATATATATATATATATATAAAATTAAAACAACCCTAATAAAAATGACATAACCTCTTACATTCAATTTAAGAATTTTTTTATGTGAAAGAGCTCAACAATAGACTCGTGAAAAAAAAATGTGCGCTTAGCTTCTGTGCTTCGTTCCAAAAACAAACAACTTGCATTGTCAGGAGATTTAATATTTAACCGCCTTATTTAGTTTGCTTTCGGTTATTAATAAAACAAAGAACGTAGTATATTTTTCTGTGGAGAGGTTTCTTCACTCGTTATTATTTCAAGATATTGTTTTTTTCTATGTTACCTATCGACATCTTCAGGCTAATTTTAATCTTTTATCACCCGCAGCATTTAAATAGTTTTTATGTCTTCTCATCTGTTATGTACTTTGCTGCTTAAATATTTAACTGCTTGAATGGGATTTTTATTTAGTTTCCGCTAATGTTTGGGCACAAAAATGTTTGACTTTTTTATAATTATTTATCACTGGGTTTTTTAGTGACGAATTAGAATACTCTTTAACATTCTTAAAAAATCAATATAGACTGTGGCATCACGACAAGGCTGGTTACTCTCTGAGGCATTTTTAACAATTTTCACTACTATTGATCCATACCAAAAGAAAGACAGAGTTCTAATTTACAAAACGAAGGCCAATTTTTTTAAAAAAACTCAACAATTTATTAACAAAAAAAATTAAACAAAATTAATCATTAGACACTTTCAGACATATTCACGTAAATTTACGTGCAGGTTCACATTGCGCGCTCCAGGGCCCATTTCCAGCCCAAATACACAGGAGCCTAGAAAAAACACGTCTACACTGTGCGGAATCTATGAAGCGTCTCTCCTCAATGTCTGGATTTTCAGAAGGGGTGGATGTCCCGCCAGATTATCGGCTGACAGTTCTTTTTGGACGCCGAACTTTTCTACATTCCAGGACATTAAGATGACAGCTTTAGTGGCTTGTCTGTGAGGGAAACGGCTTTTAATCCCCTCACGTGTTCCGAACTGGTGGAACCGAACAACACATTCTTTGAAAAACACGCAGCTGTGTTTCAGCAGTTGTGGGGTCTCGGGAAAAAATAATACCATTTCCAGTACGCTACAAGACTCTCTGTGATGACGTATTATTAATCCTGTCTCATGAAAAGTTAATTTTCGCATATTTATAACGCAGCTATCCTAAGAAATCAAAGGGTATCGTTATGTATTTTACAGCAGAAATGAATTCCACTAGTACGCTGCTAAACGGACTAGAGGTAGGCTAGTGGTAGCGTGTCGGCTTTCGGTGCTGAGGTCGCTCGGATAGAATCCCGACAAGTGCCATTATATACCTCCGTGTCGAGGCTGGTTTTTAGCACGTTAAATCCGTAGACCGGAAAAACCATGAAGTCAGAGAGAGTGGATGAGGGTACAATCCACCGAGATGTCTCCCCTGGGGGTGCTCGGTCAAAATTGAGGTGGCATTTGGCTAAATCGGTGTCATCATGATATCGGAGCCGCACCCCTCATCCCACTGACCTATATGGACGTGGTTTGGAATATTTCCGGTCCGGGAACGGGAAACAACAAAAGAAACAACAATAGAAACCACAAAAAATGCGTAACTAAATAGTATTATAAATAAATCATCACAGAATAATAACGTAAATCAAAGTCAATATAGAATCAGTTTCGGTACATCTTACTTTTGTTATTATTTAAGATTCACAGAAAGGTGTATACAGTAGGATATCAAAATGAAATAAGTTGAATGGTTTAGTTTCTAGCTGTGCAAACTTAGCTCATAATCACATGAATGAGAATTGCCTGTTTCGGTAATCATGTTTTTGTTTTTCACTTTGACGTGTTTGACTTTCACTTCATTACATTATGTAGTCATATCGGTACATTATGTAGTCATATCGGACGCATGTAAAATGATCTTTATTTTAAACTTAACTCAATCAATATTTTACTTAAATGACATGTTTTCAGAGCAGTATTTTTTAATACTAATGAGGGAAAAATATATAATAATTGAATCGATATGTGTATTTTACCGTCACGTATTTCTGAGAAAGGAGTATTAACCATGAAATTTGATGGTTAGGGGTTGCATATTATTAACATTTTATTTCGTTATAACTTAAAATCTAATCTTCCCTAAAGGCAAATTTATACTATATAAACGTATCATTCAATCATCCAAATCAATTAATTCAAAAAACACATTTCTTTAGCTCTAATCAAGAGTTTGACTCGCTTCAACCTTTCACTTCGGGTACAATTCCAGTTATTTAGAGATCTGAGGCCAATAAAGTATTGCCTTGGCTCGTATTCGGAGCGGCCATACAAAAAGTATGCGCTTCGAAAACTCTACTAAGGTCTTTTCCCCTTATTCCTGTTCTCCTGCTCCTTCCCATATTGTGGACAGTTTAGGTGGTATCCCCGTCAGTTTGCTTGCAGAAGATCAGAATACTGCTGCCTCCCTTTTGATGACACGACAGGGCCTCATGCACCTGGTCTAGCATTTTGTAGACAGGACAAGACCAACAACATGATATAGTTTATATGTGACCCAGCTAAGCCAAAAGTTTGGACACCCATGATTTACCCCTTTAAAATGAGCTTGCCAATAAAAAGGGGGGAAAAAGAGAGGTTAATCCTCGAGTGAGTTTACGAGAAAGTTTAAATTAATAGAAATAAATTTCGTGGTAACTTTGAATATTTTTTTCTTTCTGTGAGCAAAATTTTTCGAATCATTTTTCACTACAGTGGAACTTTTTTATAGAGGCCAGACATGGTTCCGAAAACAAAGTTGCCATTTTGAGAGGTGGCCGGCTAGAGAAGTTTCAAAATATATTTATACAGATAGATAGATAGATAAATAGATAGATAGGGCTTGTGGCGGACCTGTGGTACAGCGCACTGGTTTTCGGTGCTGAGGGTGCTCGGAGAGAATCCCAGTGTTGCGCCACTAAAACAAGCCTCCTTTTGTGTCGTCCTTTCATGGGGAGTAATGCTGTCCACTATATGGGGTCCCCATAATAAAATGGACAGTAAACTGCGGCGTAGTATAAGCGAATGTTTGACGACAAGTGCCTCCGCTTAAATATATATATATATATATATATATATATATATATATATATATATATATATATATATATATATATATATATATATATATATATATATATATATATATATATATATATCCCAAGGGTCTTAACAGTAACAACAACTTTTGATAAACTAATACTTTCCGAGAATTAAAACTGTAAGCAATTGACTTTTTGACCTTTAACATTGCATGTTATATTTTTAGAGGCTATAACGTATTTCTGGTTGATGATGACATATGTTTCCATTAATATTTCACTCAATAATTTTGGTAAAATCTCATGCAAATATCAGTTTTCCTATCGGGAAAATTCTGGAATACTAGAAAAGCGTCGCTTTTGTAAAAATTTACTCATAAAATTTTCTGCGGTTTTTCAAGCAATTACAGAGCCTATAAAATTTAATGGAGCTTTTAAGATAATGACTTTGTTTCAATGTCAGTAGGGGAATAATCAAAATACACTCTAATTTTACTTTATACTTTGTAATACCACAACCACTTCATATAAAGTCTCACCTTAGAATATTTACCTTACGGTAAACGCTATTTAGAGTTTGTTATCCAACCTTAATTAATTGCTCGCTGAAATTCTGAAATACGGGATTCTTTAGGGATTATAGAGTATGATTTATTTTTATGATGCAGTCAGCTGTAAAGTTCTACCAACCAATGAAGATTACAGATTTCAAAGATTTATTAACTATTGCCAGGTTATATAAGTTAATGAAATCTGATATTGTTGTATTAGTGGAGGAAATTATTTTATAAATCTTAGTTAGGATTAAATGATTAAAACACTACATTTTCACTCCGTTTTATCATTTCGTTAATAAATATTTTTAATTGCGTATTTTTTTCTGAAAATTCGTATAAATGCTTAAAATATCCTGTATGTTCTTTTTTATGAGAAGACTAAAATGCCCAGAATATATTAAACGGTGAACAGAAATGCTAAATTCCTAGATTGTGAATTGAAATTGTGAGCAAACATTAATCGTTAGTGAAGCAAAAACATAGTAAAAATAATTAAAAATATTTAAATTACTACTCAACGACAACTTTTTTTTATAATATATAAATATTTCTTTCTTTTGTAAATGTCTAAGTATATAAATGAATTTACTTATAAGTAAATATAGCCTTATTTTGATACTAAAACAGCACGCCATTTTGGTCACAGTAACAAATGGTAATTTAATTAATATGGAAATATTTAAAATACAACCCAAAGGTACCAAAGTTCTTTTCTTCAGTTAATCTGTTGCTCCCCAAGTTATAAGCCTTTCATATTAATCATTAGAAAACATGAAAAAGGTTCCTGCAAGTTATGGATCAGTAAATGTTATGGACTAGAAAAACTTTCGCCACAGTACTTTTCTAATTGCCATATAAGCAAGACAATTTTCTAAGAAAATCACATAATCGAATCCATCTTAGTTGTTATCGTACAGTTAAACTATTTTTGCCTTCACACTTTTAAATAATATTTAGCATAATTTCTATCTCATGCTTTTTGATTTTTAAACATAGATCAACTGCTTTAATTCAGTTTTCATTCGATTAACGATAACGTCAAGATAGAAAAAAGCTTATCATTTTTAATTCAATAGACAATTTAGCCTAGAAAATACTGATGTCATGAAAAAATTTATGCAAAATAATTTTATGTCCCTCTCGACTTTTAGCCCATCTCGACTTAAAACTCATATAAGTCAAATTTTTGCAGCAGAAACATGTCAGTAAATACCGTACTAAATTAGCAATACAAGCCAAATAAAATTTCTGAAACATTAGCAAAAGCTGTACTTAAAACACAAATTAGTATCTTAATCTGATATTTACAATGGTTTATGTTACCAGGGGTTATCAACGCAATTTTTATCAAAAATGTTTATCCCAGCATCTGAAAGATAAATAATCATTACCTTCTATTTCTATATGGGCTTAAAGCCCTTGCATACTGGAAAGTCAGCATTGGTTGATTATGAAAGATTTTAAACCTAAAACAATCCAACATTAATCTAATACCGTGACAAGTTTGTTTTGGTGAATAAATTCAACTTTTAATCCTCTATAAACTCAAGTTCCAATAAGTTAATATTTTAGCACTAAAAAGTTTTGAAATAGGTTACTTCTAAATAGTAATTACACAGTCAAATTACTTAAGACCGATTTAAGCCGCAGTTAAAACATGTTGTTATATCTGAAATGCACTCTTTATGCTTTGACCAGTAGGGAATCAACATGATATATTTGTTTCCTTTTAAAAGCCCCATTTTAAGAGCAAGTTCTGAAGTATGGACTCTCATTAAGACATTAACTTCTATTGTTAGAAGCATTTAACGTCTTGCACAGTGGGGAGTCAAAATGGTCTGAATCCTAATGATCCCAGTTCTCAAATTTGCAACCTTAGTTTCTATTAACATTAAAGAGAATGGCGTGAGCTGGTAACCTTTTTTGGCTATCGTAAACTTAACTAGAGACTCAACAAAAAAATTGTTTGATGTGCTGTTGCTTAAGTTTATGTTGACTCAAGGAAAATTTTATATTAATGTCATATTTCCTAAACAGTTCAGTTTGAAATAATATATTTAATTTATTTAAACAGTTAAAAATTAACTTAATGAGAATGTTTTTGCATTTGTGTCTCAGCACTTGCGTTGATCATCAAGTATAACTTGATAGGGAAACTTGAACCATTCCAGTTAGTGATTAGACCTTAAGCTGACAAAATATTATATGTTCTAGTTTTAATTATCTAGTTTATTTTGCTACTGAAAAATTTTAAAGTAAATTTTTATGCTATTATTCAGAAAGTAAACAATGTTTAAAGTGCAAATAACTTTATGCAAGTGTGTTGTTTTAAAGGCTCGTAAATACATTTTCGTACCACTCTCTGTATGATGTATAAGATATCGTATAAGGTATCGTATTTCCCACCCCAAAACAATAAATAAACACTTCTGAAAATTTGTCTGCAGTTATCTAATATGTGGCTAAGTTTTAACAAAAATAATTCTTTAGTGATATTAGTATATGACTTACTTTCAAGGTTTGATTAGTTGTAAAATTCTACTAAATAACTGGGCATGTCACTTTCAAAAGATTACACACGGATAGAGATTATAAAAGGTATTACTCTAAAATGTATGTGAATGTACGTATAACTTGTTTAAAAGCATGAAATGCATTTTAATTTCACTTAAACAACTACAGATGTCTAACTCACTTTCTATGACTGGTAGGAAATATACAATTTCCCTCGATTCATACAATACCCCTGCATATGTGATAGTTGTACAATGTGTAGCACATTCATGAAAATATTCAAAATACTGCACATCTTTATCTTTTACCTTTGAAGTCTCAGTACAGCCACTTCCGAAATTATTTACTCTCGAATTAAAACTAGGGGTTACCTCAAAAATGTTCTGAAGTGGTGTTCTGAAGTGCACCCACAGTTCATACTGATGGATGTAATTTATATGGAAGACACACATGAACTCTTAGCCATACTTAATTTATTTATGTTTACACACATGTCACCCAAAATATGAATTTTTATTACCATGTTTTTTTTAACTCGCTATCTTGTTTGTTTGTGTGTTTGTGTCTTTGTCCCGTACAAATCTTGCAATCGATTTTTAACTAACTTATCGACTAGCTAGACATTTGAAACTTTTAGAATAGCTCAGAACACGATGACAATGCATTATTTTAATAATTTTAGCCATCTTTAAGCATAATTAAATTCATTTTCATTTATTTTCAGTTAATTTTGTTTTGTAGACTGATGAAGCCATCTATTGGCCGGAACGGTAACGAAAAGTTAAACGCAAGTTAACTTCCAATTAACTTCATTTTCTTTCAAGTTGTTGGGATAATTCATCAAAAAATTTTTAAAAAGTATTTATTAATTCATAGAATTGTCAATTTTACATGATTCAACAGAAAATTTAAAAACATGGTATACAAAAAGTTCTTTTTATCTTGTAATTATTGATAATTTTGTTACTAAATGGCATGATTTATTTGTTATGCAAAATCATTTAGCGTGATGTAGTGTGAATATTCTCGTTGCTCTATATGTCCCGCTATAAACTCTCATGTTTAAACAGAGTTCATCCCTCTAAATTTACAAACAGTGAGATGCGTTTCGCTACAAAGACTACATATAATGTCAATTACTATTTTACGTTATTTAATGCATTTTCACGTTAATCACTACTTGCGTAAACCATATAAAAATCATTTCAGGGAGGCTCGCAGATACTTTTTATATATGTAAAACTAACACCAATAGCAGTTGTTTATTCGCAATTATTATTGCATAGGTACAATATCACTCCGACTTATTTCTTTCAAATCCTAATTACACCTATAGTGCATTTTAATGAACTCACTTCTTCGAGCAAAAATTTAATTAGTGTAAAACAGGTTTCTACTGAACGCTGAATTATAATGAATATCTATATATATATATATATATATATATATATATATATATATATATATATATATATATATATATATATATATATTCCAATCTTCTATTTCTAGCATGGAATTTAATTCTTATGATTACGCTTCTGGGTATGAGAAGTGGAACCTTGTAGAAAGAATCCGGTGGAAATTCAAGGACACATTGCAAATAATCAAAATAATTTTAATTTTGACTCATATAGTTATTTTTTTATATTTGTAAGTCTTTGACCTTAATCTTTTATTTTAAACTCAGTTTTACAACTGTAAGTAAAATATTATAGTTTACACATATTTAATTTAATTACTGTTGAATGTTTTAAAGATGAAATTTTCTGTATAAACAAATACAACTACAGATACCATTGGCATTATAATACTATTTTATTACCCAGACCTTTTAAGTCGGCAATGATGAGTTGCTTCACTTAGTTAATGAAATAAATCAGTAGGAAACTTTTATTTTTCACTTAGATGCATTATATATTTTATTTCCTCAGTCTGTTATAATCTTCGATTGATAAGTGATACAAGTGAAAACATGTCTATCTGCTAAACGTTTAAAAAAATATTTTGCAAAAACATCTATTTCCTGTGCTTGATTTTCCTTTTTTTATCAAACTATTTGTTTTTCATAAAAAAAAGCATAACTTACTTGTAAAACTGTAACCCTTTTTTTTCACATTTCACTGTCGTATTAGTATTTTACTTTGTCAGAAATTTCAAAGAAAAATACGCTCCGAAGTCCTTCAAAGATAAAACGCAAATATTAATGCCGCCATAAAAAAAGTAAATAAGTGTCGCTGCATGTAAGTATCTTAAAACTGCCTTCTTCAAGTATTTTATAGCACTCTGTCAAGAGAACTCCCCTCCTTCGGTTTCAAAGGGTCGTGCATCAAATTTAATGCCAATGCTGTCAACGAAGCATGAAAGGGAAAAGATATATAGATTTAAACAATTTGCTATAACGGACCGACATC
This sequence comes from Dolomedes plantarius, assembly GCA_907164885.2. Classification (NCBI taxonomy): domain Eukaryota; kingdom Metazoa; phylum Arthropoda; class Arachnida; order Araneae; family Dolomedidae; genus Dolomedes; species Dolomedes plantarius. The sequence continues at coordinate 39,008,014 of OU015495.1, forward strand.
ATGAAAGCAAGGTGAGTTTAAAAGATTAATGCTTAAAATATTCTATGATAATGTGACACAGATAATTAAGTGGCAACAATAGTGTTTCGAACATGACAATGAAAGAAATTGCCTTATATTTTGTTCGTTACGCGCTTGATAAATAATATATTGTAGCAGGATTAAATAATGTGTGTTCGGATATGGTTTTATATCCGTAATTTGCAAGTAATTACGGATAAGTATTAGTTTCTTCCAAGATCTTTTGGTTTTCTTTCCTTCGTTGGTTGGGTTTGATACGTATAATAATACTTTGATACGTATACTATGTATATGTATATACGTATACTGTACGTATATACGTACTATATGTATGCTATATAATACTTTGATACGTATTTAACTAATCAGGCCGTTGTTACAATATCGAAAGTGTTTCAGTGGTAAATCAAGTAATAATCAAATAATCTGGAGCACGTCTAAACATAACAAGCAATTTTAATGACATAAAAAAGCAAAGAGAAATGAATGGTCAAAAACCCAATCAAGAATACGAGCATAGAGCTCGTTCGAAATAGGACCTATTGTCCCGCATCAAATCTAAATCTAATCTCGAGGTAGAGAGAGTGTGAGATTATCTCACTCAAGCAGCGCCACCAAACGTATTCTATATAATTATTTAGGCACAGTAGTGCCTCCTAAGTGAAACTTTCCCAACACTGTACCCTATTCCAAACTGTTGCAAACAGCTATGCCAGAGCCTTATCCATTCATATAATACATTAATGTGGTGGAATATGGTCAATTTCACGGTCGGTAACTCATCACCACGGCTATGGCTTAGCAAGTGCTATTTTAGCCAATATTAGGAGGCGGTAGTTGCCCTAATATCTATCTAACTAGATTTAATAATATGTAGTTAGCCACACTTTTGTAACATCACAGGTAAACTCGCAGACATTCTAACTAACAGGCAGATTATGGGGGTGAATTACGTAGCGGTCGCAAATCGCAACCTATCGTAATCTACTGTCACAGCCTCCTGAAAGGTTTATGCAGATTTCCAGCTCAAAGTACGTCAGCATCAAGTATAAGACCACACATATAAAACTTCATTTCCGCATTCTCCGACAACTAACTTGGATGTGTTTTGTAGCTGGCCTGTTACTCACGAGCTTAAGCGTCATCGTGCAAATTAAAGCTACTGAATAAAGTTGTTGTTGTTTATAATATACGTGTTTTTATGATGTATGCTAATGTGCCCTTCTACAAACAAGAGACCTGCCCCACTACAATGTTCGACTCGTTTCATACAGTTCTTTACAAGATACTGAGGGAAAGGAGTGGTATAACTACTTGGATCCGTTCCTCCTAGAAAAGTCAAGATTTTGTCTGCGTCACTCTTAACTCTGTCTTTTGGAATGGCTTGCTGTCAAATACCCTTCTATTCATTTAGTTTGCACCACGTCATTTGGGGATTTATGTTGGCCGGGTGGCGTAGTGGTTATAGCCACCTGGCCTTTCTCTGAATGCCTACACTATCTGGTTCTTGGTTCAATCCATCCTATCCGAGGACAAGACTCAGTTTGGGAAGTAAAGTTGGTACACCTGTATGGTATCCCTAGAGATGGGATGCCTACAAATTCGTAGTCTAGATGAACTAATGTCGTAATAGTAGATTAAGTGCCTACTGCGTTAGAAACAAGTTGTTGATTTATGGGTAAAAAATTAAAACAAATTGTTGTTTAGCATGTTAAATTTACATTGTAAAATTTCAATTTTAATATTTTTTCCTATTATCAAACGCTATAAGAGATGTAAATTATTTACCTAACAGGTATTGAAAAGAACTTGTAAATTTAACGTTTGCGTTATGAAACTCCCATTGGTGTTATGACACAGTCTTTTTCTATGACTTTTTAAATTCCCGTGACGTGGCGCTTCATTTAGTTAATAAAGTTAATCAGTGGGAAACTGTTTTGTTTAAAAAGTACTTTTAAGGAAAGGATCTCGTCCATCGTCTGCTTAACTATTTCGCGTCAATTTCAGTTAAAGGAAGCAAATTACGAATAACTCTTTATAAGGGATAATTGCCAGCAGACTCCAAACACAGAGCGGACAGGATTGAGAGATAAATGCATTTATTGGCCAGTTACTGCACTGTTACTCTGGTGTGTGGGATATTCATTGTTGTAACTTTGAGGTTTTACAACTGGTATCAGTAACAAGATAAAAATCAACGCGTTCCTAATTTACTTATTGTTATAGTTTTAACTTCATCTATCTGGGAACAGAAAAAGTATTTAAGAAATATGGAGTTACAATGAGTATTTAGCAGGTTATTTATAAGAACACAATATCAAACACATGTTTCAGGAAGAAAAAATACAACATGACGAGCACTCTTTGCAAATCATGGATTGCACTTCCTTAGATAGCGTCGGTCAAATTAAAAGAATATTAAGTTTGTATAAAGAATCTAGCGACGTACATCCTTGCTGTATAGAGAGTACCTTACTTATTATATATATCAATACAAGTCATTTTTAAAGTTTTTCATAAAGTAAAGGTATACTACTAATGAACATGCTTTCGGACCCTTTTTCGAATGGCGTGTGGGCCACGTTATCTTTCAAATCTACTAATATGACTTCGCATAAGTTTGCGAATGTATTGAAGCGGGCCCCTGTCTTGAATTTCAAAATATGAGTATGTAAATATACGTGAACGGGGTTTTCTGCATTAAAAAAATAGATTGCGCACTTACAGCTTTTTGGGAGAGAGTGATTTATATGCAATTCTATTGTTAAGAGGTGTGAGTATAACATTATATATGAAATGGAAGACAGATACGACAGTTACACTGATATTGAAGAAAGTCTGAAGGATAATCGATTAAACAGAGTAAATAAAACATTAGTACATTCCTCTGAGAAAACATGATGTCTGCATTATCTGATCAAATCGAAAAAGTAGTGTAAATACTGGTGTACATTAATGAATTTTCAGCAACACACCATTTTGACTTACATAAAATTGGTTTAGAAATATACTCCTTTAACTATGTACATAAAAATAAATTATGTTCTTATATTTTATTCTGAAGCATACGTAATAAACAACCGACATGTTGATTAAACGCTAAAAATAAAGTAACTGTAAGAAATTTCTTCATGTGTAACGGGAAATACCAAAATGATAAAAAATAAAATAACGGTGAATCTAAAACAAACGAGAAAATTATAGTCTAAATGAAGGTTAAATATTGATCCGGGTCTCGAGGTAACCTTCGTTTACAGCCCTGCTTTTGGTGCTGAGGGTGCTCGGATCGAATCCCGACACGTGCCATTAAATACTTCCATGTTTAGGCCGGATATGGGCACGTTAAATCCGTAGACCGGAAAGCCCCTCTATGAGGTCGGAGAGGGTGAGAGGGTACGATACCCCCAGATGTTGTCCCTGGGAGTGCTCGGTCAAAATTGAGGTGTCAACTAGCTAAGACGAACTCTGGCTCATGTGGTGCTGTATAAACCATATCCGCACACTTCAGTCCAAAGTCTATATGGACGTGGTTTAAAACTTCCATCAGGGGGCATCTGAAAAACAACAATAACAAATATTGATCTGCGTTAAGGTTTTAAATTCTACAATGTATACTGTAACGGAACAGAAACTGATATGAGTTAATAAAAAAGGAAGACAATTATGAATAGCTACAATACGCATCCCACCGTAATAATCTGACTCGTTTTCTCTTATACAAAAGACCATAACCCAAACAGTTCGGTCACAATGTGGCTTTATAATTGTCCGAGTAAACAAGTACTTTATTCGAAAGTATAAATATACGCGGAAGTAAAACATTTCTTTAAACACAGTTATACATAATTTCTTAATGATCTCCCTCAGCAGTTAAATACTAAAGTATTTAATAAATTTTTCTTTCAGTGAGAAATATATAAAATTATATATTTAATTTAAACTAATGTACTGAAGACGTTGTCAATGTATTCATAAGTCAAATGAATAATTTTTAGACTTTCATAAATGGGAAAATATTCTTCACTATGTTAATAGGAAGCTCAAAAATATAATTGCTTTGAGTTTGTTTTTAATTCAAAAGGCTTAGAGAACAATCTAGTTTGTTATAACTGTGCACAAACGTTTGGTATATTTCATTATAAGTAATTGTCATAAGTTAAATTAAAAGTAGAATTTGTTTCTTAAAAGGGGAAATTTCAAGTGGAGGGAAAGGGACTTTCAAAGTAACAGTTGCATGGAAAATTTTGCACGAAAGAAAATTCTCCGTGAATTTGTATTTTTACATGGTTTAGTTTTTGAAAATTATTTATTAATTTTTTAACTTTTTCGTTTACATATGAAAACTGGTCATGAAGTCTAATATTTTAAGCCTTTTATGCAAGAAGATGATTTTATTAATCAATGATACAATTCAATTTAGAAAAGAAGCAACGACACTTTATTCCAAATTTAGAGACCCGATTGTATAGCATGCTCACAATGATTTTTCACTTCAAAAGGCCTTTTATTTACATAAGAAAACATAATCAGCAGTACCTTTTTCTCCATTAATCAAACACTAATGCTCAAGTTATAAAAAATAGATCTTTAACGTCTTTAGTTTAGTGAAATCATTTACGTTAAATGTGAGCAATTGGAATGCAGCTATTTCTTTGCTGTATTTTGCTAACCCTTACTGTTAATGAATTGTTTATATTTACTTATGGCTGTGCATCAGCGGATCTTCTATAGATAATCAGTATGATTGATAAGCTATGGAGAATTTCCCCACATTATTTTACTAATAACAGATTAGCAAATGAATATAGACTTTTTTCACTTGCAGTTACATAAATTTAAATAAGGAGCGCGCTGTATTTAAAAACATTATATACGTCCACTGAATTAAATTATAGCACAATTATTGAATACATGTTTTAAAAAGAGTATAGAAAGATTTTTTTTTAAATAAGTGCTCATTGCAATTAAAGATATATGTTCAAGTGACTTTCATCATAACCGTCGTTCCCATATAGATGATAAAAGAAAGTGGAACAAGGTAAAAAATTGCAGAAAAATTCTTAGATTGACTTCATACTGGATTAACCAGATTCTGGAACATAGAGATCTTAGCACATTAAATTTTAGCCCAAAAAATTCATTCTTTGATGTATATAACAACGCAAAACAACTCTTAAAACTGATATTACGTAAAAATAAATGTTAAAAAATTTAACCCTATTCCTCACCTGCAATAACTCTAAAAATATTTGGTTTAAATATTTTACGACCTTGCCGGAACTTTGTTTAGCCAACGCGAAATACCCATGTATCAATTTTAATGACCAAACTGTCAGCGAGAGCTCGGCTGGGAATCATTGTTTTATTTTGCCAGTTGGCGTAAGAAAGCGTTGAGGAGAATGTAACTCTGGTTTCTTAAGTCGTATTGCATAGGAGAGATTTGTCCTTAAAATGTGGTTGTTTTTGGTGTGTCAGGAGCTTATATGTACATTTTGCAAGAGTTGTAACCTGAGTATAATCGTTACATATAGTTATTTTTGCTTTTAGTATGGATAACCTTTGAATAGTGAAGAGAAAATTTTGGTTTTTTACCAGTATTTTCGTAACACTTAAGGCTGCTGTGTACTAACCCTATTGGATTTTCTCATCTCAGTATTAACGTATGGAGAAAATTTTCCTTCTAATTACAGCCACATAAATGCTGATAATCCAATAAAAATTGTATTTTCAGGTAACCTGAACTTTTTTGCTCCTTGCAACAGGATTCATTTTAAAAATTTCGTCCACCAAAGGAATTTAAGAGCGTTTATAAACAGTCTATATCAGATTATCCCCGGAATAATTTGAATTTGAAAATATTATTTGCATCTAAAAAAAAGAAAAATGCCGTAAGGTGTAAAATTTATTTCTCTGTTACAGAGTACTATTTTTTATAAAAAAATTTTTCAATCCAAATCGGCAATCCATGGACAAAACAGACTTAAGAGTATTGTTGTAAAACACGGGTTAATTCCTAGGAGGCGTCATAGAGAAAAAACTTAAAAAAAGAATGATGGCCCATGAAAATATTGCATCAGAAATAGAGGTTGTTAACAGTTATACAGATGATATACATTATAAGCTTTCATCATTCTTATACATAACTCAATTGAATAAAGGAATTAAAAAATCATGCTTTATTCGGAGGCATTGGATTTCGTAATATATCATTTTTAATTTATTTTAATTCTCTGAAAGCAATATAAATAAGAAATTCTACTTTAGAAAATGATAACCATTTTATGCATTGTTAAATATTGTTGTTTATATTGAGGCAGATGCTTTGTCTAATAGGTTGGTTGGTTGGTTGGTTGGTTGGTTTGAGTTTATTGGCTCAAGGTCCAGAGAGGACAAGCTGCGACACTTTGTCTATTAGGACATTTGCCTATCCACTCTCGACTTTATGATTGTTTCATTATTATTTGAGAACCATGTAGGTGAGCCAACATAACTCCTTAATTTCAACATTGTCCTCAGACAAACGGGAATCGAACCCACCACCTGGCGAGCGAGGCATTCAGAGAACGCAAGTAGACAAGACGACTGTGCCAGTCGGCCGGATATGCAATTTTAAATGTTTAATTTCTATGCAATTGATTTTAAATAGTGCGTACATTTATCACGGCCCAATATTTTTTTGTGATAAACATGCTCAGATACGTATATAGTTTGTTTCTGTGTATAAATTATATACATTTATAATTATTGCAAATATCTCATTTTAATTAAAGAGATGGGAAAGTCTTACTTTATTCGAAGACGTTGAATTTTTTAATAATTCCAATGTCGTAAATTTACGTTTAAAAGACTCTTCAAAGAATTAGAGCTATTGAAAATATGAGGGATCGAGAAATTAATAACAGTTATTTTGAAATTTTAAATATTATTATGCGGTAAATACAACGGAATATACAGCAATAATTTGGACTAAAGTATTTCAAAATTAAATAAACTGCCTTTCGTTCGGTTTTCGCAGATGGACACATTCTGCCGTGAAGATGTTCAATTTTGCCACCGATAATTAGGAAATTTAAAAAAAAATCTATTTATGTTACAAATCTGGGAAGAATCTATGAAATTTTGAATCAAACTAAACATTAATATGTTTCATAGTTAACTTTACCTGTTCAGAAATAGAAATGTTTCAAATGGAACACATAACCTATTCAAAAGTATAAAAATATTCCATTTCAAATGACACATAACCAGTTATAAAATAAAGTATTAATCTGTTTCAAATTGTGCATAAGATATTCAAAAACACAACATATTCATGAAACTTTATTTGTTTAAAGTTAAATGAATTGTAATTCTGGCGCTTTTATAGGAAAACAGAATTTTGCAATTCGGTGTCAAATTAGCACAGTATATCTAAATAGAGACTAAGAGAATAGATTATATTTAACTGTGCTTAACAAATAAAAATATATTTTGAAGTTATGATGATACAGTTACAAACTATACTTGTAATAACTGAAATAAAAAAATATATAACTGAAACAGGGTTACTCATAGGATAAACACATGCATAGTACTTACTCATCTGTGATTAAAATGTTAAGAATAATTCTGCATTTGAGTGAAAATGCTTTAATATTGTTTAAATTTCTAAATGCATTTTCAAGACTCTTGACAAATACTAGTCAAGCGCTAGTTGGGAAGGCTTCAGTGAAGATGTTGAAGCAGTTACTTTTATGAAATTTATAGCACAAACGAAGAGAAAATGTAAATATTATCAAACACACATTTTAAAATCTCTAAGCATGCAAAAAAGTACTCACCCAGTACAGCAAATTATATCGTCTTTTCTTTCATTGCCTAATTAAACAACCACCTTGCGAACTATGCTATATCTATTATTTTATTTTACTTTACTCACAACATCCAATTTATTCTATCTATATTAGACTAACAGCAATCGAAAATTATACTGCATCTATTATTTTATTTTACCTTATTGACAACATCAAATATATTCTATCTATATGAAACTAATAGCAATTGAAAATTATACTGTAAATATTATTTTATTTTACTTTAATGACAACATTAAATTTATTCTATATTTATTAAAATTAACAGCAATTGAAAGTTATACTGCATCTATTGTTTTATTTTACTTCATTGACAACATCTAATTTATTCTATCCATATGAAACTAATAGCAATTGAAAATTATACTGCAAATATTATTTTATTTTACTTTAATGACAACATTAAATTTATTCTATATTTATTAAAATTAACAGCAAATGAAAGTTATACTGCATCTGTTATTTTAATTTACTTTATTCACAACTTCAAATTTATTCTATTTATATGGAACTAATAGCAATTGAAAATTATACTGGATCTATCTATTATTTTACTTTTACTTCATTGACAACATCCGATTTATTCTGTTTATATGAAACTAATAGCAATTGAAAATTTTACTGCATCTATTATTTTATATTACTTCATGAACAACAATATATTTATTCTTACAAGTGCCTCGGAATTGGTTTAAAAAATATTCTATTTGCATTAATTACATAGCAATGAAAGATTTTACTGCATCTATAATGTTATTTTACATTATAGACAACATCAAATTTATTCTATATATATTCAATTAATAGCATTTGAAAATTAAACTGCATCCATTATTTTATTTTACTTTACTGAAAACATCCGATTTATGCTATCTATATTAAAAAGTGCAAAATTATTCTGCATGTATAATTTTATTTTACTTTATTGACATTATCAAATTTATTCTATCTTTATTAAATTAACAGCACTTGAAAATTATACTGCATATAATATTTTATTTTACTTTGCTGAAAACATCAAATTTATTTTATCTATATTAAACTAATTTGCAGAGATTTTATGCTTATAGTTCACAGATGAAGTCAAAAAGATAACATTATATAACTGTTTGTTTTTGTATGTTATAAAGAACCCCTTGTTCCCTTTTAACATTACTTTTTTTCCTTGTTCTTGAAAGAAAACAACTCCGAAAAAGCTAAATGCTCTGTAAAATAAGATTACACTATTATTGTGTTATGTAAAAAGTACTCAATTCAAAAGCTCGAAAACGTCTTCAGGAAATATTTCACGACTGGAATGAAAAACATCTTTACAACTTGGCGAAACAGCCATGAATCAAATTTAATGTCAAAATTGTCAGCGGAAAAAAATAGGAGGAAACGTCTTGCATTTTCAAAATTCGAGATGAAAAATGGAAATTCTATATTATTTGATAGAAAGTGATATTTTGGAGCAAAATAAATAAGCGTTACGGTACGTAAATTTCTTTTTCTATTGTTATGGTTTTAAAGGATGACAATGATATGTTAGCTTTGGTTAAACTGTTAAAATTTAATATAACTAATTAGTAAGTAATGACACAAAGGCGTTAATTATAAATTTTTGTTCCTTTATATTTTACATAGAAAATTATTTTCGATTCCTGAGGATAATTACATTAAAGAAATCTGTTTTTATGAGAAGAAATTTCTTAGAATTTTAAAAGATTTAGAAAGGCTAGCATGTAAATAAATAACAAAAAGTAAAAATAGTTAGTTCTTTTAACTGTTTGTTTAAAATTTTGTCCATTCCGAAAATCCTGTCAACCACTTATATGTATTTTTTATTGCATTAAATGGGACTCAAGGAGTAATATCTAATTTATAAAAAATAGGTACTTCAGGACAGTTCGGAGAAATACTGAAGTCGGTATGTGGCATGTATTGCAAAAAAGGAACCAGTCGCAGTGCTTTCAAATCAATCCAAATTAGATCAGGAAAAAATGTAAAAACTAGAAACAACAAAAGTTGTAATTTATTTTGTCCTCTCTACTTCTAAAGCATAGATGTAAAATGAATTTATAAAACAAAAAAAATTAATTCTAAAATAATCATAAGAGTGATAATTGATATTTAATTCACGGCACAACCAAAAAGGAAAAATAATTTGTTCAAGGCTGTACAGTAGTTTCTAGTTACTCGACACTCTAGTAAACAAAACTTATCTACTTGCATACTTTTTTACTTCCCAACCTAAGGACTTAATTTTAATTGTTTACAAAGCAGTAAAAAAAAAGTAGGAAAATTAGGCTCCAGCAAAAATTATTGAAATGAATGACATAAATATGTAATATTCCTAGGAAATTTAGTTGGAAGAATGTAACAACGACTAAATTGCAGAGATCATGCAATCGGCTGCAATCGGCCCAGGTCTATTGCTGCTGGCCATGCTTACAAATATGTTGAAGGATATGGGCATGTTAAATGCATAGACTGGAAAGTCCCTTCGTGTTGTCAGAGGAAGCTGGGAGGTCAGACCCCACCAGAAATCACCCCTGGGGTTGCTCGGTCTAAATTGAGGTGGCACCTGACTAAATCGAACTCCGACCGTTGTGGTGCTATTGTAAACTGGAGCTGCATTCCTCTCTGCCCGCAGCCATTTATGGTCTGGTCTGTCTCGGCCAGAGCGGCATAAGTCACACTAACACAACAATTATGTTGAAAATTGTAATTGCATCCATAATTATAAATTTATATTTCAGCTACCTAAAACTTTTCCCCTTTAATTTGAGGAAGACGCTTGGTTCTTTTCTTTGGAAATTTTGTGTTTTTTCTCTCTATCCTCTTTTAGTTACGATTAACGACGTAGCATATGCTTACAGATTTTTTTTCTCTCCGGACTCTATCTATGTTTACTGTAACCTCCAATGGATCTGAAACTGGTAATGATGGAAGCATAGAGACTCTCCCATTGCTAATCATTGCACCTATTTCTGCAAATGAATCTCTCTCTACTTCAGAAGTGAAATTCGTAAAAATATTTTATAGACAGCATGTATACATTACATATAAAAACTGTAGTTTTAAACACTTATTTATTAAACTTTATTATTTAAACATGGTATCAAAATATTATACAGAAACATGAGTTAAACATTTCACACGTAAACATTAAATCCATTAGGCAAACTTATGGAGACGTTCTCCCACAGAATGGTTATAAAGTTTAGTTCAGTAGTCCTAAGTCTTTAAAAGTGGGCATGTCAATAATTTAAAACAAATACTTCTTTGAGTGCTTACATACCGGCTAGAGTGTGTTAATGAGAAAATTTAACAAAAAATTAATATTATAATAAATTTTGTCTGTGCTAAGAGAGTGTAAATCACCACAGGCAAGAAATCGTGTCATATTTGCAGTTCTTCTAAAGCAAATAGAAACCGTTAATACTAGGTACCATTAGGTATAGAAACCAATAACATTAGGAATTAATAGTTGTTGGATGAATAATTAGTATTCTCCATCTATTCATCATTTAACGTTTGCAGTGAATTTTTGGCGAATGCCAGGTGAAAAACCTGACGTTTAGCCATAATCCAGAAATAAATAATAGTATTCAAAATTGTCGGAATTGGCGAGAAACAAAGAGAAGAAGAAAATATTTCTCAGAAATTGAAACTAAAACCATTTTTAACTATTCTTTGCACAATGATTCAGTTTAACTGATAAAGAATTGATTCATTTAAAATTCTGTTGCCACTCCCACAATTTGTCGACTGAAACAGAAATTTTGATACCAGCCAAAAGTAATCTTATGACCTAAAAAGAGTGTCATTTTGTAAATGCGTCTCTAAACAGAAAAACAATAAAAGACAAATGTTCCTACCTTTTTTAAACTAAACTAATCGATCAAAATATCGTCAAAAACAAAATTTACAGTACTCAGACAAGTTACTTCTCAAAGTGATTTTAAAAAAAAATCCCATTTCGATTGTAACATGATTAATATTAAAAAAAAAATTATTATCGCTTAAAAAGAAACCTTCATTTTGGGAAATATCAAAATTAACCTGAAAACTTGATTAAGTATGGATTGTAGGTAAACAAACGGACCACGGTTGACCTGGTAACACTGAAAGCGAAAACAACTTTAAACTAAAAGAGAAAATATTGGAGTAATACTTTTTGCAATTTAGATGTTTTATGAACTTTCTGTAAATTCCATTTGTAAACGAGAAATGCTCAAGTATCGAAATAAATGACCCAACTGTAGTCAAAAGCTTGTATGAAAATTATTGTTTTAGTAGCACGATTTGGTGCTGAAGGGAATTCAGAAGTATGCATTTTCCCTAAATAACGGAAAAAAATATCAGGAATTCTTATTTAAATGCTATTATATAAAAACTAACAGTCCCTTACAGTGCGAACCCCTTCACTAACCGGTCATTCCTCTACCTATTCCAGACTATTTTCGAGCCCGTGAAAGAAATTGTGAATTTTCGTCAAAATTAATCTATATGTATAAAACAGTTCTGTAACTGACTGACTGACATAGAACGCACAGACCAAACCGCTGGACCTAAAGGGCTGAAATTTTGCATGGCTATTCTTCTTGTAGTGTAGGGTGCACTAAGAAAGATTTTTGGAAAAATTCTTCTTAGATTTTTTAAAAATTAAATTTTTAAACTGTTTTAGTAACATTCTTTAAAGTTTGTATTTAAAATAATAATTTGAGAGTTATAAGATTTATATCACGAGAAGGATCATAAAATTCCTTTAAAATGAAATCTTTTTCGAATCTTTACCTCCATTTTCTGATTTTTGGTGAATTTTTAAAGATTAATTTTTAGAATTTAATTTATTAAATGCTGATCACATGATTTCTTTTTTTGGTACTTTAAAGAAATTTATCGTCACGTGCATAACAACTAAATAGACAAAAATTATTTTTTTCTTCCTAATGCGGCAGACGATTGGACATTATTTTGTCTATAAAAATATCCCTTACGATTTTTTTATAAATATATATTTTTTTTTTCTACACCAATTGTATATATTGATCGTCGTATTTATTATAAATAAATATATATATATTTATTTTTTTTGACATTAATTCCATACATTGACCGTTGAATTTGAATGTACTCCGTAGCGAACTGCGGGATTTCAGCTAGTCATTACATAAAAACGTAAAAGAAAAATGTTATACAGAAACGCTACAGATTTCAAATAATTATTTCTTATATACAGAGTAGATACAGAACTCTTTGACCTAGTAACATGTAGAGTTAGAACTCTTTGGAACTAAGCGGTAACCAAAAAAACTGAATCACCATTATTAGTATTAAGGGGATGGTAAACTTTGAAATTAACAAAAATCGAACAAAAATTGGAATTTTCTTGGGGTGTATTAATATTTTAAAAATATGTAAATATTGGAATAAAATGTATTTAAAATATGTAATGAAAATTAAAAGAAAAACTTGGCGGCCTTAGAAAGTAAATTTTAAAGGTAAGGGATAAAATATCTATTAAATTGCTTTTTTCAAAATGCGTAAGCTACATTTTTTTATTTTTTGAAATGGTTCCTTGCGTCATACTTTTTGACGAAAGTTTTATAAAATTTATAATAAACACTCGTCAAATACATAAAAATAAAGTTATGTATCTACTTCAGGTTTTGACATAATTCATATTATCAAAGTTTAATTTAAGTGTAGAAAAGTACGAAAAATTCCCGAAAATTCAGCATAAAAATATTTGCTAAAATTAACTATTCAACGACAGCTCAGAGTAAAACATAACTCTGTTCATAAGGTATTTATATGCAATATAAATGCAAAATTAAGGGGGAAAGTTAAAAATAGGATCACAAGGAGCATTTTGAAAAACAATAAAAATTTCAATTTTTAAAATATTAAAACAAAATTTGAAATATTTTTAAAATTCTATAAGGTGTTTGATATAGTTATACTTTAATGAATATATATGCGAAATTTTATATCTCTGGGCTAAAAATTTCAAAAATCGCTTTGTACTGTCCACCATCCCCTAAACTTTATTATTTGTAACAACTAATTTATGGTATACATATTTTATGAGTTTTCAGTGAGTTCACCTAAGGGGATCTGACCACGAAAGTCTCACTTTTACTCGGGACATTGGTGCTTCAGGTAAATTCTTTTGATTAACGAGTAGCATTAAAGCATCATATTTAATGACTGAACTGTCAAAAAACGCCCAGCTGAAAATCTTTTTTTTAATCTCTCCAGTTGGCGCTGAAAGTTATATACACGCAAACTGGCGAGATTGGTGTCTCTTTTTAATAGGCATATGAAGTCAGTAATACTTTAAATATCATTGTAATGGTACAAGGAACTTTGTCAGATCACTCTAACCAGCAAACCTTTTTATGAAAACCGTGCTTTTAGCTGGAATTAATTGTATAATTTATCCTCAGTTAACGTCGAATTTATATCCCGTTTAAATGGAGAATAATCTGGCACCTTCAGATTTCAAAACTAGCGTCCTGGTCACTCTTAAGGCATCCAATATTTTCTGAACCAGTGACAACATACAGAGTTCCAACCTATATCCGTTAAACCTCCCTAACTTCTAAACGCTGCCATCGTAGACCATAAAGTTGGTCTAAGTATAGTAAAAAGGCTATGCTCTACTCGATGAGAAAATTTACAACGCCATCTATCCGCAAATTTTAGAATTAGCGTTTTTATCTCGAAAACGGTACGAGATACGAGAAAAAAAGTTAATTACAAAGTTGTTCATCATCATCGATTTAGTAAGAAAAGACACCTTGAACACATTAATACTCAAAACAGAATGTAAAAAATGAAAATTTGTTTGGTTGTGATTTTCAACATTATAGCGTCGAGAAACGAAAGCGAAGCTCTAAAAGACCAGAGAATTCAGCCCAGAGTGCAAATGTGTATAGTGGCTAATGGTGAGCATTTTCAGCAACATCAAATGATCCTGAAGATAGGGAAATGTCTCAGTTTCTTTCTTCCACTCTTTGTGACATGAAATGCTAATTCCAAAATTTTCCGATAGATGGCGTTGTAAGTTGTCTCATCGAGTAGAGCATAGCCTTTTTATTACACCTAGACACCAAATTTATGGCCTAAGCTGTCACCGTATAGAAGTTCTTTACAATATATAAAAAACATACTGTTCTTGTACACAAAAATATACATGCAAGATTTCTTATAAAATAGGTACTTATAGTGAGTAAGGTAGTTCGCCATTAAAGTTACCTTACCCTTTGATTTAAAACAACATATACAGGTGTATATGTTCAATACCCATTCACTAAGGTGCAAGAATATAAATAAATAAATATAAATAAATAAATAAATAAATAAATAAATAAATATATATATATATATTAGCACCTATCGATTTAACTGTTACAATAATAATAACGATACATGCTGTATTTAATCATCTCACCGGAAAAAAAGTTGCAAAACACTGAAGTAACATACAACGAACTTCTTATCCGTAAGAGTAACGATTTATTGTGTGAGAAACAAAAATTACGAGAAAATATTTTACTGCTCTCTTTTACTTTGCCAGTCGAGACACAGGAGAATTTCCGTACGAGTAAATATAATATTGCGAATGCTATTCTTCAATTTTTTTCCAGACTTCGACAACTGAACAATAGTTTAGTTAATAGTCAATAAAATGTGTATTGGAGTATTCAGACCCATAGATTAAATGAAATGACCGCAGGACTTGAAAGCAAATGGATATGAGTTTCTTTAAATTGAAAACTTTATTTTTAAGCGAGAAAAGTACCTTTAGAAACGAACCCATGACTTTACGCTATTTCTTACTTTACACAATTTGTGGCTAGTACATTATTCAGGGGGCTATGCT
Source organism: Dolomedes plantarius (assembly GCA_907164885.2). NCBI lineage: Eukaryota > Metazoa > Arthropoda > Arachnida > Araneae > Dolomedidae > Dolomedes > Dolomedes plantarius. The sequence continues at coordinate 39,023,764 of OU015495.1, forward strand.
CAGCCCGATAATTCGCATCTGATAGGGAATTAAACCTCATTGTATTAAATCATCCCGCTTCGTTGACTTACCACATGCTCATGCAAATGCCTTTATTCACTGAACTGTTATGAATTTTACTGTCGCGCAAGCAGTAGTAATATATGACATCTTCCCGTTCCTAGCAATTTGTAGAGATAAAGGTTGGTCCATGCGTCTACATCTAAGTTCTCCCCTTGTCACTAAATTTTCATGTCATTACTTCGTGGCAAGTGTACACAAAATTCAATCTTCCTGCAGAAATTTTCGAGGGTCTAATGTTACTGAACCGGTTCTGTTTTTTAACAGAACCGGTTTTAACTTCGTGTCTCAAAATAATATACCCATGCAAATGCCTTACCCAAGATATCTGCCCCTCATCTCATACATTTCTTCGTTTCTGGTTATCCGATTGAGTAATCGGATCTTCCAGCGTCGAGCTGTTACACCACAGGTCCAGGGTTCGACCCTGCGACTGGGCAAGTTCGACTCAAGGGTCTTTCACTCGAGGTTCGACTCAAGGGTTCGACTCAAAGGCAAGTCAAGGGTCTTTCATCCCTTGAGTGGGTCGATAAAATGAGGATCAAGCATGCTTGGGAACTTACTCTGGGGGTCCCGCGTCAGGTTGACCACCTGACCGAGACATATGCTGTATGGCACCCCAAGCCCACGGTCATGTAAGTAGAGATGGGCACCGCAGACCTTGGTCCACAATGCTGAAAAGCAATTCGGACTGTTGTGCCATGATTTAGTTAATCGAATCTTCCAGATCCAGTCCATCGAAAGGTACGAAGCGTACCCGCAACCTTAACCTTTTTCTTTGTTTCGTCATTTTATCACCATTTTTATTCATTTAATATTGAATACCGCAAAGCATTTTGTATGAACACTCTCAGGGTATTTTTCACTGTATTATACAAAAAGCTACGATTAGTAATTAGTGAAGCATCAACTGCTGAGTGTTGGGTTTACATAAAACTGTTGTCCACCAGTTTCGAGCGAAATGATGTTTACAAACATATATAGAGAAGCAGGTACACTATTTATGTGTTTGTTGAAAAGGTTTTCAAACAAATTTAAATAAGGTTCCGTTCCTTTTCCATTTAAAACAACGCATGATGGGCGTGCACATTCAGTATCTCGGCAGTGGTTAAAATTTTACAATTTACTTAAGAGATCATAAAATTCCTTGAACCTTTAACAATTGCTACCGTGTTTATTGTTTTTCCTGACAGCGATGTTGCCAGTTTAATTTATAGAGAAATCTCATTTCCTGCTGAAGGAGTTGGATTATCAGATTGTTAACGAAAGATGCTAAAGAAACTATCTGTCTGATCAAACCTTACGATCAAACCTTACGAAGAAAGAATTTCGCGTGTAAAAAGCTGCACGAGCAATTTGAAATAACATCGAAGTAAATACTTTCAACTATAATTTAAGTTTAATTTAAGATATTTTAAAGAAAAATAACTTAAAATTTAAAATTTTTATATCATATTTAAAATTTATATCTTTAAATCATATTTAAAAGTTATTTAGATAAGTAAAAAAAATTAAATTTCTTTTTTGTACATTTATCGGGTTCAGTTATAATTATTTATCTGGAGTAAAAATATTATTCTTCCCTCATTTTGGAACGAAAAGAATTTTGTTTATTAATGTTACGTTTAGATAATTATTAATATTTTACTGCCCAAAATGAATTTTAAATATACTACCCGTGATATACAATATCTTTCAGTGGTTGTAAAATATAAAATAAAAATTTCCATTCAGGAATAAATTCCCTTTTTTTCATTTTCCAAGAAAAAAAAATTTAGCTTTCGATGTAGGGTAATCTGATTCTTTCAATTCTTCGCATATGCAGCGAATTTTGGCCGGTAGTTCTTGATTCCGTGAGCATTTCAAAGAAAATCATAGGGTCTTTTGCATGTACCAAAAATCAAGTTTTTACCTAAGTTGGATTTGCCGTATTTGGCACAAAAAGGTTTTGTTTAGAATGGAATAGATAAAACTCTTAAGAATGCTTTGTGTACATTATAATTGACTTTTTCCTCTTGAAGTATTAAGCTGCTTGTGTAAATTTCACTTTTTCAGATATTGTTTGCGAAGTTAGAGAAATAATTATTATGACGGCTCTATCCCAAAATAAGGTCGACCGGTTTTATGATATACTCCAAAAGGACGATACCATCGACAAAGGCGATGTTATTATGCTGTAGTGATGCAAATCAGTTTACGACCTTCCCATAAGGCAATGCGATTTTATAATACACGCTCTCTGCCTTTTTTGGTTACTTTTATCTTTAAATGCGCTGATTGAAATTGGTTGAAGCAAATAAGTTCTGTTTTTGTTGAAGCTATCTGAATTTTTTTATCTAGTCCAATTGATAACTAACTCTTTTTCGATTTCTTTTTTTTTATTATTATCTTCTATCAGCTCCGTTTGCTGATTCACGGTGTTCTCCAGGAATTTAAAATGGATTTATCTTTATTTTGAAATTTTGTTTTATGAATGCTGTTAATTTCCTCCTCTGTTTATTTTTATAGTACTTTTTATTTACTATTACTTCCCTATTTTCCCTATTGTTTTCCGCTTAATTTTATTCTCCATGTTCGTTGATTGCAGCACCAGCAGTTTCATGGCCTTACCTGCGGTAGACGGATTCATGGGATGATTTTGTATAGCAGCCATTTTCGCAAACTCTAACATGGTTGCTATAAAAAAAAATCGTAACTCACGACCTACTTTCATTGCCACCTTCATTGAGATATTTCTAGCATTTCCATAAAGTGGATGGCGGAAAAAATTCGTCAAATGATGGCGTACCGTATATTGGGAATTAAGCGTTATGAGAGGATTTTCTGTGCACACATATTTGTATTAACGTTTTACAACTCAGGTATAACACCTTAATGAGCAAGCGTACAATTTCGGCAAGTCCACCAGGCCGCACCTGTAAAAATTTACCCAGTCATTCGTAGGAACCACTAAATTACTGAAGAACAGACGCTTCCCTTTTCCATAACAAAATTCGATTGAGGGAAAGTGTAAATTTTTAAATGAGAACTTCCAGATATAAAAATACTCGTCTTCCCTTTGACACTAAATAAGCATAACTTTGGCAATGGTTTCCAATTAAAAGTTACACTTAAAAGTCTTTCCCGAAGTCCATTATTATATGCAAAGCGTAATAAATATTTTGCTGTCAATTAAGTGAAAAATCGTTAATCATAAAGTAATTGAATAAATATTTACACTTTTAGGGACAAAATATTTGAATTAAGACACAAATGCGTAAAAAAATCAATTGATCATCTGCGGTATAACTATGAAAATTTGATTCTGCTAATTGAATATGTATATTTTTTTTAAAACAAGTGCCCAATTATTTTTGTAAAGAACTTGATGTACAGTCTAACCCTGTTATAGCGAACCCGGTATATAACGAACTCATGGATATAACGAACGACAATTTTGGTCCCGTCGTTTTCCTATTATACGTAATTTAATTTGTATTGTGTCAGTGTTTAATGTTATCGATTTTAGTCGATTTAATTCATTATTTATCATTTTTAATAGATTTTGTCATTTTTAATACATTATTATTGAATATACATTGCAACTAATGAGTTATACATTTTGTGAACTCTAGCATTTTTCTTAACGGTTCGGATATAGCGAACCACTGGATGAAGCAAACAAAACCTTTGGTCCCTTGAAGTTCGTTATAACGGGATTCAACTGTATAAAAATATCTTTAAAAGCTTAAACGGAATTACCATACCATTTATTTTCATCGCACATGACGACACATAAAACAAATTGCTAAAAGCATAATTTGAAACCTCTAAGTTCATTTAATAATAAATGTCCACTTAGCTTAATACAAAATTTATAATTGTCCTTACATGATATTTTTCACTAACAACGCTTCCGGGGAAAATATGTACATAGCAATGCGACAGTTTCAGTCAACAAATAAAGTGTAACTATACTGAATTCATTGTTTTTGAAGGGAGGTGTTACGTTATATATTTTTTTTTCATTTTAAAAGAAACAGTTGGATAAGGCTTAATACTTTGTAAAATAAGATAGCAAGATCATTATTATTTGGGTAAATAAAAATAATTCTTTTCAAAAGGTTCGGAAACGTCTGGTAGAAATATTTTATGACTGGAATAAAATACTTCTTCATTACTTGGCGAAACAGCCATGAATCAAATTTAATGTCAAAGTTTTGTCAGGGGAGAAATGGAAAGAAACGGCTCGCAATTTCTAAATTCTCGACGCAAAATGGAAATGCTGTATTTTTTGACAGAAATATATATATTCTGGAGCAGAATAAATGTATGATAGAATACATATGTTCCGTTACCTACTCCTTTATTTTTTATGCAGTACAAATAACGTAGCAATATTTTTTTTTTAAATGAGATGGAGAAGACGTTAACGTTTAAAATAATTCTATACATTTTATATTAAGAATAAAATAGGTGAAAATTGAAAATGGCGGACATTTTAAAAATGTTCGCAGCAAATAGTGATTTCTGTCTTATGCTTTTCGTACAACGCTGGGAATGTTTATTAATTACGCACGTAATGTTTTGAGCTTTTGAAATGAAATATGCTCCCTTTGGACCAAAAATGAATGAAATATAACTCTTTTACATGCACTTTACACTACCTCTTTCCTAAGCTTTTATACTGACACACACAGTTTATATTTCTATCTTATGTAATTCAAATTTTACTGTCAAATTTTAGTTTTAACGTTTTGGCACAAACTGACCATAGCTGTGCTTTTCGTTGGCAATTTTCCATCCCTGTTCTTTTAACTACAGCACTAAGTCGACTCAGACAAAAATTTTCTTATCTTTTAGCAAAGACGAGGTTTTTTAGGGAATAATTTTAACCCATTAAATAAATCGGATGTTAATTTTTTAAATTTTTTTATTATCCCAAAGTATAGTAAGACAAAAACATGAAAATCATAAATATTAATTAACAGTATCCATAATGGAAAGGGAACTCATGAGAAAAAGTTCGGACTTCGATGTTCCCATGCAGGCAAGAACACAATCTGGAGTTTCCTTTTCCCAATTAGAGATGGATCACAAGGAATAAAAATTTTCTGCCTTCCTTAAAAACCATAGATCTCTGCTATGTTGCTAGTTGCATGGAATGAAACTAGCAACGCGACTCGAAAACTTGGAGTGTAAGAAAATGTTTGGTTCATAAGCTCTATACCACTTATGGGAAAACAAAGGAACTTGAAATAGTCAAAGGCTTTATTTGGGATTTCTGCAGTCTTTGATAACGAGTCTGCAGCTTCCTTACCCGAAATTCCTACGCGCGAAGGGATCCACTGTAAGCAATAGAAGACTCTGTAAGACGCACCAGATCTGGAAACTCGTGTCAAGGTTGGCATGTGCAACCCTATTTCCGAGGGGAGCGTTTTGTTGTTCGATAGTTGGAGTTGAACGGCAGACTAGAACATATAGGCCAACAGGGTTTAGCTGACAAATATGGCTCTGTATGCCAAATCAATCCTTTTTTAATTACTTTATATGTGCTGTGTCCCTTAAAAACGATGTAATAAAAGCTTGGGACAAAAGTATGGAAGTCTTTTTTGTGTCGTCTCTGTTTCTCGCATAAAAGAACTCCCACGCAAGGCGGTTAAATCCGTTACAGACTCCCTATGCAGTCCATCGATGGAAAAGACTATAAATAAATCGTAAATCAAATGACTTTTCAGTGAAGAATAAAAGAAAAAGGAAAAATAAGTTAATACGTGTAAATCAGGTAATATTTTTCCGAATGATTCTAGGAATTTCCTTTTCTATTCTTTCCTAAAACTCTTGCAGTCAGTTATTGACTTAAGAGAAAAAAAGTATATAAAGTGCAACCAAGTTTACAAATTCCTCCGAACATGACACTGCAAGGCTCGCATGTCAAAATCTTCCATTTTAAAGTGGTTTCGGACGGAGGCCAAAGCATTTTAGGTACTTTTTAATACGCGTTGTCGCATGTTTGTCACAGTTGTCTATATTCAATTGCAATACAGATAGCAGAATAAGTTTACTATGATATTCAGTTTTACGATTAAAGAAACTAAAGACTATTTTTACCAATTTGAAAAGGATAAAAGGAAGAGTAAAGAAGCATGATAAAATATTTGTAGAGTTTTTTTTATTAGGAAAAGGCATTCACAGATATCAAAAACATTTATGAAAGTCACAAAAAGCAAAAATATAGCCAAAGATTGTCAGAACTGTAATATACAGTCACGTATTCAAAACGTTTCGAAGAGAAAGTATTGCAAACGTTTATTAGAAACAACATTTCAGACAAAAAGAAACTGTTAAATTTTCAAAAAATGTTTAACCCGATATTTGGAAGGCTCAGTGTTAAAGTGAACCAAGTCCACTTTTTGACTATTTCGTACTAACACCGCGATGATAGAGTATACAAAAATTATATTTTTAATGCAATAGGGAACCAGTTTGTCCTATCAATTTTAACCATCAGGTAACAACAGTTCTATATACCGCTGAATAACAACTGGTTTCCTTTCAAAGCAATATTGGACCAAGTCCATTTTTTGAGTTGTGAACAAAGACCTACTTTAGTATATGTATTTTGTTATTTAAGTTACTTCATTGCCCAGAAATTACCTCACATTTAATTTTGGAAAAAAACATTTATATCATCTAGGAAGTTGACAGACTAATCTAAACAGATCGTTTTCTTGTGTTAGTACAGAGCTCAAAGACTGTGAGATCATGTTTAAAGGATGGCAGTGGTTCAGCTAAAACCAGAACACTTCACTATTTTATAAAGATGAGAATGTGAGAGTTTACAAGACATTTTTCTTAGAATATTGAGAATGAGTTAGGAAAAACTCCTGAGTAAAGAATGAGATTTTTTGAGGAATTGAATGCAGTGGTAAAGCAACTTCAAACATAATTGTTAATTTTGATGTTGTTTGATCTTACAACAAATCTTTCCTTTGCTACAAGAGTTACTACTCACAGAACGATAATGCTAAAAAAAGCATCTGCATCCTAGTCTTTAGATTAAAAAAACTGGTTGCGAAGTGAGTTCATGAAAAAACAGCCATTGAAGAGAAATTTTATTATCAAACATTTTCAGAAAAAATTAATTTACACTTTAAAGTTGTTTCAAATGATACTTGCAGGTTGTGTGATTATGCATAATACAAAGAATAAGTATGACACTGAAAAAAAACTCATGAAGTGGGAAATAAACTTTAAGTGGAAAAGTTTGTACAGAGAGATCAAAATAAGTCCTGAAAGGTGACAGTAACTCAGCTTCAAATGAGACTTATGTCTGCACATTTGATTTCCAAAAGACATTGCCTTTTCAAAACCTTTCAACCTCTATTGCATGCTATAAAAGCCAAATGTTCATATGCAATTTTGGTCTACTACTTCAATGAATCCACAAGCTAGATGTAAGTTTGGGACGACGAGAATGTGGAGGCGATCTTTATTCTTGTTCTTGAGAGCATTTAAAACAAAATCCATGAACTTACAAATTCCTAATTCTCTGTTCAAATCGTGCACTGGGAAAAACAGTAATGTAATAATTACAAGATAAAAATAACTTTTTATATACCATATTTTTAAATTTTCTGTTGAATGATATAAACTTGACAATTCTATGTATTAATAAATACTTTTTAAATTTTTTTTTCATGAATTATCCCATCAACTTGAAAGAAAATGAAGTTAATTGGAAGTTAACCTGCGTTTAACTTTCGGTTCCCGTTCCGGCCGATAGATGGCTGCACCAGTCTGCAAAAAATAACTAAAAATAACTGGAAGTTAATCCAATTATGCTTAAAGATGGCTAAAAGTATAAAAAAATGCATTGTCATCGTGTTCTGAGCTCTCTGTTCTCTCAAAGTTCTCAACCTCTCAAAGCTCTTTGTTCTTTCAAAGCTCGTGTTCTCTCAAAGCGTAAAGACTCTGAGGGAAAGTGAACTAAGTCCAGATTCCACTTAAATTATGTGTGTTGGCATAGTAATAGGTACATTTTGCATGACAATATCAATAAAATAGTTTGAATAAAATAGTTTAAAGTTTCAAATGTCTAGCTAGTCCAGAAGTTAGTTAAAAATCGGCTGCAAGGTTTGTACTAGACAAACACACAAACAAACAAGGAAGCAAGTTAATAAAAACATGAAAAAAACGGCCCTTGATTTGCTGAAACTATCTGTTTTCGTAAGTGTTGTTCGTGCTAACAATCTCTCAAAGCGTAAAGACTCTGAGGGAAAGTGAACTAAGTCCAGCTTCCACTTAAATTATGTGTGTTGGCATAGTAATAGGTACATTTTGCATGACAATATCAATAAAATAGTTTAAATAAATCCTGACACTGCGTTTTTCTAGCAGAAAAAAACAAACAAAAGTCAATTGTTAACTAATTATAATTGTTCAACTTTGCGATCAGTTTTCTCAGAACTGACTCTCAAGGACTTGGTTCACTTTAACTCTGAACCCTCCAATTATAAGAAAAAATACATCTCACTTCGTTTATACTGATCTATTCTTGCTTTAAACAAATTTTAGCTTATTCCTAGATTATAAAGTCTCGCTTTATTATTACAGATGTCTCATAAAACTGTAAAGAAAGAAAGGAGGGTCTATATACATGAGGGCCTCTAGTATAGGAATTGAAATATAAAAATTTTCAGGGATCTGTTCTATCTGACATAAGGTGTATTTTATTGATCTCTGAATGAAAAGTAATTTGCGGCATTTGACTTGAAGGAATGTGCTTTTTCAAGTCAATTTTGACTGGTGTCGGAAACCTAGCACCCCCGAACGCATTTAGTTTGACTCACCGTGAAGTTCCCATAGAAAAAAAAAGAATTACGTACCATAATTCCTTCCGTATAAATCAAAATAGTAAATTTTGCCAACATTTTTTGGCCTATTGTCCGGATGGCGTATTATCCGCAGAGGATTGTGCCCCTTATTTTCACTACAAATCTTGCCGCTAAAGAGATGTCATTTGATCGCACAGTGAAAAGATTTGACTTTCTTTTCGAGCAAAGATTTCAACCACTAGATACGAAATATAATCATCATAATTACAGATTTTCACTGCGGCAGGAGCCGAACTGAACAGCAGCACTGAAAGTGTAAGGTTTACATAAGATTCGATTCACAATAATCGAACTTTCAAGTGAGTAAAGTTAAAGAAGCCGCTTAAGGTATGCTAATTTCAGTATACGCGGTTGGTATAAATAACAAAGCAGCTAGATTATAGAAAAGAAAGTGAGAGGAAGCGAAAGGAAGTGAGTGGAAGTTGAAAGAGGAGTAGCGTGCTGGCGAAACGAAGTATCGAGCTGGAGCTAGGCTTAGAGTCTGGTTTGATAATAGTTGAGTTTTGCGAGCAGCCGCTGGAGGCATACGTAGGTTGCTTCAAACTTACGCGAGTTCTTGTTAGGCCCAAAGTTTACGTGTCAGCACTGCTGGTTGACTTTCAAAGTATCTGTGAGTATTGCAAAGTGTATTTTTCTTGGATGAGTAGTTATACAAGTGAATATATTGAATTGTATTTCCCTTGCATGAATGCTATATATATATATATATATATATATATATATATATATATCGTATTAGTAGTACGTATACTTTATGTTGAAAAGCAAATTTACATATGCAAATATTTAAATAAACATCGTTGTTATGTAAGAACTGCGTTTGAATAAAATTATTTAGAGTGCCATTTCAAGATATACATACCCAAAGGTAGGGGAGAATTTGCAATTCTCTATAAAAGTAAGGGGCGGAAACTTCTGTCTATAATATGCCACCCGGATTATAGATCAGAAATAATTTTTGGCAAAAGTTCCTGTCCTGAATTAAAGGCAGGATATCAATCGATATATCGGATAACAAAAGCAAATTAGTCAAAAGTGCCCGACGTAAGAGGACGTTGAAAAGGTATATATAAGCCTTATGCTAATCCTTGATTTTAATCTCTTCACGCCGACTTACTTAACAATTATTGGTCAACACTTCAGATGAAATTTTTATAACGACTGACAAAACTGACCAAGGGTCAATGTGTAATGTGATTCTGCAATAAAATACCGATTTCCTCGCTGACGCTATCCGTTATCAATAAAAAAAACTAATTCAGAATAATAGACTCAGAAGCAATCAGAATAATAGCAGTCTCAGAATTAAATCTCCGAATAGCACGCAGCGGCCTTTAACCCACATGAATATAATAAAATACTTGAACTACACATATGTTCTGCTGATTTTATAAAGATATTTTTTGTATTTCACCCTCTATTGGTTAACGACAAAATTTGACCAGAAGTTAAAAATTAAAGATGTTACCGATCCCTGGTTTAATGAAAAAAAAAGATATCTAGCGTATACAGTATAGGAAGAATTTGCGTAGGAAGAATGCGTAGGAATGATTTCAAATTTTTTTATTTAGACTTATCAAAGGTTTGCAGTTTTCCTGATGATTATCCCAACTCTTTCGACACCAGACAAAAGTCGATACGCTTGTAAAGAATGAAGATGTTATCATTCTTTGAAAAGACGACGAGAACGTTAGAAAATTAGCGAAAATATTTTTAAGAAACTTCCTAGAAATTAATTCTCGGTGAATCGAAATTTCAAGGAAAGGCATTTTTATTGCGTATAAACTGCGCTGTCGTAAATAATAGCTTTTTACTTGTAATTACTGTCACATGAAATCACTTTCTTTCGTCTTTAAAAATTAATGATACTTTTGCCTAAACGTTATTTCGTGACAAATGGACGTGCATAATGATCCAAAAAGCTTGTAATGTTCTGGGGATCGGGGAACAGGTAGCACGAAGATAGTTCCTAAGGCACGCACATTTGATGTCAATGGGCACTGATTTCGAGTATTTATTGTGGCCATAAACCCGAGTAATTTATCAAGCGCTTTGTTGAGGAAAGTAGTTCATCAAGCTTTTTTTCAGGTAATTCATCATGAAATAAAGATGTTTAGCTCTGGTTGACATCAGAGTGGTAGTTTATTAAAATGATTATTTCGCAATGTCAAGCGACCCTAACTATGTGTTAAACAAAGAAATAATTACAAGATAAAAAGAACTTTTTACATACCATGTTTTTAAATTTTCTGTTGAATCATATAAACTTGACAATTCTATGTATTAATAATTACCTTTTTCAAACTTTTTTGATGAATTAAAATATCAACTTGAAAGAAATGAAGTTAATTGGAAGTTAACTTGCGTTTAACTTTTCGTTCCTGTCCCGGCCGATAGATGGTTGCACCACTCTACAAAAAAAAAATTTACTGAAAATAACTGAAAATTTATTTAATTCTGCTTAAAGATGGCTAAAATTTTTAAAATAAGGCATTGTCATCGTGTTCTGAGATATTCTAAAATTTTCAAATGTTAAGCTAGTCGGGAATTTAGTTAAAAATCGATTGCAAGATTTGTACTGGACAAATACACAAACACACTCACACAAACAACACAGCAAGTTAAGAAAAACATGGAGCTTTTCTTTGATAAATAAAGAAGAATATTGTAGAGCAAGTATTATTATTATTATTTTGATTGGCTTTAGGAATTTGTGGGTGAAAAATTTCGAAAATATTTGTACTGTTTCATTTGAAAAGACAATCTTTTAAAATTCTAAAACTTATGTACTAATATTGGTATGATTGTTGGACAAAATATGGCCAGTTTAATAAAGCAGAAGTGATGATTAAAACACCGGAAGTAAAATCTTTAAATGCATTTTCTAGAAAACTAATTTCTCAGACATTTTTGCATACTTTTTTTTCCAATGCGGAGGCAACATTTTTGCATACTAGTAACCGGATTAATTAAAAACATTAAACTTATTTTAATAAAATTTCCACATTACCAACTATCTTGTGAAATAAAAGATAAGTTCTATGTGTTATTTTAAGGATTTTTCAGGTACCTCTTCATTGAAAAATAATATTTTTAAAAATCTGTGTATTTTTGCATAGATATATTTTAGGGATTTTCAGAAATGTAAAATTTATAGGTCATTACAAAATAATGAACTTTAGGCCTTACTAATTTACCTTCAATTTAGGCATTTACCTTACTAATAACTAAGGTAAATGTCACTGTAGTATATTGTATAAAGGAAACTTAAAATATATTTAGTTGAACTTAGTGTAAAGCATCTGGCATATACCGCGTGAGACAAAAGTTCGTAAAAATTTTTAAAAATCATAAAAAAGGAGCAAATTGTGATGATGAATTGCAGTTTGGAAGAGAGGGCTCACAAGCGATTTTTTTAGCAGCAAAATAAAAAATTTAAAAGTCACTGGTAGAGTCACTGGTTCAACTTTGCAAGTACTGCTACTCCCCGTGGGCGATTCCGCCGTCATATTATTCATAACGGATTCCACCGCAGTAATGCGGCCCTCCGCCAACGAGGAACTTCCACTTCGTGGCCGATCCTCCAAATTCCCGTGTATCACGATCTTTTATTGCAAGATTGATTTTCATAATACTGCTGGATCTCTCGCGTGTCAGCGCCATCTACCGGTGTCTTTTTAACTTTTTAAACTTTTATTAAACTTTTTAATTTTTTTTGGCTACTAAAAAAATCCAACTTTCCAATGAGCCATTTCTTTACCTTCATTGCTTCCTTTTTTATGAATTTTTAAAGATTTTGCGAACTTTTGGCTCACCCAATACATTAAATTTTGCTTAAACATTATAAAAAAATTACCTGTCTAATAAGATATTATAAGAAGTCTACTAGAATTATATTTGTTTTCCCGATTTTATATCACATTTGAACAAAAAATATACGTATTCAATCAAAATTTAATATTTTACTCAAAAAAGTACTCCGGATATGAGCATATACCTTAACTACTCTCATGAAGTCACAGAATCTATAATTCCTTATCACCCTAATCTCTCGGAAGGCAATGATGCATCAGCTGGCAACAGAGATAAATTCCAGCGATAAGATATCGGAAATTTTCCTCTCTATATATTTCAAATCACAGATTAGCAAATCGATATTTTTATTATTTTTTTCATAGCTGAAGATAAGTGTTTAAATAAAGAGCTCAAATTTTAATATTTCAATGGTAATTTTTTACGTGGGCGCAGAATTATTGATTCCATCACTATTCATTTTTTTAAACAAATTAATGCGGAGTGACTTGTCTTGAGACATTCACCCCATATACCGCGGAAATTGTTGTACACTTTTTATCTGGAAGCACCATACAGGTAAGTCAACATTACTCCCTTGGTGCGACTTTTGCTTTTATCGACACCTGTGAGGCTCGCACCTTCCCCCAACCACTGACAACGTGTAAGGGCTTTCGTGTCTACAGATTTAACGTTCCTGTATCCGACTTATACACGAAGGTATTTAATGACGCTCATCGGTTTTTGAATTGAGCGCTCTTCGTTCAAAACCCAACGTGCCACCACTGGGTTAGCTCGGGTGTTATTGAGCATCTACTGATACGCATTTGGTATATACTATCGGTCAACTAACACACCACTTTAACCAATCGTAACTTCGGAGGAAAGATTAATTATAAGATTTATTATTGCTTGTAATCAAGCTGAGTGTTAAAATTTTCTTCTGTTTTATACTTTGTATTAATAATTTGAATTTCTTACTATGTCAGAAGTCAATAAGTACCTAGATCTGTTTAATAGCGGTTATTTTTCTAATATTTTCTAAATAGTATAATGGCAATTTATCTAGCTTAATTTTTTAAGTGTTACTAAAGAAACTAACCAAAACAATTTGCATCCCTACAAAATACTACAGTTGAATTTGAAAGTCCTTGCACGCATAATTTATGTGTATTAACAAAAAGCTTTTTAAGTGTCCTTTCTTATCAATGGAATTTACCTCGAAAATCCATCAACAACCTTACACTTTACTCTCCCTTGCACGCCAGAAAACTTGCATTCGTAGGCAAACGTGAATAGCATTTGCAGGAAAATGACCACTTCATAACGATAAGCATGGCGGCGAAAGGCGGAACTTTTCTAAACCCTCAAAAGATGCGCCTGATATCGTCAGAAGCCTCGTCAGGTGACGTCGAGGACCTGTGTAAGATATCTTCCTTAAAGTCCTGCATTGATGGAGCCTTTAATTTTCACCCAAGAAGGCACGATTTTAAGGAAGTAGGAGCTAGAAGAGCTCGAAACATCAATTTTCATATTACTGATCCTTCAATGTAACAATCATTTTATCCTAGATAATTTTTAAAGTTTTCTTTGCCGAAAAATTCACTGAAACTCTTTGAATTTCTCTCCCGCCGCTATTTCTGCGGCCGTCGTCGAAGCTTCAAAAGCTACACCATGAAATAAATTTCTGATTCGGGAATCAGTTAATGGAGTTTTTCTTTCCTACACAACAGTAAGGGAACTTATGAGAAATATACCAACTAGTATTGATCAATGCCCTCCATCATATAACCGCAATAAAATATCCCGATTATTGTAATTAAATGAACATTTCAATGGTGATTATTTCGGGAATGTCAGTTTACGTAGAAGGAGAGTATAAAGCACTGGCTAGCCTGCTCCTGTTCCGACTGAAGATGCATAATTGATATAAACTACGAAGATTCCAATTTAACTTTCAGTATTGTACAAAATGAAATATTTTCATGTCATCATTTTATGACAATATTTTAATTCATTTAAGTTATTAATACGACGGTTTACTGTCGCATATATATATATATATATATATATATATATATATATATATATATATATATATATATATATATATATATATATACATATATATATATATATATATACATATATATATATATATATATATATATATATATATATATATATATATATATATATATATATATTATGGAATAACTATATATGTATATAAATATATGTAGTTATTCTTAGTTCTTCGAGATTTAGACATCTCCATGTTCAGAAAATAATGCTTTACGGCTTTGTGGATAGTACTAGATCTTTGAAAAGCACTTCAAAATTTCTTATCTGTTCCATCGTCTTAAAAACACACTGAACTGCAACACCCAGTAATAACCAATAATGTGAAAAATTACAAGGAATGTATTATCGGAGTTGAGACTTGGAACACATAAAATTGATTTAGTGTCATTTCATATTTATTCCTAGCCAAAATGGTGGCTGTAAAAGGTCACCTTTTATAAAGACTTTCTACAGCAGGGAAGATGGTAGGCATGAAATGTGGAAAAGCGCCAAAATCATCTGTCTAAATTTAATAATGAATAAATAACAATATCGGAGGCTGGATTTGAAAGACATATTATTCTGTTTCTACTTATGTCATAAATAGTAACGCAAACACGCAAATATCCCGAAAACATAAACATGTTCAAATGCAGTATACTCCCCAACGATGACTGTCCTAACTCAGTTTGCCATGGATTATCCATACTCAAAACTTTTTCTCACTCCCCGTACACTTAACTATTAGAACACCACTACAGAACAGTCTCCATGTATAGAAACCAGACGAAAATTTTCGATTCAATTTCGTCTAGACAGTTTCTTGCATTCATTAAAACTTCATAAGATGTTATCAAAGCGCGATGGTTTGAAAAATTGTATCTGGAATTTTTATACGCAAAAATGAATTAAGTAACAAGTGTTGTATTAAATGTTAATTCAACGGTAATTATCAAGATTACACGGATTTTTTTTAGAGTGTTTTCTGTACTTCTAGTCAGATACTCTGTTTTACGATTTGTGTACAGGGGAATTATGCTCTTGAACTAATAAAAGAAACCTCATGTTTTGTAATGATGAGTTTGGTAATTAAAAAGTACAATCAAAGTTTATTCATAATTGATACTTTGTGTATAGCGAAAATATTAACTATGTTCATCAAAATATATTACGGTATTATTAATATATAAAATGATTCATTTTATATTAACAAAATAATATTATATTAATCATTATTTTAACATTATTAATATCCTTATCATTTTTGTTATCATACTAGTTATCATTTTGATAATAGTGGTTATTATAATATAATTTAATTCAGCTTAATGGGATGTATAGTGATTACGAGAGAGGCTATTAACTAAAGAAAGTAATTAGGGAAAACTGTGTTTTTACATATTCAGTTTCTTATAATTTATATTAGTTTAATTTCGACAATGCAATAAGATATTTTTTTTAGTTCCTGTGCGTTTACGTATACGTATAGGAAACCCGTACAGGACTCCTGTACGTACATACGGTTCATTTTAAACGCACCCTAAAGTACTACGTTTAAAATTAACCTCTCCAAAATCGTATGATTATTAAACCGCATAATGTGTTAATCTCCATGTCAGAAGTTCAGCAGTTTTCGGCCTCTGGGAAACACGGCGAAGGATTAACCGTTAGCTAAACATGCGATGAACCCAGCATCGTGGAAAAAATTGAACATGGTCAAATGAATAAAACAAATATGTGTTATGATTCCATTCCTTACATTTAGGTGTTATTAAGAAACAAAATTTATGGTGCCCGGTATAAAGGGCTTAAGTCAAAAAAAGCGATTTTTAAATATTCGTTAGTATTGATTAAAAAAAACAAAAGATTTTTACTTGTATAAGTCTATCAATTTTGTATACAAAAGTACATTTCTTTATACAAAAGACTCAAGTCGAAATTATTGTACTTCGATTGGTATAAAAACCAATAACTTGGTAAAGTTAAATCACTGTTTTTGAGTTAAGATCTTTATTCCGGACACCATAGAAATGTTTCTAGTTATGTCTGGAGAGGCAAAACAAATACTTTTAAAGACATTAACAACAAATGGATTACACAAATCACCCACATAATCTGATGCACTATTATCAAATCTCCTGACAAAGGAATTCAAGGCTTTTTTCCAAACAGATCTTTGATGAGCATTTAATGATAAAATTACTGTTCGATAGATCCGCTACTGGGTATTTATAATTAGATGTTTTTAAATATTTTCCCGAAAAAATAGAGTACTTTATTTTTAGGAAGTGCTACCCTGTGCATGTTTTCTAAAAAATAGCAGAGTGATTAAAGATTTTAGATAAAAACTGGTTTACCCCTTTTATAAATTTTATATATTGGCTTTCCTAATTCGAAGGAAATAAAGTCCTTAATATCTTTAGAATTACTGTAAAATTGTGACCATCTTAATTATTTTGAATTCGGTATAAAATGTCTTTAAATAACGATTCTATTGGGATTTTAATGGGAGAATGTAATTAGTTTAATCAATTTACCACGAACAGTAGTTAACAAATTTTGAAATGTTTTCTCTGTACATTAACAGACTGCATTAATACACCTAATAATAATTATAAATTACTTTAAATTATTTAGAGTTCAGAGAAAATATCCAAGTACCAGAAAAGTATTTTATATTCATTTATGTAATATTAAAAAATAAAAGAGGACTGAAAAGGATATAAATCTAAAAGTATTTTCAGAAAAATCAGAAATGAATTTTTTTAAATAATTTGAAAGAGATTAATTTCTTATAAAGTTTTATTTCACAATTAAATCTTACATTTTTACATCTTATTCCATCTATAAACAAAAGATTTATTAAATTATAAATCTTTATTTCATTTTTCCAAATTTAAGCCTCCTACTTCATCTCGATTTTATCCTTACGCAACCATTTTCTAGATAACGTAAATTTATTACATGATATTAAAATAAATCTTACGGATAATGCTTGAATTAAAGATTAATGGTAAATCGGTATATGAGTTTGGATTTTCATTATTACTTTAATTCGCTTATATAATCGAGACAAAGTGGATATACATTTTTAAAGTTTTCATTTGGATGTTGTCCAACATTTATATTCATTAAAACATCCAAATTGAGTCTTACAGCTACATTAATTATTTAGTTCTTGTTACTGTACTATATGCCAAACTGTGAAACGAAATTATAATTAAAATGATAGATGCATTTAATCTATATATAAATAGATTTTCTTGGGATTAAAATTCAACCAATTAATGTAATATTATAACAAATAAACATGAAATAAAGACCTACCGTTGTCTTTTACCTGTCATCTATATGGAAGGACACCAAAATTATATTTTATTCATGTTTGTTTAACCAATGTTACGTATCATTAGCTTAATTAGAAGATATAAAAGCTTCTTATGTTTCTAGGACAATTCATAGATTTTGATGTCAAAGTCCCTCATTGCGTGGTAGGCTTGGGGCTAAACAAACCGCGACGGCATTAAATCCCCATTATTTTTCACTCAAAATACTAATCCTCCCTCCCCATTGTATACCACATGAAGTGTTGTTGTTTCTCATGCCTCCTGGCTGGATGTATTGCAGTCCAGGTCTATCGATTAGGGGACTAGGGGTGCGGATCCGGTTTATAGTGGCACCACAAGGTATGGAGTCAGATTTAGCCTAGTGCCACCTCAAATTTGACCGAGCACCCCCAGGGGTGACATCTGGGGGATCATACCCTATCCCATCCTCTCTGACATCATAGATAGACTTTCCGGTCTAACGTGCCCATATGCAGCCTGGACTCGAAGGTATTTAATGCCGCTTGTCGGGATTTGATCGAGCATTCTCGCTACCGAAAGTCGACATGCTACCACTAGGTCACGTCTAGTCTTGTGGTTTAATTAATAGATTATTGGCCTCAGTGTCAACTGTTTAACAAATTAATTATCTCCCTTGCAGAAAGTAACAGAAAACATGAAATCCTAAGGTATCGTAATGAAATTACAATGCCTTAAGATACTTTATAGACCAAAATACTAATAATAACTTAGGACAATTTATAGCGACCAAAATTTCTATATAGAAAGCATGCTCGACATTTATACCATTCTGACTCCGATCTTCCTTACCCTCTTGTAGATTTTATTTTACTTTGGTCTTATCTTTGTCCACAAAGAGATATCAAACACAATGGCCAATAATTGATTGAAGAGCCTGTTACTCTCTTAACAGTCCTTCAGTTCCTTTCTAACCCCAGAATACTTTCTCCAATTGTATCCACAGTAACGTCATCATGCGATTGACGTAACCAGGATCGACGTTGTACCGCATCTTCATGCTCTTCAAACTGCATATTGACACGCGTGTCATAATGCACCGGGGCGTTACCGTCTTGGAAACATGAAAGGTCATAGGGGAATCCCTTGTAGATCCGATGAGTCGACCTCCTCTGCCCAACTTTTGAGCTGAGTAGGGCTTCTGCAAGAGGACCTATTTACTACGCCTCTTCTCGTGTATGACTTTTCGAGGATCCATGAATTGCTTGATCGATGATACTCTTACGTCCCCGTATTATATACGTCTGCTCGGCGACGACGTCATGGCGTTTGACGGCATGACGGCGATGGCGTTTGGATTTACATGCGCCAAAGCTCACGCACCTTTCTTAAGAGTTTTTCCATTAGTTTGATAATCCCTTGTAGATCCAATGAGTCGACCTCCCCTGCCCACGTTTCGAGCTGAGTAGGGCTTCTGCAGGAGGACCTATTTAATACGCCTCTTCTCGTGTATGACTTTTTGAGGATCCATGACCTCTTGGATTTGCTTTAGCTTTCGGCCTGACTTTGAGGAATAAGCCTCAACAACAACAACAGATCCAATGAGTACCATAATGCTAGGGTTTATTACTTTCCTTATTCAATGGTCGTTGTAAACAATTTACCGCACTGTGTTAATGTATGGGTAAATATGTCTTTTTAAATTGAATTGCTATTTTACAGGTACTGCGGTAAATTCTATCTCTGTCATTTGTCTTCAATTACAGGGGAAAAACGATCAGCTACAAAATTAACATTTTTCAGATTATTTTATACGTTACTTTTCGGTACCAAACAAGGCAATTTTGGCTGGATGACAAGCATTGAATCTCGACTTCGGAATTTCAGTAATTATTTTTTTAAAATTTTCATTGTCGTTACTTGCCCCGTAAGCTGATATTAAAATCATTCGGTTCTACCGTCTTAGGATACTCTATTTCAGAAAAATTTTGTAAGTCGGGGAAACGGAGTCCATCAAAATTAAATTCACGGCTAAAATCATCCAACAAAGAAAAAAAATTAAATAAGGCTGAATACCGCCTCTTCTTCCAGATTTATTTGACATTTAATCAGTATAAAATACCATTCTAACAAATAAGTTATAATGAAGAGCGTTAAGGCCTGTTCACATAGCGCTTAGCTATATGATTTGTTAAAATTTAATGCTTATTCTAACGGGCTGCTATGTGAACCGTCCCTTACACACTGACTATATGTCAAAGTGAAGTCACGTGTGGCTCCCTCTATTATCTTTAATTCAGTACTACGCTTTAATCTGTAGTTGGATATGGACTAGTATCGATTCCCTCCACTAATTCTTGTAAATTTGAAAAAATTGTTTGCATGGAATTATCGTGCCTCCAGTCTTCACCAAAGGAATAAATTTTGTATTTGTTCTACAGTCCAAGCATATACACTTACTTGTGTCGAAGCGGCCATTATTGGATTATAAATTGTAATCGCGCCAACAAAGCGTACACCTTAACCTTTTATTCGCAAAAAAAATTTAGTTACGTATTTGCTGGACTGATTTGCTGTAGACAATTGTGCTTAAATAAACATTATTGATCAAGAGAATTTTAAAAATGTGATTTGTACAGATAAAAAAAATCTTCCGTCAAACGGAGAAATCAATACGAAAAGCTTAAAAGAAAGAAATCAATTCATTACGTGAAGATAACGAAGAGACAATGTTGTCTTGATTATCTCTTGGTATCTGCTAACCCATTCCATAGCGCTATTGAAAGTATGATGAACCAATCAAAATTCCTTTCAAACGTTCTTTTTATTACATATTTGTCACCATTTTGCAAAAGCTTTAAAGTTGCACAAGAATTTACTAGCATCTCTCTTTACTCAAGATTTAATGTTTGTTTCTAAGTTCATTATCGGATAGCTTTAAATGTATTCATTCCCTTAAATACAGGCATTAATTTGAATTAGCACACAAATATATATAAAATATATTGCATGCAAAAATAAAAGTATTTGTAAAATATATTAAAAACAAAGTTATTAATGTATAATAAATTAAAAGGGAGAAATAAAATTATGCAGTAAGAAAATTAAAGAGTAAAATAGTAAACTATCGAACTGTAACTAAAAAAACAAATTCAGGTAGTCTCTTCTACCGAAACTACCGCGGGTTATTAACGTAGGATTACTTATCGTTGCTTACTTCTTTTGCGTGTGTATATATATGTATGTGTGTGTTATGTATATATGTATCTATCTATCTATCTATATCTATCTATCTATCTATCTGTCTATCTATCTATCTATATATATATATATATATATATATATATATATATATATATATATATATATATATATATATATATATATACATATATATATATATATATATATATATATATATATATATATATATATGTCAAAATTTTAACGCATTTTGGTACTTTTCTGTTTTACTGTTTACTACTTGTCAAAGCGATACAGACTGGATTTGGCACGCTGCCAAAATTATAACTCGCGAGGACGAATGGACGGACGGTTTTAGCGTCTGAAGTTTTGCTTTCCGAAGGACCTTTATGGAGGAACGTAATACTACGTTAAAATAGCAAATTAAATGTATAAAAAGTGAATTAAGGTATTAAAAGGCGATACGTTTAAGTATAAAGCAAACAAAATTATTTGAAATATATATATTTTTTATAATTACATTTTATGTACTTATGCTAAGAGTACAAAAAAATAAAAGTATTGTAGAAATAAAAGTATTTGAAAATTCACATTTATTTTTTTTGTCATGGGAACTAGATTTTCTTTAAATATGAAGTATCTTTGTTGAAACATCCTTTTGTAAAACTCTTTTAGCAGCAAATAGAGTTTATACAAACCTCCAATTGTTACTATAACCTAACATCCAACCTTATGTCATTTTAAAGGCATCTCCTCTCCTATATCCCAACGGACTGTGCTTCATTTCGAAATCTATAACTCAGTTTCGATAGGTTAAATCTATATCTCTCTCCTGACCAGAAGTAAATGTATCAGCTAATTATGAAAGCTACATCTCTCATCTATCAACTTGACACATTTACGTATGAAATTAGATATTCTAATACGATATAGTTCGATGCATCTAAATTCAGAGATAGCACTATAGCATTCCTAATTATTCAATGAATTTTATTAAGATCTATGAGGCTTTCCCTGTACGAATTATTCAATGAGACATTTCGGCAGTGGAAATTGTCCCGAAAGGTTGTACAACTGTAGAATTATCGAATGTACCACAAAGCAGTTATAATATGACTGTTATTTTCTGTCAGTACTGCAATGTATGTGTGTGCATTTATACATTCTTAGAATATCTTGAGCCATTATTATGAATTTATGCGTGTACAGCAGTTTCTGTAAATTTTCTGCCAGGACAATAAAAATAATCTCTTTGAAGGGAGTGTAAGCCTTTTTATTTATTTTAATGCAGTTAATTTAGTCAAAAGTCAATAATGTAAACTTACATCTCCGTAGGAAAATAACTTTTACATTTTAATAATGTCTCAATCGATTGCTCCTCTACATGTTGAAATGAGATAATTTAAATTGCTTGTAACGAATTTTATTTAGACTAAAATAAAGTTTATTTTTTTGTCATTTTCTGATATACATAATGTTTTACAGCCGTTGGCACGTGAACAGATACATCGGCAGAAAAATGCATTTGCAGGTATTTAGCACACCTCCATTTGGCGTCTGGCACAGAAACAGGATATTAGTTAAAATTGGGAGTACACGTTTTTTTGACGGCATAATAATTGAACTAAAATCGTGGATTGTTATTACTGAAATATTGAATCATTTTAGATTTGGCAATGAGAGGTGAAAATGTTTCTTTGATTATAAAATTATATCAGTTTTATTTCTGCTAGATATGTATCAATCCCGTTTTACAAACATTGGTATGTAAAAATGGTGTTCAAATTATGAACATAAAATTTGGATTAAGAGATTTTGATTTCCAATGTTGCATTTTGAGCACCAATCACGAAAGAAATTTATATATACTATGCATTTTAAAACCTTTGTGACGTTTTATATGAGTAATCGTGCACGTGTTACTTTTGCTGCTTGCTATAACTTTATCATGAGACAATCATGGCCATTTCACAAAGGTCTTTATCTGTTGACACGATAAGACAAAAATTATTAAATTGGTATATTATCTGTGACCAAAATTACTAAATTGGTATATTATCTGCGATCAAAAAATTATTAAATTTGTATATTATCTGTGACCAGAAATTATCAAATTGGTATAATATATGAGAAACGGACATTAAAACCATGACGCATGATAATAGACAGCAAAATCTTCTTTACTTTGATACAGCAATGATGATTAGGTCGGTCATTTAATGGTAAAAGTCCATACTTCGTAAGTTTCGAGCCTAATTAATTTAGCTGTGTCTAGTTGGCCAACTGCCGAGTATTGGGTGAATATTTAGTCACTAGTTTTGAGAAACTCGTGTCCGAGTTACAACTGAAGCTCTATGAGCATGATCATGCCTTTGACCACATTCTTCAACGTATGTGATACCATTCACTGAAGCAGAGATTACATCTAGTGGTTTACAGAAGACTGTCTAATATTTTGTGCTGCAAGAAATCCATGTTCAAACTATTTAATGGAATAACATGAATGCATGCCTGGCATCAGCCATATGGAACACAATGCCTACAGAAGTTCTTTCTAAGTGTGACATGTTTGGTGCTTTCGTAATGGTCTTGGGTTCAGTGCAAAATAATATGACTTTTGCCCATTTGATAAAAGAGTGGTTTAAAATATATTTTCTTGTTCGAACATAAGTGACAAACATTCCTCGTTGAGACACTTTTTCCTACGCAGTCTCTGTATAGGAAATGCTCCATTTATGGATCAATTGAAATCATCTACTTGGTTATAAGATCATGAAGTGTACTGTTTGGAGAATCACCAGCCCTAGAAATCATTGAATATTGACGGGACATTTTACAGCACACATAGTCAAGCTCCCGGACCTCACTATAGGAATTAAAGCAAATGGACGAATGAAAGGAGGAATTCAGTTGAGTACTGACTACCCTAACGTGTCCCTATATTTCTGTAAATGAATCTTCTTTTGTAATTATAGTTGTGGATCATCACCCATACCTGTAATTCTTTGTGATGGTGATCAAAGCATAACTGTAAATGATGACAACATGAAGTATGAATTCATTAGCTATGAATAGCTGGTGTCTAATAGTATCCAAATGAGACTAGTATTTATATAATATTAAATGACTTTTATTATTTAAAGTAAGAAAATTAGATAAAGAACGATAAAACTGATGTCAAGAAATACTGTTCGATGCATTATTTAATATTTTTAGTTAAGTAAGAATAATTTTTAAAAATTTGCAGCTGAAATAAAATTTGCTGTAACTCCAATATTTTCTACTTTTCAAGAATTATTTTATACCTGCTTTGATATGTAGACCATGAATTTTAAACTAGGCGATAACATTTAAATTTACGAGACTTCTTAGTTTAAATCTGTTTTCAAGAAGGATGTTTATATACAAATATACTAGCATAAAATATGTTATGGTAATTTATTTCAGGAACCTATTACTTCCGTCCGTTCGATCGTAAGACAGAATATTTTTAGTTCAGCTTTTTCTGCTAGCACATATTAATTATACTACACGTCCTGTGCGTAGAAGAAATGAAATTATTTAATGTCTTAAAAGGAATTAACTATTCATAACATAATTTACAATAATTTAATATCGCTAACCCAAAGAACGTTACTTTGAATAAATTCGAGCAATAAAATACTTTGACACAATTAATATTAGAGACAAATAGTTTTTTAAAAGAATAGCGAAGTAGCATATATTAAATCTTCATATTTTGGGGTTTTTTTTAAGTCTAATGTGAAGGCACTTTAAATCTTGATTGCAAAATATGGTTAAAGTATGATAAAAAATTTGTTTCTTCAAACTGTTTATTTAAGTTTACAATTCCTTACTTGTCGTTATCTCTCTATATAAATCAGTTCCGTAACTGACTGACTGACTGAAAGATAACGCACAGACCAAACCGCTGAACCTAAAGGGTTGAAATTTTGCATGGTGATTTTTTTTTATAGTATAGGGATGCACTAAGAAATATTTTTGAAAAATTCTTCTTAGATTTTTAAAAATTAAATTTTTAAGCTGTTTTAGTAACTTTTTTTAAGTTTGCATTTAAAATAATAATTTGAGGGTTATAAAATTTATATCACGAGAAAGATCATAAAAATTCCTTTAAAATCAAATTTTTTTCGAATTGTTACCTCAATTTTCTGATATTTGAAGAATTCTTAAAGATTCATTTTTAGAATTTAATTTATTAAATGCTGATCATGTGATTTCTTTCCTTTTGGTGATACTTTAAAATGATTTTGCGTCAAATGCATAGCAATGAAATAAATTGACAAAAAAATATTGAAATACGGTAAAATTTAACCACTAGACTAATTGAGTTGGAAGTGTTTTAAGAATTTAATTCAAATTAATATTTTTTATGGATATTAAACATACAAATTAATTGTATACATTGACCGTTGTATTTATTATAAATATATTTTTTTGTTTTTTTTTTGGCATTAATTGCATACATTGACCGTTGTATTTAACTTGAATGTACTCCGTAGCCAAGCACTGGTATTCAGCATTTATATTTGGCATATCAACATACGTTTATTATAAGAGCCAAACATTTAAAACTAATGGTAACAATAGTATACTTAAATAATGGTATAGGAAATAGATAAGATAAAGAAAGGTTACAGTTTGTCATTTAAAATGTCGTTTCCAAAACATGAAAGTATGGATAACAGCATCTTGGTCGGATGATCACTGCAACAAAAAGTAGCCACCTCCCAAAATCTGATTTATCCAATCTTACACATTACTAGATGAATGTTTGCCTTTGATACATTAACCTCATTTGTATTCCCACATAATGATGTAAGAAGACTGTTCGGAGTCTCAACGTTGCTAATCAATTGACCATTTATGCTGTTGCAGCTGAAGGCATTATGACAATTATAATGCTACTTAGTCATTGTTGCTGTTATAGAAGTACGCATTTAACCACTTTTCGTAACATAGTTACTTTCAATCTTTCTTTACGCTAAGCGTAAACACGGTTGATCTTTACTAATTCGAATCTGTCACAATTTATTAATGAGGTAAGAAGGAAATTACTTTTTTATGCTTGCCCTCATAAACATAAATTGTGAAAAAATATTGCATCGAGTAATTACATTGTACGAAAATAAATTAAGTTGTACAATTTCTGTCTACGAGTGGTAATTTAAAAAAAGCAAAGATCAAAAGAGTTATGTTTTCAAAACAACATGAAATTAAAAGCCTTTTATATAAAGTAATATAAATTTTATACCTAGAAAAACAAAACTAAAGTTTCATTATTCAAGATTGGTTTATATCTTTAAAAAATGTTTACCACAAGGAAATTATAGAGCAGGAAAAGTTATCTCTAATTATAACAACACTAAAATGGCATTACGTAGCCATACATTTTTAATGCTGTTATATAAAGGATATTGACTCATAAATTTTATAACTTGACAGAGTCTTTTGCTTAAAGAAATAATTAAAATTTATAAGAGTTGGAACTTTTTTTATTATTCACACAATAAGTAAACAATTCAGTATCAAAATGAAACAAGATGGCACGAGAGTGAGACAAGCATTATTACGTAGATGAAGCAAAACTCAAGGAAAAGCAATAAGAAGTACAATATGTAAACCAGTAAGTGAAGCAAAGTCGAGTGCATTACATTGTTACGCGAAAAATATGTGAATTGTAACCTCTTACTCTCGAATCGAGAATATAGAACTTTTCATTCACAAAGGTGTCTCCTAGCTATTAGTTTTAATACCATTTATACATATTTAAAAAAATTAACGTAAATTTAATGCAGATATACGTATTTGTTAACGTTACAACTGCAACCTTAAGAATCATGATTTAGTGGGTTTTGCTGTAGTCGATACAAAGTATGGTCTACATCAGGGGTGGGCATTAAGTCGATCGCGATCGACAGGTGGACCGCCAAGACATTTTGGTGTGACCGCCTTTTCTAATACCTAAGACGCGCATACTAAAAGAAACGTATTTATAGAACACTGACGCGATTTGCTTTAAACGCGGTTTTAAAAGAGTAAGTTTTTCTTCTAGTTATGTAAGTAAGTACATATTCCGCATTTATTATTAAATTATAATAAATATTGTATACCGTTTTTTTAGCTCACCACACCTACGTCACTGGGTGAACCGCAACACCTTAAAAAAATTAGAAGCAGCCCGTCCCTTGGAAAAGTCTGCCCACCCCTGGTCTACATCATGCGTAGCTAATCTATGGCACGCATGTCACAGGGGGCACGCTAAATAATTCTGCTGACACCCGAACTATCGGAACTTTAAAAATAAATAGATATCGTCATTAAATTTGGGTGGAATTTCATTAATGTGTAGAGAATTCAACAATGAATACTTAAGTATAGCCGTTCGTAATCGCTACAACTCAACATCATTAAACTGTACAATTAAACACTACAATTAAATCGTAGGTCCAGGTGTAATGAACCCTTGAATAACAAACGGTGAACTAAAATCAAATTAAAAATAACTGATTAAAAAACGAATTCAACGTCGAACCGTATTCATCCATGTTTCTTTTATCCATTCATTGGACCCAACGAGAGAATAAAATGTTTCTAACATTATTTTAGTAACTAAAGGCTTTTGACAAATAATGTGGCAAAATCTATCAAAAGCTTGTTCAAGTGTTCAAAAAACATTCTCTATTTCTTTCCTAATTGTTGAATCTAAATGTACGTGTGTATTTTGGGTTATATACATGAACATACTCTATCGTTCGAGGAACACTAAATCGGTCCAGATCTATTTTCATTATCATGTTTTTATTAACTTGCTTTCTTGTTTGTTTGTGTGTTTGTCCCTTACATACATTGAAATCTATTTTTAACTATCTTCTAGATAAGCTAGACATTTGTAACTTTTAGATTAGGTCAGAACACGATGACAATACATTTTTAATACTTTTAGCCATCTTTAAGCAAAATTAACTTAAATTTTCAGTTCATTTCAGTTAATTTTGCTTTGTAGACTGGTGCAGTCATCTATCGGCCGGAACGGGAACGAAAATTTAAATGCAAGTTAACTTCCAATTAACTTCATTTTCTTTCAAGTTGATGGGATAATTCATAAAAAAAATGTTAAGCATTTATTAATACATAGAATTGTCAAGTTTATATCATTCAACAGAAAATTTAAAAACAAGGTTTATAAAAAGTTCTTTTTATCTTGTAATTATTACTCGACATACTATCAATAGTTCTTTATTTTTTGCAACTTTATGATTTTAAACGGCGGCAATAAAAAAAAATTAACTTTGTTTCATGACAATGGTAACGATTTTACTTTCGAAACATCGCAATTAACAGAAAAATGACAGTAAATTTTAGACATTTTGTTCGTGAATTCCCATTTTGCTTCAATAAACCTAAACGTAACTATTGTCATAAACGTTTGCATAAGTGTCTATGAAATGGCAGTTCCCAGAACAAGTGTTTATGCATATTAGTTGCGAAGAACAGCTCAAATCACTGTAACAATCCTGGTACCTCAGTGATATTGACACCAGGGTTAAGAACAGCAGGATCGAGATTAAATGTAACTATCTTTGTCCGGAAATAAGTTGCACTGTGCCACCGAAATCGGTTGTCATAGTGATTCAGGCAACAGGAATGCCGGGCGGTTAACGTCACTGCTTTCGGAACGCGACAAGTGAATTGATATTTATTTGTGTTATAACCGTTTCAACAAGCGTTAATCAGAGGAATTTCAGGAACACGTTGACGCTAAGACCTCGGTTTTAATGACAGCAGACGTAAAGCGTCGTTAATAATGGCGAAAAAAAAGATCGTTTATCTTCACTAAAATTTTGTAGATAGAATTCGGAACATAATTGCACAAACTTTCTTCTTATTGTTTATCTTTATGTAAACAGACATTGCTTCAATTGTTACTTCACTGGTAATCAAAATAGCGGTAGAAAATAACTGTGGGTAAAATCCTGATCCGTACAATAAATAAGATGAATAAAATTTTTAAAAGTTATTACTACAGAAAAAACTGGTTACTAAGTATGGAGATCGGTTTAAAATGTTGGTTATGAAAATTGGCCATTATACCATTGAGATATAGGCCTATATTTTGATTAATTATGTACTAGACAACATCCTGTGTCGTTGGCCTCAGACAGAAAGGGAAATATATGAGGATAGGAGTTCAGAAACTTAGAGTTGATTACATCGCCAGGGTAGTTTAAATAGTAGAATACTAGTTACTAAGTAAGAAGAGAAATTTCAAATGTTGGTCACGTAAATCGGCCATTATAACCGAGATATATACGCCTGTATTATGATTTGGCATATACATCATTATTAAGGCGCAAAAGGACTGTTATTGTAATAGACCTGTTGATTACATCGCCAAGGAAGTTTACCTAGTAGAATACTGGTAACTAAATACGGAGAGGGATTTCAAATGTTGGTTATGTAACTTCTTCATTATAACAGAGAGATATACTCCTTTATCTTTGATTAAAGTGCTAAAGGACCGTATTTTGAATAAAGACATTGATTACATTGCCGGGGTAGTTCACTTTGTAGAATACTGGTTACTTCGTAAGGAGAGTGATTTCAAATTTTGGTCTAGTAAATTGGTCCTTATAAAAGAGAGATGTACACGTAAAACTTGATTTAGAATATTCAGCATTATTAAAACATAAAAAGACTGTTCTTCGAATTAACATGTTGATTTCTGACAAAAAGTGCGATATTTAATTTTCTATTCAACTTCGGTTACTTTTGATATATTGGGTCAAAATTTTAGGATATTGTTCCGTTTTCCTGGGTTCGAAAGGATTGAATAAAATCTCTTCAAATAGCGCACACAAAATAAAATTCATTATTCTGTAAATTCTTCAGGCACATACTCCAAACAGAAAACACGTAACAAGTGTCTTCTATACAGCAGAAAACTCTAAAAATGCATGTCAGGATAACAGAGTCTTCAATACAATACACGCCTAACGCACTTTCAAGACATTCAATTCTCAGCAGAAAAGAACACACTGAGATCCAATACCAATGCCAGGTATATTTATAGACTTCCATAGCGCCTCCTATCGGTCGGCCAGCTAGAAATCTCCAGAAGCTTTCAGAAAGATCTAGAAGGTTAGCGACCAATTGGTGCCGTATTGCTAAATTTGGCGAAATATTACCAAATTTATCGACTAAAATAAGTCACCAAATCCATCGCCAATTTGGCGATAACTCTCATATTTGCGGAGATTACCATAGACTCGTAAAATTCGTAGCAATATTATTTTAAAACACGTTAGGATTTTTATCTCAATGATTTCTCTTCATAAAAAATATCGGACCATCGGTCCTGCTATCTAAATAATATTTGCATCGAGAAATAACCCAAAAAAATTTAGAAATATATCTTTTAATTTTGCAAGTAAGCAGACATTACATGGAGAATTTCTTGTATTATATTGAACACCTCTCGCTTTATGAAGTATCACGCAATGGACACTTATCCTATTCTATTGAAGAAAAGTAAGAAAATATATTCGAAAAATGCATATGCAACATTTAACTGGATGATGTAATGTTTAGAAACGCCTCATCTGAAGTTCCTTAAAATATTGCTAAAATCTAAGCTTCCTGGAAACATTTACACACATCATTTTATTAGAAGAATAAAAGATAAGAGAAAAGTAAAAGATCAAATTTGTTCCCCACCAATACCGTGTCAAATAGTGAAAGCTTTGATTTAGGAGTTCAATCGATTCGCTTGGTCTTCTTCTTTTGTTGTTGTTTTCATTAATTATTTTCTCCTAGCGCATGAAATCTTTTTAAATATTTTAACGATGAGAAGCATTATCATCGTTCTTAAGAAGCGATTTGTTTGTATTATATATTTTTCGAAAGGGAGAAATTAATTTTAAACTAATAAATGAATCATGTTTATTTCTCATTTAAGAACGCTTCAATTCATTCCGGGTGTAAAGTTCATGCCTTGAAAAATTTATTTGCCGATAATTAATTTGTTGTTACGGGAACATTTGACTGAATATAAACACTTATGGACATTAAATAATTATCTCTATAAAGGGAAACGTATATGGGGACTCTATAAAGGGAAACGTCAGTATGGAAATATACACAAATATTACGTTAGATGCAAATGATGTAAAGATCTCCATAATTAACGATTACAGCAGTCATAATAATTGATCTGTAATAAACTTTACTTTATGAAAAGTAATCTACTTTATGAAAAGTAATTAATTCAGAGGGATATACTTGTTCAAAAGCATATAACAGGCAATTAAAAATTAGTGTATTGCAGTGATTTAAACAGTATAAAATGAGGAAGTTTAATTTCATTCTAAAACGCCATACTACACAGCTAGATTTTGTTTACTGCCCTTTTTTTACGTTTTAAGCAAACAATTAATTCGATTTAATGGAATATTTAATGACCAAATAGTTTTAATTTGTGAAAGACATCAGTTATGATCATAAAAATTTTTAAAAGTAGTTTCTTTGGCTGACATTACTCACACCAATGGCGGATGGTGCAAGTAAAATCTGTCGTGGCTGCAATATCCTCCAAGTTCTCAAAATTACCTCTGGAGATGCGGGGTTTAGTGTTCCGGACTCATCACTTGACTCGGTTCAAAATTACGGGACTGGTCATTTAGCCATGTCGGACTCCGACCCTTGTGGTGCTAATGCGAAACAGGAGCCGTACCTTCATCGCCCATAGCCTTCGGGACTTGATATGATGCTACTGCCGGTCAAGGGGCATAAGCCACAACAACAACACAACAACGACCGCTTGCACTTATGCTTGCTCAAGTTTACTTTATCTTACAACTTCAGCAAGCAATCCCTCTTTTTACCATGTTTTTATTAACTCGCCTTCTTGTTTGTTTGTGTGTTTGTGTGTTTGTCCCGTACAAATCTTGCAATCGATTTTTAACTAACTTCCCGACTAGCTAGAAATTTGATACTTTTCCAATAGCTCAGAACACGATGATAATGCATTCTTTTAATACTTTTAGCCGAAAACATCCGCAAGGTGGCACTTCGATCGAATTCAATGCTTGCACTTTTGCGTAACGGCGTTTGAAGATTTTGAAAACAGAATACATGTGAATTTAGTTTGGTTACAAATATATTGTGCGAAATTTTTTTAAAAAATTATAAAAATTAAAGTTTATAAAGTCTGTGGATAGTGGAAACGACTAAAAAGTGATTAAAATTAAATAATAGAAAGTGAAAAAGAATAATTAAGTGAATGTTTGTGCAATTAAGAGAGAATTGCCAAGTTTATATGATTCAACAGAAAATTTAAAAAAGGTATATAAAAATTTCTTTTTATTTTGCAATTATTTTAAGTGCATTTGGCCAAATATTCAAAGAAGACCTTCACATGTGAAAGCATTAGTCTATTTTTTTTATCTCATTCGTCAGGCCCTTACACGTTCTGTAAACTATCAACACATTGTTGACCAACGAGTATAGGTAAAATGCAGGGCCAGTCCCATACATGAATAGATGGGGTGCCGAATTAAAGTAGGCGCCAAAAGAAGAAATAGCGTAAATACAAAACTTTTGACGGATAACGAAAAAATAGGAATAGTTTAATCCAATATTGGAAGAAATTCATAAAAATATACAAATATAAGCGAATATTTAGACTATATATATACCCCTGAATATTTTTTATATACTCCTGCATTTCAGATTATGTGAATATTTTGCAGGGTTGGATTTAATTGGCAGCCATTACTTCTCCCATGCCTCATCTCCAGTATATACGTAATCTGACCGTTTGGATATGCGTAGTAATTTGAAAGCTGAACGTAAAGGGTTGAAATCTTCAAAGACAATCGGATGATTAACTAAGACGGTCGTGCTGCTCGGCAGGCACGCATTTTTGGATAAGAACGGGACTAAATTAATTTTATTAATGGAGCTGAGTCTAGTATGAGATTTAATAAAGATATTTCAAAGATATTTCATGTGATGTTGTTGCCACTCGCCACATCTGATTGCTGGTAGAAGAAAAGGGAGATGTCGGGAACCGACTGTAGTTGTAGTTCTAAGAAGTATTTGGACTATATATAAATATATATATATATATATATATATATATATATATATATATATATATATATATATATATATATATATATATATATATATATATATATATATATATACACTGCTGGCCACCCAAATTGCAACACCAAGAAAGACAAGAGATATCACAACAAAATTTATTTTGTAGATAACATGTTGACCAAGTATCAAATGATTAAATTTATAGACTTCTGTGAAGTGAGGTTCCTGCCAAAATCAGTAGCCAGAGTAGCCACCATTGTTGGAGATCACCGCTGCCACACGCCTCGGCATTGATTCAAAGAGACTTTGGATGAGTTCTTGGGGTACAGCAGACCAAGCAGCTTCCACACGTTGCCAAAGTTGATCTGCTGTGGCAGCTGGGGATGGAATCTGGGTCAATCGTAGAGCAACCATGGACCACATGTTTTCTATCGGCGAAAGATCCGGAGAGCGAGGCGGCCAGGGAAGCAATTCAATCTGGCGATTGACGAAGAACCGTTGGACAATGTGTGGTCGCGCATTATCCTTTTGAAATATGGCTGTGGGCAAGCCCTGAAGGTAAGGAAGGACAACTGGCTCCAACACCTCGGAGATGTAGCGCTGGCTGTTTAAAGTACCGGCAATGCGTACTAGAGGTGTGCGAGAGTGATATCCAATACCACCCCATACCATAATACCCGGTGCAGGACCAGTGTGGCGGTGCATAACGCAGCTGTTCACCATTCTCTCTTCACGGTGTCTCCAGACTCGAATGCGACCATCGTGGTGTTGCAGACAGAAGCGTGACTCGTCAGTAAAGACAATTTCATTCTATTCTACCGTCCACATCCTTCTGTCATCGCACCATTGGCGGCGGAGACGTCTGTGGTTCTGCGTCAAGGGTAGACAAAGCAATGGACGTCTTGCGGACAGACCACTCTGCTGTAAACGGCGTCGAATGGTACGCGCAGACACTAGATGATGCGTTACAGACTGCATGTGCTGTGCTATGGTTCGTGGTGTGACTGAGCGATCCGTCACTGCCATGCGCACAATTTGCCTGTCATCACGTGAAGTGGTGAGCTGAGGTGGATGCGATCGAACACGCCGGTCCGTCGTACCCTCCTGCATCCAACGATCACATATCCACATTACAGTTGTTTGGTTTTGTCCAACACGATTACCGATTTCCCTGAAAGATAATCCACAATCTCGGTAGGCCACTATCCTTCCTCTGTCGAACTCGGATACTTGATCAAAAGATGATCGCTGTTTTCGACGAGGCATAATTGATCGTTTTTTTGAAAAAACCACAAGAAAAACACAATTGCCGAACTTGAAATATTCGAAATCTCCAAGCCTTAAATAGCGCTTTGAAGTGGCGCCACAGGCGCGCGTGATGTGCGTCTGCGAGGAAATTCTAATCATTTGCATATCTCACCTCTGCTAATGAATATTGTAAATTTCATGTTATTTGCATGTTTCCTTCAGGGTGTTGCATTTACAGTGGCTAGCAGTGTATATATGCATTCGTTTTTGTTTCTTATGCCACTTGATCGACAGCACCATCAGATCAAGTCCCGAAGGCTAGGGGCGATAAATGTTCGGCCCCACATTGATTTGACTGATACCACAAGGGTCGTAGTCCGATTTGGCCAAAGAGCTAGTTCCATAATTTTGAACCGAGTCAAGTGACGAGACCAGGACACTTGACCCCGCACCTCCAGAGGTAATTTTGAGAACTTGGAGGTCATTGCAGCCACGACAGGTTTTACGTGCACCAGCCGCTATTAGTATTCACGGTAATGGATTTGTCAGTGACGAGCATCGAACTAGTGACTTTCAGATCACTAACCCGCTGTTCTTATATGGATATATATATATATATATATATATATATATATATATATATATATATATATATATATTACGAGTCTCTCCAAAAATTTGTAAAGACTTTTTTTATAACTTGACTCAGGAATCACAATTGATTTGCCGTTTCTGGTAAAAGGTAATCACCTAATCATGTCAGTGGTGATTACTTTTTACCACCATGTCGGTGGTGATAACTTTTTGTTACCTAATCGTGTCGGTTACCATACGATAACCTACATTCACCCTCCGCGATTCGACGCGCCGCTATCGCGACTGTGTAAATGCGGTGCTAGACTTCCTTCGTCCAGCAATTTTCAGTTCCTCTCTTCCTCTCGCAACAATTTACAGTGACAGGCAACTAAAAATCGGTCTAAAACGTTTATTTTGATGTCAATTTATTTAATGCTTTTTAATGACTCTTAAAATAACTAACCGGCTCCAGACTTCTCCATTGGCAGACTCTTCTCACATGAGCCGAAGACCATAATTTACGTCGCCACGTAAACCTCACTCACGGTATCATGAAAATTGACTTCCTAAATCCACCACCTTTTCAGACAACACTGTGACAAAAAATGTTATACTTTCTCGCATTTATGTTTGTTAAATTTTATTCAGTTTGAGACTCGAATACCAGAATCTTTGCTAAGCGGGCAATTTAGAGTTTAAGATTTGCAATGGCAGATAAATTGTTGATATATTGTTATGTCTTTCAAATTTTCACCAAATGTTGCTTTGCTGAAATGCCTTATTAAACAACCGGGATTACTCCGATGAATATAACTTTGCATGTACAAAAATAATTTCAATATCAAATTATGTTCTGGTTGCATGCTTCAACTTATGGTATATAATAAAAAAAACTCTTTTGTAGTGAGAAAATAATAACATCATCCTTTAGATTCACTGCCAAGTCTTAAAAAATGGCCATACCTTTGGAATATAATACATAAGTTCTATTTGTATCTGAGTTTTTACAAGATGTATTCGTTTGAACTTTTAAGAAACAATTACTATCATACCTGAATAAAAACTAAGTATAAAATGAAGAAATAAAATAAATACATAGTAAATAATAAAAAAATAATAAATATTAAAAATATAATAAAAATATATAATCTTATTAATCAAAGCAAGTGTTTGCGTGTGTGTGTGTGTGTATGCGGCCCCCAGGCGAATCTGTGAAACTTACAGCCGTGAAAATTGGCCCACGGGTAGTGCAGACTATGGGAAGGTGCACCTCAAAGCCCGAATTTTAAATTCTATTCTAGAAAATTTTTTATTTTATGTTTTGTGTGATATTTTATGTTTTTTCAACTTCAGATTACGATATCTCGGCAAAAAATGATCGTAGAATTTTGATCTTTTTACAATCTAAGACTACAGACATTTCTCCTTCAAACAAGACCTCATTTGTTTAAAAATAATTTAAAACAGACTAAAATTTTCATCCAAATATTAAATCCACTTTTTCGAAAAATTTAAGATCTTTTTAGCATCTACGGTCGATGCTCTTCATGTTTTTATCTTACAAAGAAAATATTTACATCATCTGGAAGATGAAAGCTTTCTCATTCATATAAACCTCATTACAAGTCTGTATCTTAAAATTTCGATTTTTAATTGAATTTTAAAGAACAACACGTGAACACAATACGTGATTTAACAATACGTGAAATGTATTATGATACGTATTATGTAATATTGTGATACGTATTTAACAATACGTGAACACAAATTCCCTATCGTTCGTTCAAATGCGGAAGCCTGGAAGGAAGAATTTTTCGCCCATACGTGGGGGGGGGAGGGGGGGACAGAAGCGAAGTTGTAAAGAACGATTTAGTCATAACAAAGCGTGATTCTTTCAAAGCGTGATTCTCACTAAAAAATGAATCACTGAAAAGATGTGTCATCGTGTGTCTAATTTTTTAAAACTTTTTAATCATAAATAGATCATTTTTTTATTTCGAGTTTCAAACTGACCTTTTGAAATTCGGCCATGTTTTTATCATATATTTTTTTTCATTAAATGTTACTTATTTGGAAAGAGCCTTAAAAAATTTTAATTCAAATTTTTTAATCATAATTAGATCATTTCAAGATGTACAGATTTTTGGGGGGATATTTTGCAAGTTAAAAGTGAAAAGAAATTTTAATTCAAGTAACTGTCATTCGAGTATGAATCGATTCGGGTTAGGTAAATTTTTCGCCCCATTTTCGAAAATACTTTGTTGCAAGGATACCTTTGGTTTCGTAAGTTTGAACTTTTATTTGAAACTTATTTTTAATATAATTGCATGCTATTTAATAAGAAATATAAAATATGATTTCAACAATTATATTAACTAAGTAATAAGTATTTTCATTATTGAAACATACTATTTAATAAGAAATCTATATTAATAAAAGCGAAAGTTTGCGTGTGTGTTTACTTACGTGTGTAATCCATTATTTCAGAACAGATTTAAAGATAAGACCGAGAAATCCAACACCAATGATTTTAAAAATTACATCAAACAAACACTTGAAAACAATTATATTAAAAAATAATACTTTTGGATCATATTATTGTTAAAAACTATGTGAAGACTAAAGACATAATCAGAATCTTCAAATTCACAGTTTGAAAAAGCGTAAAAACCCAACTTTCTTAAAAGTACGCACAAGGAAACTTTTTATTTACTTTTGCCGATGTTCACTTTTTCTGTATTCTGTCAATTTTTGTTTAATTTAGTTACTTTTTCGCATGTTCTCTCTTTTTATGCTTCTGTCTAAAACTCTGGAATATTTTTTATTATCATTCTAATACTTTGAAACTTAACAATGTTTACCAAGGGTGTTTTAAAACAACTCTTAATTAGGTTTGTGTTTAGCTTTGATTATGCTTGTGTTTAGCTTTGAGAAAAAATAATTTTATAAAGGTATTTTTTTGTCTTTTATGCTAAAATAGCAGTTAAAAATAAAAAAAAGAAACAAAAACTTACCTGTAAATAGCATACTATTTTATAAATTGGTCAATTTGAAGTAATTTTTAATGAAATTTAGCTAAAATGCCTATCACTCTTCACAAAAATCCTTCAAAATGACGTACAATCTAAGAGGAAATTTTAAAAGGCAAAACTAATACACGCAATTTTATGTTCTAATATTAAAATTCTCCCCGTTTCGTCATTCCTTTCCTTATAAAAACAGCCCCAAATAAAAAAAACTATTTATTGAACACCAATTATTGTTCAATTTTTGTTTATTTCGTATGTGCTAAGCAAATTGTGTTATTATCGGATATTTTTGAAAGCCAGTGAAATATAATTATGTTTTTTACTTTTCCATTTTGTTAATTTTTTAATTGTTCAGAAATTAATTTTTAAAACAGACTTGCTTCAATATGAACATTTTCCCACATTAGTCATTCCTTTCCTTATAAAAACAACCGCAAATAAAAAACTATTTATTATACACCAATTATTGTTCTTTTTTTTGTTTATTTTGTATTTTCTAAGCAAATTGTGTTATTATTGGATATTTTTGAAGGCCAGTGAAATAAAATTATGTTTTATTTACTTTTGTATTTTGCATTTAGTTAATCTTTCACTTGTTCAGAAATTTATTGGTAAAACAGAATTTATTACTTTAAATATTTTCAATGGAGGGGGGTACAGCTTATTCTTTCATCATATTTTATTATCATTCTCAAATAGGAATTAAGGTGACTGTCTACGTTCGAAGTCAGTTTTTTAAAAAAATAATTTTTTAAAGGTTTTTTTCATCTTTTTTGGTAAAATATCACTTAAAAATTAAAGAAACAAAAACTTGCCTGTAAATAGCATACTTTGTTTTAAATTTAGTCAATTTAAAGTATTTTTTTTATGAAATTTAGCTAAAACTCT
Organism: Dolomedes plantarius; assembly: GCA_907164885.2. Lineage (NCBI taxonomy): Eukaryota > Metazoa > Arthropoda > Arachnida > Araneae > Dolomedidae > Dolomedes > Dolomedes plantarius. The sequence goes on from OU015495.1 coordinate 39,062,938, forward strand.
GCTCAAAAATCCTTCAAAATCACGTACAATCTAAGAGGAAATTTTCAAATGCAAAATTAATACACGCAATTTTATGTTCCAATATTAAAATTCTCCCCGTTTTGTCATTCCTTTCCTTATAAAAACATTCCCAACTAAAAAAACTATTTATTGTACACCAATTGTTGTTCAATCTTTGTTTATTTTGCATTTGCTAAGCAAATTGCGTTATTATTAGATATTTTTGAAAGACAGTGAAATATAATCATGTTTTTTACTTTTCCATTTTACATTTAGTTAATTTTTCAATTGTTCAGAAATTAATTTTTAAAACAGAATTGTTTCAATATGAACAATTTCCCCGATTTGTCATTCCTTTCCTTATAAAAACAACCGCAAATAAAACACTATTTATTATACAACAATTATTGTTCTTTTTTTGTTTATTTTGTATTTGCTAAGCAAATTGTGTTATTATTGGATAATTTTGAAGGCCAGTGAAATATAATTAAGTTTTATTTACATTTCTATTTTGCATACTACTGAACTTTTGAATACTACTGAAATATTAATTCTACTGTTATTCAATTTAAAAAAAATCATAATATTTCATATTTTAAGGACCGTCCGGCAGTCAATGCGCTGAGGAGGGCCATAACTGAATTCAATTCGTGAATTGTTTTAATGTGTTTATTTTATCAAAAATTATTTTGCATAAATAAGGAAAAATAGTTATGTGAAACGATACGAAGTTTAACAAAGAAATTTTTATTAGGAGAGAATTAGGAAAACATGAAAAAATATTATGTAGGCTAGGGGAGTTGGCGAGACCCTCGGCGAGGCGAGAAGGCCAAGATAGCAACGTGAGTTGATGAAAAGCAATTGGGGTGAGTGTTAAATCTCAAATTTGATTTGTTCAGTTTCAATTCAGGCTAGGTAATTTAGATTTTTCGTAAGGAAGGAGTTTTAGTGAGAAGGTGTTTTTAGTGTTGAACTAAGATTTAAATTTATTTGGTTTTTGCGCTCGGGACGCTCCCTAACCTTGGCAAGGTAATAATAAATACAATTAATGAAAGATAAAAATATTATTGTGCATTGATTTCGGGAAATGAAAGATTCTTTTTGTTAATTGTAAATATTAAATGTGTAAATAAACTAAGTTTTGTTATGTTAAAATCTATTTGTTTGTCTTGATTGAAAGTTGTTGGGATTAAATTACATGTTCTAAAATTGAGAATAGTGTATTGGTTTTTGTTTGGTTGCTAAGTTCGACATCGAGAGCTTTGGGTTGTATTCAACAAAATACTTAATAAAAACACAACGCACCCAAATAATTTCTAAGGAAAAATAAATAACTTGTACTAACAAAAAATAAATTTACGATACGAACCCAAGCAACTAAAAACTGGATGTAACGACACGACAGTATGAGTGGCTATTCTACTTAATTGTGTGGGTGATGATGCAGGGGAATTGTATAACACATTCCCATTGACATAAACAGAACGCGATGATTCCGAAAGGGTTTAAAAAACCTTTGAATTATATGCTAATTCTCGTCGGAATATTGTAGTGGAGCGATATGTTCTTAATTCGAGCCAGCAAGAGGATTAATTCCCGCACAAGAATAGCCACCCGTGAGCCAGGATTCGAACCCGAGCCCACTCTGCGAAAACATGTGACGCTAACCACTATACCATTGAGATAAAGATTAAAATGCAAATTTAATATGGGACTGAAAGAGTTAATATATTATATATACTTATAGGCATAAAAATTACTCGTTTAGTAATGTTTAATTCTTGGAAATGTGATACGGGTGTCGCAAAAATATATGTTACCTCCCTTTGTGTCCTCAAAGATCATGATTAAAGTTCGTATATTTTGTTGTGGATACATCGAGGAAATATATTTTATACTCCTAGTGACTAGCCAAACTTGTCTTAACCCCTGCTTTATTTTAGGCTCAAGAGGAGAATCTAGTAGACAATAAATAATTTGAATTCTAGTTCTGATATATTTCTGGGTATTGTTCTTCTCAAGCCAATAGTTACAATAAAGGTATAATTAATTCCTCATAACCAAAATAGTCATACAGAGACTTCATATATTCATTAACATAAATGAAAGTTCAATGCTTATTTTTATCAGCCACAATAATGTATTTTCTTAGCTAAAACATTTCGGCTAAAAGTCTCTTAGCCATATCTTGACTTTCCATACACTTCATTTTCTTGGAAGCACACAAAAATAACATTCAACTTACTGATTTTGTTTGACTACTAATTCATCTTTCACTTTTACAAATAAAGTCTGCTGTGAAGCCAAACTTTCTCCTCGCCAAATTAAATCTCGGTGCTCTTCATTTATCTGAAGCATACAAAATGAGATTTAACTTAGTGAGCAAAATATATTCTTCACCATCATCATGCTAAAATTGAGAGTGAAATTTGATTAAAACTTCAATCAATGAAATTAAACTGTAGCTGTGCTTCTTTCAGTTATTTTTTAAAGGATTTGAAATATATCTAAATTTTGTATGATGATATACACCATCATTATTTTTGATATCATTCTCTCGTTACTTGCTTCTTCAAATATTTAATTTAACGAATTAACTATTAAATAAGCGATAAACATTGCTCCTGGGGTATTGTTTACTTAACATCTAGATGAAAAGACGTCTATTCAGAAATTTAACAGAAGTTAAATAATTTTCTTTAATTGGCTTTCTTATAAATTAAAAAGGGTGGTTACATTAAACACCGTCTGGGTGGAAAGAAACCGATAATTATGTAATATCAAGTAATTTTGCAAGAGGAAATATATATAAAATGATGTGTAAAACCCTCGTCGACAGAGTGGCAATTAAATTAAATATGTTTCGCATTTATTTTAATATGATTACTTTATATGAAGAACTAGCTGAATACCCGAGCTTCGCTACGGAGTACATTCAAATTAAATTCAACGGTCAATGTATGCAATTAATGGCAAAAAAAAACAAAAAAATACATTTATAATAAATACAACGGTCAATGTATGCAATTAATGGCAAAAAAAATACATTCATAAAAAAATCTTAACATATATTATTATAAATGTATATGGACACCAAAATAATGTAGAAGAAAATATTCAAATTAAATACTACGGTCAATGTATGCAATTAATTTGTATGTTTAAAACATACTAATTTGAAGTCAATTCTTAAAAAAACTTGATCTCAATGAGTCTAGTGGTTAAATTTTATCTTTTACTGTATTTAAATATTATTTTTTGCTAATTTATTTCGTTGTTACGCACGTGACGCAAAAATGATTTAAAGTATCACAAAAAGAAAAGAAACCACGCTATAGGCATTTAATAAATTAAATTCTAAAAATTAATGTTTAAAAGTTCACCAAATATCAGAAAATGCAGGCAAAGATTCGAAAAAGGTTTTATTTTAAAGGAATTTTTATGATCTTTCTCGTGATTTAAATTTTATAACGATGAAATTAATATTTTAATTTCAAACTTTAAAGAATATTACAAAAATAGTTTAAAAATTTAGTTTAAAAAAATCGAAGAAAAATTTTTCAAAAATCTTTCTTAGTGCACCCCTATACTTTAAGAAAAATCCCGATGCAAAATTTCAGCCCTTAATGTCCAACGGTTTTGTCTGTGCGTTATCTGTCAATCAGTCAGTCAGTCAATCAGTTAAGGAACTGTCCTATATATAGAGATTTATGAATCCGTTTATGGATGTCGTGGAGTTAACAGAATTTAAATTTTCGTCCCGGATTAAATATTCAGTAAAATATAATGTTAATGAGGATAGTCGTATAACGGATATGTAGGTTAGCTTCTGTTAGGCCGGAAGAAGAAGAAAAATAAAGAAATTCGGTCCCTGAGAAAGGTAGTCCAAATTTCTGCATCTTATAACTTGTGGCATCATGAGACAGTATTAAAAATCTAAATGACGAGTGATTAGACACACTAAATAATTGAATAATTACAAGACAAAAGAACTTTTTATATACCATGTTTTTAAATTTTCTGTTGAATCATATAAACTTGACAATTCTATGTATTAATAACACATAAATGTGTACATAAACTATGTATTAATAAAACATAATGTACTTTTAAAATTTTTGATGAATTATCCGATCAACTTGTAATAAAATGAAATTAATTGGAAGTTAACTTGCGTTTAACTTTCCATTCCCGTCCCGGCCGATAGATGGCTGCACCAGTCTACAAAAAAATTAACTGAAAAAGAATTCAAATCTACTTAAAAATGGCTAAAAATATTAAAATAATGCATTGTCATCGTGCTCTGAGCTATTCTAAAAGTTTCAAATGTCTAGCTAGTCGGGAAGTTAGTTAAAAATCGATTTCAAGCTTTGTACGGGAAAAACACACAAACACACAATCCCACAAACAAACAAGAAAGCGAGTTAATAAAAGCATTGTAAAAAGAGGGAATGTTTGCTGAAGTTGTAAGATAAAGAAACAGACATCCATTAGACATTTAGAAGCGAATCGAGAAACTGAGTTCCACATCCGACATGAGATAAGAGTACTTCTTCTACCTATACTATTTCAATACAGACCACTTACTGAATAAGGATTATAACGGTATAATAACTATTACCTCCAAGCCACCCACATAGTATAGTGGTTAGCGTTCTGAGCTGTCATGCAGTGGTCTTGAGTTCACATCCCAAATAAGTCTTGGCTGGTTGGCAAAGGCAGCGAGCCAGTGATCTGGACGTCTCTGGTTCGACGCCGGTCGCTAACAAATCCACTGCCGTGTACACTAATGACAGCTGGTGCACGAAAAATCTGTCGTGGCTGCAAAGTCCTTCAAGTTCTCAAATTTACCTCTTGAAATGCGGGGTCAAATGCTCCGGTCTCGTCACTTGACTCGGTTCAAAATTGCGGGACCGGTCCTTTAGCCAAGTCGGACTCCGACCCTTGTGGTGCTATTCAAACCGAAGCCGCACCACTTCACCCCATAGCCGTTATGGAGTTGAACTGGCAATATACTGTCGTTCAAGGGACATCAGTCGCAACAACATAAGTATTGTTCGCTTCCTTGTCGTCCCCCTCATAGAGAGCAATGGTGGCTCACCTATATGGGGCTCTAATAATGAAGTAACCGGCAAAACTTCGTGGATCTTCATGGGACAATGGAGAACGACCATGATATTCATGGGTACCTACCGTCAGAAGACAAGTGCCTGCCGCATTGGTTAAAAAAATTAAAAATAATAAAATAATGCTTCACAAGTAACGATCGTTGTGGAATCCCGTAACTTTCAGAGTACGTTTCAGAACCAACCAGGGCTCCCAGACTTCAAACCGGTTTTTAAACCCTTATCGGGTTTTAAGGTTTTTTTTCCTTTTAAGTTAATATAACAAATATAGAGAAAAAAATTATAAATATGGCGAGCGAATATTAATATATATATATATATATATATATATATATATATATATATATATATATATATATATATATATATATATATACAGGACTAGATTTGAGGAGGACCGCGCCGGAACGGCCTTCCGGTACTTCTCTTTAGGTACCTCCCTTTATCAATAATTTGGAATACCCCCCCCCCCCACACACACACACCCTGGAAGGTTACCGTTCCGGCACCTCTATTTCTAGATATCTAGCACTGTATATATATATATATATATATATATATAAATAAATATATATATATATATTTATATATATATATATATATATATATATATATATATATATATATATATATGGCGAGATATCGCCATATTTAGCACAAAAAGCGTCGCCAATAAGCCAATATCTCGCCAATTTGGCGAGATATCATAGAAAACCTATGTAAAATGAATGGTACTTTAGCTAATACGACTATTTAGATGGAACAATCGATAATAATACATTATTTTACAAGCAAAATGGCAATTTTAATGGTAATTTAAGTTAAAGATATACATTAATTTACAAAATTCGTAACATTATTATAAACATGATTTAATTGTAATAAGACTTATTATCATAAGCATAATTAAATTTCAATAAAACAGTTTAATTAAAAATATACATGTTACAATGTCACTGTATGAGTTTGAATAGAAAAGGATTCAATGAATGTAAAGTGATACGATTGTAGATCAGCGCTTCTTAACATTTTTTCATTCATGTCTCCTTTTTATCATCGAGATATTTTCGCGAATCCTCGGAATAATGATAAAAGGATAAAAAATTTCTCAAAAATAATTTATTTCTTTGATAAACAATATATATATATGAAAAATAGTAGTAAATAAAATAAATTTATCGGAATCTCCGGGAGGGCGACAACAATTAAATTCACGTATCATAATTAACTTTTCGTGACCCACAAATTTTGCTTTGGGGCCCCATTATTGGGCGTCGAGATCCACAGTTTTAAGAAACGCTGGTGTGGACCATTTCGATTGAATCGTCATATACCTCCGTCTAACAAAAGAGTCCCAGAATTGTGGTATTTGTTACGTGATATCTAAAATGGAATATAGTTTGCTATTAGGAAAAGTTGTTCAGAATATAAATTCGGTGTAAAATATAACTGGTATAACTTTCAGTGAAATTTACTACATAAATAGTATATACTGTAGTAAATACATAAATAGTACTGTAGTAAATACATACTGTAATAACTACATAAATAGTATATAAGTATCGTTACGGAGTACATTCAAGTTAAATACAACGGTCAATGTATACAATTAATGCCAAAAATATGTATAAATATTTTATAATAAATACGACGATCAATGTATACAATTGATGTAAAAAAAACAAAAAATATATTTATAAAAATGAATCGTAACGTATATTTTTATGGACAAAATAATGTAGAAGATAACATCTAATGGAACATACTAAAGAATACAGTACAGTTAATATAGTACAGTTTGAGGAACATATCTTTTACTGTATTTTAATATTTTATTGGATAATGTCCAATTGTCTGCCGCAATACAAAGAAAAAAATGTCTATTTCGTTATATGCACGTGAAGATAAATTAATTTACAGAACCAGAAAAAAGATATCACGTGATCAGCATTTAATAAATTCTAAAAATTAATCTTTAAAAGTTCCCCAAAAATCAAAATTTTGAGGTAAAGATTCGAAAGAGATATCATTTTAAAGGAATTTTTAGGATATTTCTCGTGATATAAATTTTATAACCCTCAAATTATTATTTTAAATGCAAACTTAAAAAAAGTTACAAAAACAGCTTAAAAATTTTATTTTAAAAAATCTAAGAAGAATTTTTCAAAAATCTTTCCTAGTGCACCCCTACACTATAAGAAGAATTGCCATGCAACATTTCAGCCCTTTAGGTCCAGCTTTTTGGTCTGTGCGTTGTATGTCAGTGAGTCAGTCAGTTACGGAACTGTTTTATATATATAGATAATTGCTAATTTCAACACCTAACACATTACTTAAAAAAAAATCAATTAGTCTCTTCTAATGAAACTACCCCGGGTTATTAACGTAGGATTACTTATCGTTGCTTACCTCTTTGTATGTACACTGCTGGCCACCCAAATTGCAACACCAAGAAAGACAAGAGATATCACAACAAAATTTATTTTGTAGATAACATGTCGACCAAGTATCAAATGATTAAATTTATAGACTTCTGTGAAGTGTGGTTCCTGCCAAAATCAGTCGCCAGAGTAGCCGCCATTGTTGGAGATCACCGCTGCCACACGCCTCGGCATTGATTCAAAGAGACTTTGGATGAGTTCTTGGGGTACAGCAGACCAAGCAGCTTCCACACGTTGCCAAAGTTGATCTGCTGTGGCAGCTGGGGATGGAATCTGGGTCAATCGTAGAGCAGCCATGGACCACATGTTTTCTATCGGCGAAAGATCCGGAGAGCGAGGCGGCCAGGGAAGCAATTCAATCTGGCGATTGACGTAGAACCGTTGGACAATGCGTGCCACGTGTGGTCGCGCATTATCCTGTTGAAATATGGCTGTGGGCAAGCCCTGAAGGTAAGGAAGGACAACTGGCTCCAACACCTCGGAGATGTAGCGCTGGCTGTTTAAAGTACCGGCAATGCGTACTAGAGGTGTGCGAGAGTGATATCCAATACCGCCCCATACCATAATACCCGGTGCAGGACCAGTGTGGCGGTGCATAACGCAGCTGTTCAGCATCCTCTCTTCACGGTGTCTCCAGACTCGAATGCGACCATCGTGGTGTGGCAGACAGAAGCGTGACTCGTCAGTAAAGACAATTTCATTCCATTCTGCCGTCCACATCCTTCTGTCATCGCACCATTGGCGGCGGAGGCGTCTGTGGTTCTGCGTCAAGGGTAGACAAAGCAATGGACGTCTTGCGGACAGAGCACTCTGCTGTAAACGGCGTCGAATGGTACGCGCAGACACTGGATGATGCGTTACAGACTGCATGTGCTGTTCTATGGTTCGTGATGTGACTGAGCGATCCGTCACTGCCATGCGCACAATTTGCCTGTCATCACGTGAAGTGGTGCGCTGAGGTGGATGCGATCGAACTCGCCGGTCCGTCGTACCCTCCTGCATCCAACGATCACATATCCGCATTACAGTTGTTTGGTTTCGTCCAACACGACTACCGATTTCCCTGAAAGATAATCCACAATCTCGGTAGGCCACTATCCTTCCTCTGTCGAACTCGGATACTTGATCAAAAGGTGATCGCTGTTTTCGACGAGGCATAATTGATCGTTTTTTTTAAAAAAACCACAAGAAAAACACAATTGCCGAACTTGAAATCGTCGAAATCTCCAAGCCTTAAATAGCGCTTTGAAGTGGCGCCACAGGCGCGCGTGATGTGCGTTATTATAATCATTTGCATATCCAAAATTTGCATATTGAATCATTTGCATATGCGAAATTATAATCATTTGCATATCTCATCTCCGCTAATGCATGTTGTAAATTTCATGTTATTTGCATGTTTCCTTCAGGGTGTTGCATTTACAGTGGCCAGCAGTGTATATATGTATCTAAATATATGTACTTATGTATATATATACACATATGTATGTCAAAATTTTGTCGCGTTTTGGTACTTTTCTGTTTAACTGTTTACTGCTTGTAGAAGCGATACCGACTGGGTTTGGCACGCTGCCAAAATTATAACTTGCGACGACGGATGGGCGGATGGTTTCAGCGTCTGAAATTTTGCTTTCCGAAGGACCGTTACAGAGGAAGGTAAGCCTACGTTAAAATTTAAAGTTGGGTTTTTGTATTTACTTGCTGATTTTTGTTAAAAATGCAGTCTGGGTTTATTACATTTTTCTTGCTTGAAGACCTGATACCAACTCATGAGCAGTTAAGCCTTTGAAGTGATACTTCATCTTATCCTCATGGCAGATATTTTGATCCCGTAAAATGATCATACTTCTAGTGCCTCGTCATACATTTGAATATTGCTTATTACCCCAAATAGAAATAGGATCCAACAGTGGAATACACATTTGTGGGGGGAAAGGAAGTTTACGTTTTTTTTCAATTCAATACCTGAAAATAATGGGAACGAAATCAATGCTAGGACTATGCCACAAATAGTACTCCTTCCCACACGCATGTACGTTATATACATACATCATATTTTGTGTATATATATATATATATATATATATATATATATATATATATATGTATGTGTGTACATATATACATATATATATATATATATATATATATATATATATAGTAGAACCCCGATTTTACGTTGTCCGTTTCGTACGTTATCCCGCTTCCTACGTCATTTTCTGCTGGTCCGAGAAAATTGCCTATACTGATAATGTTAAAATATTCCGGATTTTACGTTACCCTTTCCAGAAAATCCCGCTTAATACGTTTTTTTCTGAAGACAGATCAAAATCATTTTTCCGCTACAAGGCTCACACAAACTTTTTCGAGTTCTTTCTTTCAAGAAAAACTTGTTTCTTACCTGCTTGAAGCCGTTCTGGCATTCTTTCTTTTCTGTCTTATTGTCCTATTAGGAGGGGTTTGCTCCCAGTGTCAAAATCAGAAGGGTGGGGGAAGGAGCAAAGCACGGAACACCCGCAAGTGAGGGAAAATCACGGCAATGCCTTTCGATTCTTCGATCACTCTCTTTTAACAAAAGAGTAAGAGAGGAGGGATCTCTTTTGGATCTATTGTCCAATGTCCACACTTCTCATGGAAGGGGGGGGGGGTATGATCATCCAGTGCAACCCACTAAAGATAGAACTGGTTTCAACTGGTCTGTAAGAGTTCGTTTGAGCACCGTAGACATTTTTGTCATTGTAGAGCGTTCTTAACCTGAAGGATGTCTGCACGAAAATGTTTCTCTCTAGCCGAAATCGTCGAAAAAGCTAAAGAATTTCATGGTACTAAAGTTGATCTTGCTAAATCTTTGGGTATTGCATATTCAACTTCACAAACAATTTTAAAGCAAGACGCTTCAGTAGAGTTGAATGCTGAAAAACTCGGAAAATCTGCAAAGAAACGAAAAATTCTTAAGACATCTCCGTATGATGATTTGGGAAATATTTTAATCGAATGGTTCAAGGAAGTCCGGGCATCAAAAATTCCAATAAGCGGTTCCATCGTTAAAGAAAAGGCGCTTGAAATTGCTGAAAGGCTTAAACTCCAGGGCTTCTCTGCATCGAATGCTTGGATCGACAGATTTAAAAAAATGAACAATTTATGTTTTATATCTATCTGTGGTGAATCCAATGGTGTGTATATTGCAATTGCGCAGCAGTGGAAAGAGAACATTTGAGAAATTTATTAAAGGCGTACATTCCAAGAGACGTAGTCAACGCCGACGAGACAGGACTATTTTTCAACTTGTTACCCGACAAAACACTGACGGTCAAAGGAGAAAATTGCCACGGGAGAAAGCTTTCAAAAATACGCTTAACTGTTTTATTATGTACTAATGCTGAACGGAAATGAGAAATTAACGCCTCTTGTGATCGGTAGAGCAAAGAAACCACAGTGTTTCAGTAATGTGAAAAGTTTACCTAAGGATAACACTTCGAATAAAAAGGCCTGGATGACTTCGATATCTAATTTAATGCCCTGTTCCGATGATAGTGGTGATGAAGAATGAAGAAGAAATAACGGAGGATGTAGTATACATAGCTGATCAAGCGATTCAAAGCATAAAAACTCTGAAACAATTTTTTGTTTCGAATGTAAACCAAGAGGCAAATTTGAATCTAAAAGAAAAAAAAAATTGTATCTAAAAGAAAAAAACAAGTAAAGATTACACATATTTTCCAATAGTTCATCCGGCAAGTGACAATTTTTGAGCAATATGCTTAGATTTATTTTAACCCCGATTTTACGTTTTCCCGTTTCGTACGTTTTTTACCACTGGTCCCATGAAAAACGTAAAATCGGGGTTCCACTGTATATATATATATATATATATATATATATATATATATATATATATAGTAACAGCTGAAGGTAAACAAATGTTAGTTTGTTAGTCAGCAGACACGGGGACGGACTAATCTAGCGAACCGAACATAGCAGGATATCGCGACTGGTACCGATAGACGCGGACGGACGAGACGCGTGCACTGGTGCCATGTTCAACTTTCAAAACTTTAAACTTTTTTAATTATAAAATTAAAACCGTCGAAATCAAAAGAAGCGGACAGCAGAAACAGATGACATTCCGGGTGGGCCAGCTCCTTTCCGTTTCGCAAATTTCCACTATTTTCATTCATGCAAAATTAAACTTTTTCGCCCACCAATCGATAATTTTTTTATTTCCATGTGTTTTACAGCTCTTCATCTTTAAGGATATACACATTTTTATAAAGTTAAAAACGTTTTTCATTGCAAATGAAGCTTTTTCCCCAAAGCAATTTTCCGAATTTCCCGAAATCGATGATTTTTATGGACAAATATTTCGGTTTTCTGCACCTATAAATGTCAATTTTGTGGTAGTGCTCTTTATTAATTAGCTAATTAATTACAAATCAAGGCTAGTAAGTTTTAGTTTTATCTCTATAATTAGTTGGTGGTTGCTTACTCATCATCAACATTAAGTTGAGATGAATATTCTTTAAAAGAAAAAAAATTAACTTAGGTTTACTTTAAACTTAAGTCTTAATCTAAGTATTTAACTTGCTCGGAAACCCTGGGCTGTGATAACTTTAAACCCATAAGTCTGAATTTGGTATTAACTTGTTTTAAACTTTTTCTTCTTCCTTTTTTTTGTTTGTTCTTTTTATCATTAAATGTGTAAAATAATTAAATATATTTAATTATGGTAGATAGCAGCTAATTTTATTAACTATCTAGCTATTGTTAATTTCCTGTATCTCTTAACATCTTAGCATTTGTGTTCTATCAAACTCTGTTAAACTTTAATTTCGGGTCAGCCTGAATTTTAATTAAATTTCTCGCAATTTTGTAATTTTAATTCGTTAATGATTAAGAAGTTCATTTGTGTGTCATAAGCGCCTTGTACTAATAAGCTTTTGGGGTGCTGTGTTTTTTTTTCTCTCGCTGCGGTATCCTTCGTCACGGGTATGATGTTCAAAATCCATGTTTTCTTTAAGTGAATAAGTGTATTTTATGTATTATTTAATTCACTATTTTGTTTTAAATTTGTATAACGGCCTATTGTAATATTAGAATATCCTATGTTTTTACTTTGTAATCATTAACGTGGTAGAAATCCAGCAGTAATTTGCCGTTTTAATGTATTGTCGGTAATTTCTGGTAAATTTCTCACCGACTCAGCTTCTATCACGAATCTCCCCAATTTTGGCTACTTTTTAAGCAATTCTGTTCGTTTTAGCGATCTATTTTTAGCCCAGCTCCCTGACCCGGCCGGGGTCAGCGAAGAAGGGGGTGTTCGCTGGACACCTGTTCCTGGGTCATCCTGTATCACTGCGCGGGCGTGGGTGGTTTTCCCGCCATTTTGGAAGGAACTTTTTACGGAAAGGCGCTGTTGTTGAGGGTACGCGGAGTTTTTTTGGAGTGAAACTTCCCACCCTTATAGGGGGGTGCGCGGGGTTTTGAGGAGAAGAGGAGTGACCGAGGGCCGTTGGAGGAAGATTTGATCTGTTAAGAAGGGGTTTTGGTCCCCGGCGTCCAGGCCTATTAAAACATGACTGCGTTATGCAGTTTCCATCGTCATAAGCAACCGTCATCGAGTCTGTGATAGCCCTCCTTCAGAACGCGACGCTCAGCAACCGACATCTAGATTTTGTATCACCGGGAGTCTGAGATAGCCAGCCTTCAGAACGCGACGCTCAGCATCCGTCATCTAGATTGTGTCACCGGGAGTCTGAGATAGCCAGCCTTCAGAACGCGACGCTCAGCAACCGTCATCTAGATTTGTGTCACCGGGAGTCTGAGATAGCCAGCCTTCAGAACGCGACGCTCAGCATCCGTCATCTAGATTGTGTCACCGGGAATCTGTGATAGCCAGCCTTCAGAACGCGACGCTCAGCATCCGTCATCTATATTTGTGTCATCGAGTCGGTGAGATCTTTGCCAAATTTTTATCATTGTGGATCCATTCTAATCAATGAGATGAAACTTGATGTTTTAACTATTTAAATTTAAGCTAATCTAGAAGTGATATGATTTTTATGTAGGTCACAATGCTTACTCACGTTTTTTTTGTTAGCCGTTGAGGCTTAAATTTAAAAGTTACATATATATATAATGTTTGGGGGATACTTAAAATGTTGTTATCGTTTTGTTTAAAATAACTTCTCATACTCCTAATAATGAATAAATGTATTATTTTTTTACCTGACATTTGTGTCTGTCAATTATTTGTTTCTCCCTCACACGTATCAGAACATGACTGAACTTGGGTTGTCCTTTGGACCACAACGCGATCTACATTAATCACAATAGTTGTTTTTTTTAAGTGCTCATTATGTAACTTCATAACTTGTGTAAGCATTACCTTATACTAAATAGGGGGTAAATAGTTTACTACAAATGGTGCCGTGCGGTAACAGTCATGTTTATGTGTGAGAAATGAAGCAAATATTGGCAACTTATATATACATGTTTTTGTTTATTTTTATTTCTCATGGTAAATGGTTTTATGTGTGCTAGGGGTGACCAAATTTTGTGTTAATCATGTCTTTCCCCGGGTCTCAAGACAAAGAATCCCAGGCTGTGTCAGGTCCTTCACCTGTCCCCAAAACCCCTGCTTACTTAACCTATGGTAGGGATTTAAGCTTACCCTATGATTTGATTTTTAATAGTAAATTTCGCTCTTACTCTGATACCCGTACTCTTGCTCATGATGTAACTGTAAGACTCCAAAAGTCATTTGAAATTGTTAGCCAAAATTTAACGAAGGCTGCTGAAAACCAGACTCAACAGTCACTTTCCAAGCCATTTTCTAAAACAATTCAAGTAGGTGACACTGTTTTTCTCCATGTCCCTGCTATTAAACCTCATCTTAGCAAAAAGCTGTGTAAACTTAACAAGGGTCCTTTTCGTGTGTTAAAAAAGTCCTCCCCCGTCCTATTTGTAATCTCAGAAATTGCTAAACCCAGTAATGTACAAAAAGTCCACATCAACCGCTTAATTAAAGTTGTCGACAGGGAGCTTTTTCCAAATGTTGAAAATCAGCCATCCATTCCTGTTAATATTTCTCTACAACATCCTTCTCCTGATAGTGTTAATTTAAACTCAGAGTCCACTGTAGTAAATTTCAAACCCTTTGGCTTACCTATGGATTTATCTTGGTTTTCTGATGATTGTAATTTCACCCTTCCCCCTGTGCTTACGCCAGTTCAACCAGATACTGCTGTTGCTACTAATTCTCCAGGGCCATCAGATGTCCAGAATGATGTTTTTAGGGATACCTTTGTATCACCGCTTTCCTTCTTGGATAATATGTCTGATGATTATATGGATAGTTGTAATGTAACTCCCAGTACTTCAGGTACTCAGCTCATTCCCTTGTCCAGTACTACTCATGGGTATTTTTTAAGGCCCAGAGATCAATATGGTTTTGTGGTTAAGAGCACTAAACCCTAGGCTCTAGTGCAAGTAGGGGATCATTAATTTATTAACCTTTGTTTGCTCACATTTTTTTTTTGCCTCATACCTATCTCACAGTCATTATTTTCTTTTATTTTGGGGCCTTTTGTTGCCTTATCTCTGTTGGGCATCTCTGGTTTACATCTCTGGAGTATATATATCGTATAACCTGTGACCAAAGAATTCAAGTGTTATTTTATTTCATGTGTTGTTGCAATATTAATACCTAAGGGTATTCATGTGTTATTAGGTATTATTTAGTTTGTCGAGTGTTGTCATGTTCTTCTGTATTTTATCATTGGGCTGTGGGTTTGCTCAGCTTAATCAAATTTTGTTTAAATTTAAAATTTTGTGTATCAAAAAAAAAAAAAAAAAATTTTTATTGCTTGTTGTTATTAAACTCCAGAGGCTTTTCCCTCTGTTTTTTTTTCTACACCGAATTGTGTCTCCGAAGAGTGTTGATTTCACTAATGCTAGCATAGTGACTCCCTTACTTATTTTGTCAAAAATTTTGTAAGCATTTGGCCATGTGCCTCAGTTGTGGAACTAGTCAGTTATTGATCGGTGACGGTTTGTGTCTGCAGCTCATTCTTGTCCTTAGGTGCTCTCTCACATCTCTGTATTCTTTTGCTCATGAGTATTTGTTGGACAGATGTTTTGTTTGCAAGTATTTCTGGTCAGGGTATTCAGAGGGTGAGATTCCCTACTTTCAATTTGACAGTTCGCCTTGAGTTCTTGGTAGTAATCCCAGCCTAAATGTCCTTAGAATGCATTTTTGTTTTCAATTACTTATCCCTATGCTGGCATAAATCTTAAGGTGAACAACTCTTCCTTAATTATGTCATGGTATGTATACCCCCCACCGATTAAGTCCTCACTGTATATATTTTATTTTTTATATATTCTATTCCTTTCAGCGCCTGATTGCGAATTTTTTTTATTATATATATGTCTATTTTTATGTTATGTGTTATTATCTATGATATTCTACTAATTTTTATTCGTATTCCCTTATATATCCCAAATTTTAATGTGCAATGTTGTTATATTTTAATCATAATTTAAAATATTTTACACTGTTTAACTTGAAACAGTTATTGTGTGGTTGATATAATATCACCCTAAACATTATTGGTCAAATCTTGTCATTCCATGAGATGTAAACATATTCTGCTTTTACTATTTACAGATGCTCAGCTTGGGTCAAAAATTGGTTGTTTTGATAATATTGAGGGCTTGTGTTACCTTGTGAGGATTGTGAAATTTTTTTGTGTGGCTTACCTCATGAATTTGTTTCTATTTGTGTTTACTGACTGTGAGGCAGGATCGTAGGTATTCTTCTATTTTATTATTTTACTTTTTACTTGTGTGTCATCTGGTGGAAATCCAGGCATGGGTTGTGAAGACTCCTTATTTGGGCTTTTGTCTCGTACAATTTTGGGTTGATGAATCTGTGTAGTTAGCTTTTTTTTACCGTTCATTGTTAGGTGGATATAAAGAATTTTTTTGTGTTAGGTGTAGTGTGACAGGTTTCCCTGATAAGCTATTTTAATTTTCCCCTTTTTATGTGTATATTTTGTCGTTGAACATACCTCGAACCTTTTATTAATCAACCTTTTATTATTCAACTTTTAATCTCAAATTGGAGATTGTGTTTTTTGGAGGGGTCCTTGTGTGGGTGTCCTGGGGATTTTTGTTCCCTGCTTGAGACTCGGAGTAGATGATTAGAAAAATCATTGTTATGATGTCTTGTCTTTTATACATTGCTTATATTTTGAAACTTTTACCTACACCTTAAGTGTTTGACCAGTTGTTAAGATTTTGTTTTATCACATACCATTTATATTCTGAAATAGTGTGTTTTGTTTTAAGATGGTTTGTCACTTTTTTTGGTTTCAACATGTGTGTAAAAATTTTTATTGCATAAAAATTTTTTCAATGGGACGGAGGATATTTGCGGTGGTGCTCTTTATTAATTAGCTAATTAATTACAAATCAAGGCTAGTAAGTTTTAGTTTTATCTCTATAATTAGTTGGTGGTTGCTTACTCATCATCAACATTAAGTTGAGATGAATATTCTTTAAAAGAAAAAAAATTAACTTAGGTTTACTTTAAACTTAAGTCTTAATCTAAGTATTTAACTTGCTCGGAAACCCTGGGCTGTGATAACTTTAAACCCATAAGTCTGAATTTGGTATTAACTTGTTTTAAACTTTTTCTTCTTCCTTTTTTTTTGTTTGTTCTTTTTATCATTAAATGTGTAAAATAATTAAATATATTTAATTATGGTAGATAGCAGCTAATTTTATTAACTATCTAGCTATTGTTAATTTCCTGTATCTCTTAACATCTTAGCATTTGTGTTCTATCAAACTCTGTTAAACTTTAATTTCGGGTCAGCCTGAATTTTAATTAAATTTCTCGCAATTTTGTAATTTTAATTCGTTAATGATTAAGAAGTTCATTTGTGTGTCATAAGCGCCTTGTACTAATAAGCTTTTGGGGTGCTGTGTTTTTTTTTCTCTCGCTGCGGTATCCTTCGTCACGGGTATGATGTTCAAAATCCATGTTTTCTTTAAGTGAATAAGTGTATTTTATGTATTATTTAATTCACTATTTTGTTTTAAATTTGTATAAAGGCCTATTGTAATATTAGAATATCCTATGTTTTTACTTTGTAATCATTAACGTGGTAGAAATCCAGCAGTAATTTGCCGTTTTAATGTATTGTCGGTAATTTCTGGTAAATTTCTCACCGACTCAGCTTCTATCACGAATCTCCCCAATTTTGGCTACTTTTTAAGCAATTCTGTTCGTTTTTGCGATCTATTTTTAGCCCAGTTCCCTGACCCGGCCGGGGTCAGCGAAGAAGGGGGTGTTCGCTGGACACCTGTTCCTGGGTCATCCTGTATCACTGCGCGGGCGTGGGTGTTTTTCCCGCCATTTTGGAAGGAACTTTTTACGGAAAGGCGCTGTTGTTGAGGGTACGCGGAGTTTTTTTGGAGTGAAACTTCCCACCCTTATAGGGGGGTGCGCGGGGTTTTGAGGAGAAGAGGAGTGACCGAGGGCCGTTGGAGGAAGATTTGATCTGTTAAGAAGGGGTTTTGGTCCCCGGCGTCCAGGCCTATTAAAACATGACTGCGTTATGCAGTTTCCATCGTCATAAGCAACCGTCATCGAGTCTGTGATAGCCCTCCTTCAGAACGCGACGCTCAGCAACCGACATCTAGATTTTGTATCACCGGGAGTCTGAGATAGCCAGCCTTCAGAACGCGACGCTCAGCATCCGTCATCTAGATTGTGTCACCGGGAGTCTGAGATAGCCAGCCTTCAGAACGCGACGCTCAGCAACCGTCATCTAGATTTGTGTCACCGGGAGTCTGAGATAGCCAGCCTTCAGAACGCGACGCTCAGCATCCGTCATCTAGATTGTGTCACCGGGAATCTGTGATAGCCAGCCTTCAGAACGCGACGCTCAGCATCCGTCATCTATATTTGTGTCATCGAGTCGGTGAGATCTTTGCCAAATTTTTATCATTGTGGATCCATTCTAATCAATGAGATGAAACTTGACGTTTTAACTATTTAAATTTAAGCTAATCTAGAAGTGATATGATTTTTATGTAGGTCACAATGCTTACTCACGTTTTTTTTGTTAGCCGTTGAGGCTTAAATTTAAAAGTTACATATATATATAATGTTTGGGGGATACTTAAAATGTTGTTATCGTTTTGTTTAAAATAACTTCTTATACTCCTAATAATGAATAAATGTATTATTTTTTTACCTGACATTTGTGTCTGTCAATTATTTGTTTCTCCCTCACACGTATCAGAACATGACTGAACTTGGGTTGTCCTTTGGACCACAACGCGATCTACTTTCATCACAATAGTTGTTTTTTTTAGTGCTCATTATGTAACTTCATAACTTGTGTAAGCATTACCTTATACTAAATAGGGGGTAAATAGTTTACTACAATTTTACGATTTATCGGCATTTGCTAGATGTCCAGCTTCCAAAATATACGAAATACATTTAATAAAAAAAAGTTATCATTCTAAAAAAGCGTACTTAGAAAACTCTCTTTTGAAATTTCCCGCACTGATCGCCATAGTATCTTAATGTAACTGAATTGAGGAGTTCGTAATTTTTCGACTTATTTTTTACTCACTAATAATTCCAGCAAGTTCGTGAAATTTGTTTCTAATTAATGAGCAACTGATGAGGATTCTTCCGCCACCAATTTTGAATTCCTCAGAACTGTCTTTCTATTTTTTTAAGCACTTTTTCGTCCATGAGATTTTCTAATTACATTCGGCCATGTTGCCAAAATGAAAAATTATTAGTTGAGAACGAGTCATTTAATAATTGAAATCCAGAAATAATTTTAAATCACTAGAAATAATTTTATTTTCAGGAAAGGAAAAGTTAAAACCTTTAGAATTTTTTTCTAATTGAATGAGGTTCTTTTTTTGTTTAAAAAGCAAAATTTGAAAACGGAAATTTGAAAGAATTATTTCAAAAGCCAAAAACCAAAATATGAAAAAGGGTATTTTAAATCATTATTTCGTCTTTTAAAAATTCTAATGTATTTTTAAAAGTGATAAAACAGTTTTCAATCTTTAAGAAATAAAACTATTTCGTTTTAAATCGAAATTGCAACACATCGGGTTGCCACTCAGCTAGTATATATATATACAATGAAACTGCCATATCTAGCGACCCTGCAAAACGACTATTTTTTGCGGGACCATTACTAGCCGCTATATAGTAGAAATCAACACCTATTCGACAACCACCCCTCAAAACGGCCACTTTTTTGGGAACCCATTACCGGCCGCCATAGAAAATTTTCACTATCTATCTAGCTATCTATCTATCTATCTATATATATATTTTCAAGTCAAATTCTCATTCACTATTTACAGATCATAACTCAAATTTATTGAACAATACCACTAAGGAAGGAGCTTTTAGCTTCATACATCTCTTTTATTCATTTATATGAACGTATATTTAATGTGCTCGACGCAATAATGGAATCAATAGCAGAAATCTGAAGAATGATCTAAATATCAAACTGATCATTAATTTTGACAGTCCATTCATCTTCTTTACAAGTGAAATAGCCTGTGTTTAAAAAATATAAAATAATGCCTTTCACTCCGACAAAATTCTTTAGGTTCTGAATTTTACCGAAAGCTTAGAAGACGAGATAAAACTTATGGAGTCAATTTATTCTTTATCGAGGGGAACTAAAAAGTTT
Organism: Dolomedes plantarius; assembly: GCA_907164885.2. Lineage (NCBI taxonomy): Eukaryota > Metazoa > Arthropoda > Arachnida > Araneae > Dolomedidae > Dolomedes > Dolomedes plantarius. Next base: position 39,083,254 of record OU015495.1, read on the forward strand.
CGAAGTACGTCGATTAAGCTTTTAATCAATGAGCTTAGGGTTATTTCGTTTTCTTTTTCTATTTTCGTTGATCGTTTTCTTAGAGCATGTAAAATATTTTGAAAGTTTTAATGATAAAATTCATTTTCTCTATTCTTCATGTTTTCTTTATCACTTAACACAAATTTTTCAGGTGAAAGATATTATATTTGGCTTCAGATAGTGAGGAAGGAAAACTTTAGCTGTGTGCATTTTTGTAGGATTTGTCACAAGATGGTTACCTAATTTTTTTAAGAAGAATTATATATATATATATATATATATATATATATATATATATATATATATATATATATATATATATATATATATATATATATATATATATATATATGTATATATATATATATATATATATATATATACCCCTTAACTGGTAACACACATATTTTGTTCGTTGCAAGTAACATGCATCTGTGAAACGTGTACATAACAAAAATGTATTTTAGCGGTACAAATTTAATAAAACTACATATAAATTAACTAAATATGTTTTATTTGATTGTTCACAATACAATTAAAATTTAATAATACCTACAGTTAAAATAATGCAACTAAAAGATAGTTAAAATCGGCATTACGTAAACAGAAATTACTTTTTTACTCCAAGAACAAGAGAATTGCACACTTTTTCGAGCACTCTAGGCAACACGGATTTTTTCATTTTAAACGTTTGTATGCAGTTTGCCTCCTTATTTTATAAGGCTAATATAGGCACGTTTTTCTCTTGGGAAGCTTATCAGAAATTTCTTGAGGGGCGATACTTCTTCAGGTTCTCCAATAATGTCTCGTGCTTTTTTTTAGGTCATCCGGAAGGTTTGGGATAGACAACCGACGTTGCATTTGTTTTTCTAACAAACTGTTTGCTAATGAATTTATAAAGTCAAAACGTGTCATTACAGGAAACTCATCATAGCTGGCATAGATAATGCCAGAATTTACAAGACTAATCGCTATCATATTGTAAAATATTGTCAGGGACCACCGTCTCGGCCCTCTATTCGGTGAATAGTTCGCTATAATTTTGTGTAAACTATCCACTCCTGATTTTGTTGAATTGTAAAAACTTATTATTTCTGGTTTATTACTGGATTGGTCGGTAAGTTTTGAGTTATGCATGGAGGATATCAAATTGACGGCTTTATTTTGTGATGTCATTGAAGACCCCTCTTCAGATGGACCAGGAACAACCTCTTCCACTGAATTTACACAGACCCTTTCATTTGCCTCATCGTCAATGTCTTGGTCATCTAATTCAGACACTGTGTTATGTTCAGAATGTTCTTTTTCATCCTCGGCATTGTAGGAATTATCAGAATCCAATTCTTAATCACTTGACTCAACCTCTTCTTCAGGAAGAGCATCCATTGACATTATTTTTTTTTCTCATAGCAGAAAATATACATACCATGCTAAAAAAAAACTTGAAGTATGCCAAATTAAATAAATAAATAAATAAATATTGTCGCAAAATTGTGTTCAAAAATCTGTTTGTAAATGCTTTTTCTGCAAACACATTTCTCGGAGATGGAGATAAAAGAGAAAGGAAAAAATGTATGCAATCAATTAAATATCATTTAAAAAAACTTTTGAATATAATTACATTGATCTTGAATGTAATCTATCCAGAACATAAATCAATAAATTAATTGAAAGTTTAACTGACAGGAGGAAACATTTAGTAATAAATTTTTTTAGAACATGAAGGATTTAGAACTCTCCAAGTTATTAAGGAGACTAAATAGAAATGTGTATAAAAATAAAGTGTGAAGAACAGCATGCGGAGCAAATACATTCAAACATAAAACTTGTCATTTTTGGGTAGGTACGTACCTCACACGTAGTAGAAAAGAATGCTACAGGTAATACACGTCTATAAGATGAGCACAAATGTTGACACTTCAAGCAATAGGCGTCTCTTAGACGTCGTACGTTTTAGTTATGACCTTACTGAAACCACAAACCACAACTGATTGGCTTGAAACTTCACAAGCGTTGTTTAGACTATCTACAATGAGCACACACTGAAGGTTTCATTTGACAAGTAGCGCAAAGTATGAAATACGGAAAATTAACAAATCTAAGCGTCTCTGTGACGTGTGTTACCAGTTAAGGGATATATATATATATATATATATATATACACTGGTGGACAAAACTTTAGGACGGTGAACCAAAAAAACGCAGATGCGGTTTAATGTCAAGTGGGATAAATAGGTTACGACAGAATGTGAGACATGATATAACGCAAGATTTTTTGCGAAAAGATCTACAAAAAGTGGTGAAACAGGTTGTTTCAGCAAAAGGTACATATAGACCCAGAATAATACAAAGAATGCACATACTATCGGCAGGCAATCAGTAAAATATGCAGTAAGATATACATTTAGAGTACAGTATCAGACATGTCAGTAAGATATATGTCCACCATATAGTGCAATGTAACTTCCCACACGTCGTAACACGTTGTGGCATGATTTAAATTCCACAACGTGTCACGACGTTGTGGCAACTTGTCCCACTGCTCTTTCACCGCATGAATGAGGGACGGCTTGTTTGTCGGAGGATATGGGCGAGCAGCAAGATGTTGCCCCAAGGCATCTCATACAATTTCTAATGGGTTAAGATGATGCGAACGTGCTGACCACATGATGCGATGAATATCCTCGCTCTCCTGACAGTCCTGAACAGCTATGGCGTGGTGACAGGGCCATAACGTATTATCATCCATAAACAGAAAGTTATCGCCTACGGAAGCACGGGAAAGACGAACATGAGGCAGCAGAACTTCAGCAATATACCGTGCAGCGATCATGGTCCCTGTTTCAAGCACATGTAGTGGTGTGCTTTCATTGACGACGATGCCTGCCCATACCAAGATGATACAAGTACCATTTCGCTCTTGTTGGATGATTCCTGGACGATAAGCACTACCAACTTCATGCCCTATCAGTTGCCATATACTATCAGAAGAAAGACTGAACAGTCTCTCATCTCTGAAGAGAACATAGGCCCAGTCGTCCGCTGTCCAATGGCGATGCAGACGGCACCATCTCAAAGGGCGCTACCATGAACCTTCTCAAGTGGGACTCAGAAAACAGGTCTTCGGACGTATAGTTCTGCCTGTCGCAAACGCCTTGCAACAGTTTTCCTGGATATCTGATTTACTGTGGCTGCATAGAATAGACTTCTCATTTGACCAACTGTACCACGCCAGTTACTTTTTACCGTTAGAACTATGTACCGATCGTTTTCGGCCGTCTTACTGCCAGGACGACCTCCTAGCTTGCACCTGCTACACTGGCCACGTGTGTGACATGCTGCCCAAACCTTGGAAACAACACTGTGGGCGATGTCGAATTCCCTAGCAACATCTGTAATTCCTCGCCTTTTCTCCAGCTTTCCTATTATCCTTTTGCGTATAAAATCCTCTAAATGATGTCTACTAGACATGATCTCACTTTCCAGAACTCAACGTTCTTTGTTCCTCCGACCTGTTCTAATGGAACGGCCAACACTCAGTGGGTGCACGCTACGAATGCCTGCAAACCGATGTGTACGCCGTCACGTAACCGACACGTGCGGTAATAAAAATTTGCATCGACATCTTCATTTGCATTGCACCACACCTTTATGCAAGTTCCCATAAGCTGCTACGTTCGATTCTGGGCCTGCCATCATTTACCGAAACATCCGTCCTTAAGTTTTGTCCACCAGTGTATATATATACAGGGTGATTTTAAGCTATGTCGACAAAATAAGAGAGTTGATAGTACTCATCAAGACGAATAATATTATCAATTGAACCTAGGGACAGACTGAGGGCCGCATTCCCTTCAATCAGAAAAGCGTAAAATTCAGTGTCTAAAATGAACTTTCGTCACTGGAAAAACATGAGAATAAACCAAATTATAAGTTTCACAATCCCATTTAGATCAGAGAAAGAACCAATATAGATACTCAAAATGTCGTCCAAGGATGTTGCACCCGCGGAAGAAAGATTGTCCCAGCCTCATGTACACTCATTGTATCGTGTTAATCTTGCCTTCTGCAACAACGATTCTCGTGACGAGATCTTCCACTGATTCCACAGGTGTCTCGTGTACACCAATGATTTCATATACACCGGGTGTCCCAAAAATAACCGACGATTTGAAAAATCAATTAAAGAAAATCGGAAGGTGATAGAAATGTACGGTGTGCTGTATTCTGCTTAGGTAACCAGGGAATTTATTCTCACCAATTTTCAAAATTAGTTACAAAGTTCGTCAACAGATGGCGCTGCTGACTAGGAAAAACTATAAAACAATGTTTTCAAAATAACCACCGTTTGCAGCAACAACGTGGAGCAGTCTGAGGTCAAAATTCGCAGACGCCCGTGCAAACATTTCAGTTTGAATGTTCTGACAAGCAGCAGAGATGCATTGTTCCAATTCATCTACAGTTTGTGGATTGTGACGATACACCTGGTCTTTCAAGTACTCCCAAAGAAAAAATCGCATGGCGGCAAATCTGGCGAATAGGGAGGCGAATACATGCCACTTTGCGTATGCTTCTTGCTTTGAAAACATTGTGTTATAGTTTTTCCTAGTCAGCAGAGCCATCTGTTGACGAACTTTGTAACTAATTTTGAAAATTGGTGAGAATAAATTCCCTGGTTACCTAAGCAGAATGCAGCAAACCGTACATTTCTATCACCTTTCGTTTTTCTTTAATTGATTTTTCAAATCGTCGGTTATTTTTGGGACACCCGGTGTATATATATATATATATATATTGTATGCTATTAAATGATTATTTTGTTCAATAACTTAATCATATCTTTTGTTTAAACTAATTTAACATATTGACATTAAAAACTATCAGTTGCATTGAAAATATGTTATTTTTTGGGGTTATTCTTCAAAAAATGTTAGATTTCTTCAAATTGCAATAATTTTGGCCAGTAGTGTAGGTTATATAACATATTCATAGCAAATACTTTTTAAAAATGTCCAATAAGCTGAAAAATAATAAGAATAATTATGTTAAAAACACAAACTATTAATTCATTTGTGCATTACTGCTGCATTTCATCATTGTCAGAAATATGTAATCAATAGACAAATTCAGTTCAAATTTTCTGAGACACTGTATCGTGATAGACGTCATACAATATGCAATATTATATTGCAGCTTAATATTATATTTGCTAGCGCATATTGGCGTCGACTGAATATGCTAAATTTTACTGTAATCACTGCTTAGAGTAGAAATGCAATAAACCATTTTTCATACCCAACGAGAATTAAATGTGTAACTTAATATGCAATAAATATTTTCAAGCAATAATAGCGTTTCATGATATATTGGAAAAATCTATGACTGTTTCATCTGCGGTCCTGAACGCAGTTTCATATTCTAATATCAATTTATATACATTTCTCTTAATTAACAAACTACGAAATTCATATATCCCAATTTTTACAGGATGAACAGAAAACTGATTTATTAAACAGTGAAATGATCAATTGTTATCGTTTATTCTTAAAAGTAATTGTTAAAGTGTTTCTGAGATATATTTATAGGCTACATTGTTATGTAATTAAACATGTTCATAATTAAAGTGGAGTTACAAGGTTAGCAACAGTTAAGTTAAGGAGCTACGTAGTCTGTTTTGTTTTTCACTTTTTGGGGGTGCATTTAAATGTTTACCATGTTTTTATTAACTCGCTTTCTTGTTTGTTTATTTGTTTGTTTGTTTGTTTGTTTGTTTGTGTGCTTGTCCAGTACAAATCTTGCAATCGATTTTTAACTAACTTCCCGTCTAGCTAGACAATTGAAACTCTTAGAATAGCTCAGAACACGATGACAATTCATTATTTTAATACTTTTAGCCATCTTTAAGCAGGTTTGAATTCATTTTCAATTAATTTATTTTTGTAGAATGGTGCAGCCATCTATCGCCCGGGACGGGAACGAAAAGTTAAACGCAAGTCACATTCGCAATTCCCGAGCTAATTGATACCGTTTTATTACGCATTTGATCATTTTCTTACAAGTTGGTTGGAAAATTCATCAAAAAAATTTTTAAAAAGTATTTATTTATACATAGAATTTTCAAGTTTATATGATTGAACAGAAAATTTAAAAACATGGTATATAAAAACTTCCTTTCATTTTGTAATTTTTAGAGTTATGAGGTTTGACAAAGTTGTATAGGAACCATAAACGGATGCCATAGCATGAAAATACAAAAATCTTATTTTCAGGGGTTACGTTGTTTGTTAATCAGGGGAACGGTACATTCAGAAAAAAAGTATATTAAGTAAATTACAATAATTGTATTTCATGGAACCCTTAATGTAAATCTCAAGATGTTCAATTCTTGTATTCGACATTTAATGCATTTTATTTTTTCGTTTATTATTAATATCTGAAAAACTCATTGAGAAAATAAACTGATAATTTTATACAATTGGTATCATTGATTTTAGTATTCCTTGATCTAATTTTGCGAACACAGCATTAATTCATTGACACAAGTATGATTTAAAGTGCCTTTTAATGTAAACAGAAGTTTGCTTTAGTGAGTTATTTTAAGCTAACCTAATAACTCATTTTTCCAAACAAAATCAAAGTCTAGGAAGTTGGAGCAATCTATTACAAAATATAATAAATTAAATTTTTGGTATAATGACGTTAAACATATTTAAGTACGCTTGTCTATCTCTATAAACAGCATGCTTTTTTAAACAGCTTTAAATAGCTTTGTTCTGAACATACTTCAGAAACATATATTTTTATAGCTCCATGAGTGTAATGGAATACCTTATATAAATATATAACTTTAAATAAAATGGTCTTCCAACCTATTTATTTCAAAACTAAGTAGTGTGATGATCAGTCTTTCCCTCATTTGATGTCATTACTTTGTTCTGCTTTATTTTAGCCTTAAATACGTGAAATTATTTGCATCAGAATCGAATTGGTACCTTATTTTGACTTGCTCTGTGATTCAATGTCCCAGAGACCCTATTATTATGAGTTAAGAATTAATGACATGTAAAACTAATTACAGGACACTGAATTAGCATGTGAAGGGATAAGGAGAATATGCTTTGCGCCCGTCGAAATAGAGATACTTCGGAAATAAGCTAAGTTTATCTCTGAATTATGCAGAAGATCTCAGTCTCGCGATACTGAACATCAGGTCATATGGATATCTCGTCTAGTGAAGCGTAAGTCAATATATAAAGCAGTGTATATTGTCAAATTCTATTAACCTTTTACACGCCAATGTTCCCAAATGGGAACATACAGTTTAAAATTCAATTAAAAAAAAAGTTTCATTATATCAGTCTTGTAAAAATTTCTCATTACAAATAAAGACATACTTGATTTTTTGACATAAGAATTATGTTCCAAAAATAAAATCAGTAGTGTACAGAAATTCGCAAAAAACAGCTTTTTTAGCACTTTCGACATGGCATTACTTAAAAATTCTCCAAAAATAGAAAAATAAACTAAATTTTTTAAAATAACGTAAACTATTCTTATAAGGGTTCACTTTAATGATAAAAAAATAGATATCGAAATTCGGAGAAAAAATGCGCTTTATATAAGAAACCAAAGTTGAATGTTCCCAAAAGGGAACTGGCGTGTAAAGTAGTAGAAAAGTACATGTTTTTTAAATCTCAATGAAACTGTTGAAAAAAATGTTTAAAACTTCAAATAAAGTATTACGTGGTTCAATACACTATGGGAAACGTGTCTAGTTGTTGTTTCATGTTCCCCTGTGTCTCCCCACACCCACGTCTCGGGGGGGAGGGGGGGGGGTTTGGGCGGAAGGGGTAAAGAGTGTTTATGGCTGCAGCTGTGAAACTCTTGTTTATTTCACGGCAAACTTTGCTTTTTATATTTTCTTTTCTCCTATCATGGAATAGGACATTTAAGAACAGCGTTCATGGGGAAACCTCGTGATTGTTTTTTTCTTTTCTCTTTCTAAATACACCGCCACAGCATTTTGGAATCTATACTTCTCTGGGTCGGACATGCCGAATCCAAAGCGATTTTTAACTGTTGAAGAGGCTTTAGATTACCTGGAAACTTTATCAGATGACTCTGATGGAGATGTTATTGATATATGCCAATTCCCCCCTGAAGAAAGTGGATGCATCACAGATGAAGAAGATATAAATGAGGAAACTTTTGAATGCGTTATGCCTGCAGATGTTTGTGGAGAAGTTGAAGTTTTCGCGAACATTTCGGATAACGATTCCATAGGATATGCGGATGTTCCTTCAACTTCGAAAGAACAGCCAAAATCTAAGAGAAAACGATTATCGGGTACACAGAAAAGCACCGACTATTGCTGGAATAAATCTACAACTTTTGAAAAGAAAAGTGTGGAAAATGCAGGCATTGAAGATATATGTCAAGTTTTCCCAGAGATTGTTACCCTTTCCCCAATTGAAATTTTTCATAAATTTTTACCCATAGACTATTTCATTCATTTGGCGAAAATGACAGAACTATATGCCTTACAGAAAGGTGAAACACTGGATTTGGATGAAAATGATATAGGTCAGTTTTTCGGACTACTGCTGTTTAGTGGGTACCATAGCTTACCAGGCGAGGATTTATATTGGAGCACACAAGACGATCTTATGGTTCCAATTGTGCCATCTGTTATGCCAAGGAACAGATTTAGAAAATTAAAAAAATACTTTCATATTGTGGATAATACAAAGTTGGTTCCTGGCGATAAAATGGGAAAAATTTCTCCCATTTATGAAGAACTTCAGAAAAATTTTCGTCAGTTTGGCGTGTTCCACGATAAGCTGAGTATTGATGAGTCGATGGTGCCTTATTATGGTCATCATTCGGCCAAAATGTTTATCAAGGGTAAACCAATACGTTTTGGTTATAAAATTTGGATGCTTTGTTCTGCAAGTGGTTATCCCTATGCAATGAATATATATAGTGGAAGAAGTTCTGAAAATGAAAATTCACCACTTGGATCACGAGTCGTATGGGAACTTTTATCCCATGTTAGAAACCCTGAAAAACACCAAGTGTTTTTTGATAATTTTTTTACTTCACATAAGCTCATGAGTGACTTATCCGATAAGGGCTTCAAAGCTACTGGAACGATTCGAGAAAATCGAACAGGAAGATGCCCTCTAGTATCTTCTAAGGTAGTTTCAAAATGGCAAAGGGGAGGGTTTGATTTTCGAAGTGACGGCAAAGTATACATGTGCCGTTGGAAAGACAGTGCTGTAGTAACTATAGCATCCAATTATTCATCCCATGAACCTCTAAGCAAAGCAAAACGCTTTTGTCGAGTTCAAAAGAAAAAAACTGATATCCCTCAGCCACATCTTATAAAGATGTATAATGAAGGAATGGGAGGCGTCGATTTATTAGATAGACTTCTTGGGACTTACAGACCCCAGTTTCGCAGCAAAAAATGGTACTGGAATTTGTTTAACAATGCCTTGAACATGGCTGTTGTTGCTGGATGGATTCTACACACATATGCACACAAGAACACAGCACAAGTATTGTCACATCTCAATTTTCGGAGAGAAGTAACTTTAAATTTACTACGGATGAAACCAAAAATTCATACCATTCCTGGACCTCGTGTGCATCAGTCAAAATCTTTAAGAAAATCTGATGCACATTATATTGTAGACTTTTCTCAGGGACGTTGTGTTGTGTGCCAAAAAAACACAAGAAAAGGGTGCTATGAATGCGAAAAAAGATTGCACGTAAACTGTTTTCCCCAGTACCACGGACAGTAAACAAAATTTTTTTTAAATGTAAAAAAAGAAAGTATCTTGTGAAACGGTCGGTAAGATTGTTGTTTTTCTATTTCTTATATTTTAGTTTTTATACTTATTAGTTTTTATACACTAGTGTGAAATATTTCCTGTAATTTTAGTCTATAATTGCATCTGCTTTCATATTTTTTCATTTCTACATTTTTTTTGTAATTGTATTGATAAATAATTGTATAGCTAAATTTATGTATGATATAAATTTAACTTGTGTCATTTTTATAATAAACCTTAAAATTTTATATAGAACTGTTTAAAATTTGTATAGAAAAACCTGTGTTTTCATTTTTCTTATTTATATTTTCTTTTATAGGTACATTTAAAAACAAATTTATAATATAGTTTATAGATTTTTTAAGCTTAAAATGTGTAATTCTATAATAAATTAAAAGTTTATAGTTATAACAATTTAAATTTTGTGTAAAGAAACTAAGTTTTAAACCGAGTGCTTTACGACCGAAAACATGTTGAAAAGTATAGCGTTACACGCCAATGTTTCCAAATGGGAACATGCTGAAAATCAGGGATAAAAATTTTTTTTCCGGAATTTTTTTCTTCCATAGTTCTTATAATTGTCTCTAAACGTAATTTTTATGAATTAATAGCACTGATTGATCTCCGATCATAGTGCGGCGTTTAAAAGGTTAAGGTCATTGAGACATCCTCAATGATTTTAACGAATAAATGTTTTTGTTTTAAAATAGGATTACGTTCCTCAATAAGAGTCCTTCGGAGAGGGAAAACTTGTCCTGCGTCGCGAGTTATAATTTTGGGAGCTCGCCAAAACCAGTAACACTAAACAGTTAAGCAGAAAAGTACCAAAATGCATTAAAAAATATATTAAAAAAATTTTTAAATAATTTTTTTTAAGTAATCAAACGATAAGTAATCCTACGCTAATATCCCTCGGTAGTTTCGTTATAGGAGACTACCTGAAATACTTTTATTTATATTTATTCCATGTTTGAAGAGGTTTTGTATATGCATACTCCCTTAGAAAAATATGGTACTTACTTTGTTTCAATACAGCATTTTTTTTTTACTGTTAAGGTTTAGAATTGGTTATAAACGAATTGGTCTTTCAACCTACTTATTTTAAAATTTAGTGTGATGATCAGTCTTTACCTTGTTTGAAGTGATTAATTCGTGATGACTTGTTTTAACTTTAATTCCGTAAAACTAGTTTCGTGATGTCTTATTTTAACTTCAATTCCGTAAAACTTGTTACATCAGAATCAAATTGTTGCTTTATTTCGACTTGTTCTGTATTTCAATATCCCAAAGACCATTACTAGGAATTAAGAATTACTGTTGATGGCCGTTCTCATAGCTGGTTTTTGTGCGTGCATAACACGTCCGTTTTTTATGATTCACGTACCGTTTCAACGCTTTTTAGGGTTTTCGCATGCGCTGAGCATATAACCGTAACCGTGAGCGCCACTTTGTTGCCGTTCACAGAATCCCGAGCTCATACCTCCGAATAACTATATCTGAAATCTCATCTCGATCGGTTGAACGGAATGGCCTCTAGAAGTCCATATATCGGCAAAGTTTTTTATGACGACCCTTTATATTCAATTTTTATTAAGGTAGAACACTGAATATAAACAAATTGATCATTCAACTTACTTATTTAAAAATTAAGTAGTGCTATGATCAATCTTTACCCCGAATGAATTCATTAGTTTTTTCTGCCTTATTTTAGCCTTATGTACGTAAAACTATTTGCATCGGAATCGAATAGCTATCTTATTTCGACTTTCTCTGTGATTCAATATACCTAAGACCATTATTATGAGTAAAGTACTAATGTCATGTAAAACTAATTAAAGAACACTGACTTAACATGTGAAAGGCTAAGGAGAATATATTCTGTGCCCGTCGAAATAGCGATACTTCGGAAATAAGCTGTGCTTATTTCCCACTCATAAGCTGTGCATATCTCTGCATTATGCAGAAGGTGTCAGTCTCGGAATTCTGAACGTCAGGTCATAAAAACTTGCAGTATTAAGAATGATTCAGTGCACAGAGATCTTGTCTAATGAAGCTTAAATCAATATATAAAGCAGTGAATAATGTCGCATTCTGTTTATGTCACTGAGACATCATCACGTATTTTGACATCCGTTATTGTTTACAGACAAACATATTTGTTTTATATATTATTGAATGTTTGAACAGTCCTTGTATTTGCATACTCCCATAGAAACCAAAAAAGTACATACTTTGTTGCAATGCACCCCGTTTATCTTTTCTTTTAAGGTAAGTCATTTATTCACCTAAAAAACAAGTAAAAAGCATAACAAAATAGATTTTAATTTTGCATTATATTAGAAATAAAAGGTTTTACTCTAATGAAAAATTATTAAATTCTTCTAGTTACAAACTCATGAATTAAATGCTTGTTTCCAACCTTTTGTCTAACTTTTACGGTTGCGTGTTGAAACAAATTAAAAATCCATTTATAAATTTAACTTAAAATTGTCCGGTTGTTTAGTAAAGTCTATCAAGTCATTAAGGATTTATTCCAATTTCATATTCTTACAGAACCTTTCAAATGTTTCACCTTCATCTTTAATAAACTCTAAATGAGTTTCAACTTCAGTCTTAAATTAGTGTTGAACTGAATTATTCAGCTCTTTTATTAGATACTGATGTTTGTTATCGAGTGCCTGAAGCACCCAATCTAAGGAAAAGATTAGAAATATAAAGCACGCGATAGATATTTTACTCTTTATTGGTATTAATTTGAATTATTTTATTCCAGGTAAATTATCCTCGGATATTTAAATGTAAAAGGGCGTTGCGTGGTAGCCATTTATGTAACGACAGTTTCATTTGTTTAAAATGAGCAACGTATCAAAATTTAATGTTTCCCCCGATTTTTAGTAAAGGAAAAGGACTAATTTTACAAGCTTTTTTTTTCCAACGCTGCAGACACTTTGCAAACAAAATCGCGACACCCAACCACACCCATTTTTTCTTCTTTTTTTTATTCTTTATTAAAGGAGTGTCATATAGGTTAATAAACATCGCGCCCTATCAGAACACAGCACAGGAATTTATTTTCTCTTATAAATATTTCTTATAGAATCATTATATTCATCTTTAAAATTCAACGAAGACCTATATTCACCGAAAACTTCTAAGAAGATAATAAAGGAAAAGCTCTCCATCTCAAAATATCTTATAGATAATTCAAATACAATATATGAATAGTATTTATATTATTCAAATACAATATTGGAATAGTATTTAGATAATTCAAATACAATATGTGAATAGTATTTAGATAATTCAAATACAATATTGGAATAGTATTTAGATAATTCAAATGCAATATTTGAACAGAATTTAGATAATTCAAATAAAATATTTGAATAGTATTTAGATAATTCAAATACAATATTTGAATTATTTTATAATTTAAAGATGGGGAGCCTCATCTATTTTAAAATGGAGAGAGAGTAAAGAAATAGCTCCCTAAAATAAAACACCTTTTAAGGAATTTAGATAATTCAAATACAATGTTTGAATCATTTTTTAATTTAAAAATAGGGAGTCTGTATCTTAAAAGGGCTTTTATAGAATTTATATAATTCTATTGTAATTATCTTACAATTTAGATATAATATTTGAATTATTTCACGGTTTCGAAAACAAAATTCATCTCATTTTAAGTCTTTGCGAGGTGAACATAAATCACATATTTCGTGTCCCTTGATAACATTAGTGACATGTAAAATTTAGATGAGAGTGTCGGTTCTGAAGTGTACTATTTTCACGGTTGCAGAAGCTTTGATTGGATTAGAATTCCCGAATCGTTTTCGGCTGCATCAATTTTAGCGACCTAATTACATGGGGTGTGAAATGCATTTCACTTCAGTAACACGACTATCATTTCTTTCAGAAAACATTGAAATGACCATAAAATGTAGATATTTTTGTATCACATCAAAACTTAATCTCGTTAAAGGAAAACTTTTTAACATAGTACTAGAAAAAGTAATGAGACTCAGGAGATATCCTCATTCGGCATATAACTATGTAGTTAAGACACAATTATCTCTACTCTTTTATCAGTATCATAAACTTAAGAAATAAAGAAAACTGAAAATGTGAACCATTCTAGGCCTGGTATTCTTTTTATTTACTTACATTTATAGTTTAGGGAAATAACTCCATACCTTCACAAGCTTTCCCAAGAAAATCCATCCTTAAAGCTGCTGTGTACTAGCCCTACTGGATTCGCTCAACTCCATGTTAACCTATGGAGAAAACGAGTCTACTATTGACAGCTACGTACATAAATGCCGATAATCCAATAAAAGTGGTATTTTAAGATAACTTGAACTTTTCTGCACCTTGCGGCAGGATTCATTTTATAAATTGCGTCCACCAAAGGAATTTAGGGACGTTTAAAACACACTATATCATATATCTTTTCCCGAATATTGTAAATTTAAAAAAATTATTTGCATTTTTTAAAAACGAAAAGTGCCCCAATATGTAAAGTTTCTTTCTCTAATAGAGTACATTTTTGGAACGAAGTTCTTTTACGTGGCTTACAGTAGAGTGAACTGGCAGGAATCGTCCCGCAACGGAAAATCGTTATGAACCCTTCATAAGAGCTTTTTTTACCGGCTCTGTGGCTAAATGGTTATTCGCATCGGACCTCTGCGGTCCTGCGGAACATCGGACAACGACAGCAGATGTCCCCGGTTCAAATCCCCGCACAAGCGCTACCAGCAATTTAAAAACCCTTCACTGCACACTGTATCAAATTTGATACATAAGTTATTTTTCCCCTTTACATTCAAAAGCAATATTTTTTATCCACTTTTGCACCTTATATTAATTTTGAAACATCATAGCAAAGCTTTAAATCACTGTTAGTTACATTTTCGTAGTATAGATCGCAGCAGGAATACAACTGCGAACTCAGTAAAAGATAGCCGTTCAATTCATACCAGACCTGCCTTACTATTTGGTATATTTTCAGTATTTTAAAGTCAGTTTACATCTTTGAAAGTTTTATAAATATATTTTAGAGGTACGTAGCTTTCATAATTATTAATAAAATACATCTTTAATCTTTTATAAAAAATTCAAATATGATTTCAATTTTATGTATCAAAAATGATACATGGTGTGCTTACGCCATTTTTTTTAAGGAAATGGCGGGAAGAAAGTTTTTAACACAGAAAGAAATTGAGGAACTTATGAACAGATCGTGGAGTGATCATAGTGAAGATGGATCTGATTCAGAAAGCGATGGCAGCACAGGTGATCCTAATTATAAACCAAACAAAGTTTGTGATGAAATTTTTGATGGTAGTAGTGATTCGGGAGATGAGGTATAATTACTTGATAATAGCGATGTTCTTGATCTGCCTAATGATGGGAACATGCCAAAAACTAATAGACATAATACAGGGAGAAAAAAGCCTGAAATCAACTGGAAGAAAACTAATTTACTTCTAAATTATGATAAAATTTTATTCCGAGGTGACGAGAATCTCGCTCCTGAAATTATGAATTTAAACACACCTCTAAATTTTTTTAGTTATCTTTTTACAGAAGATTTGATTGAGCATATAGTTCAAGAAACAAATTCATTCAGTGTGCAAAAATACCCAGAAAAGTGTGTCAATGTAACGAATTTAGAAATTAAACAATACATTGGTATTTGTATAACGATGTCTATTGTACATGAACCAAACACTAGGACATATTGGTCACCTGCCATAGGCAATGATGTAATAAAAGAATGTATGTCATTAAAACGCTTTGAAAATATACAACAGTAAACAACCACCAGTAAACAACCACCAGTTGACAACAGTAAACAACCACCAGTTGACAACAGTAAACAACCACCACATGATGACCCTGAGCATGATCGTTTATATAAACTTCGACCAGTTGTAAATGCTTTACTTGAAAGATTTTATGCCGTCCCTATGGAATCGCGTCTTTCTGCTTAAACTTATTTATTGTTTGTTATTCTTTTAATTCCCACAGGATTTATATTGTGTCATTAATTTATTTTTGTTGGTGATTAAATAATAAAATTAATCCGATTAAAAATTATGCTAGGTAACATCTAAATCAAAATAATTAATTTATATATTAAAATTTTTAATTTTAATAAAAATAATGAATTTATATATTAAAATTTTTAATTTTAATAAAATAGAGAGAGAGAGAGAGAGAGAGAGAGATAGTTGGTTGAATAAAAGAGGGCTGTGCTTTTTGGCTTGACAAAAATGCACTAGTATATAATCAATAGAAATATACATATTAAATCACGTTTAGAGTTGAAAAAATAAGGTAAGGAACTTCGTTCCTGACGGGGGTCCCCCGACCGCACAATTTTTTTTTTAAATCTTTCAATCCAATTGGGCAATCCTTGGACACATTTTTTCCATAGGTTAACACTGAGGTGAGCGAATCCAATATGGTCAGTACACAGCAGCCTTAAGGGAAATTTTGACTGAGTTAGCTAGGACCTCAAGATCGTACAACGTTGACACAATATCTTCATAAAAATTTCTACTAGGTGCATAATAGCTGGCATCTTACTTGTTTAGAAAAATTTCGGCCCCTCTTCACACTTATTTTTCACAAATAGACAGTTCTAACATCATAGAAGAAGAGACAGGTTTTTCAATTAATTGACAAGTTTTCCATATGATTTAGTACGCAAATCTCAAATTTTTTTTCCTTATATTTTTATGTGGGTGCTTAATTCTGGCGCCAAATATGCTCCTTAAAATCTTCAACTTCACCAAGATGAAGCCTTCCAATATCTTATTTTTTATTGATAATTATTTCCTTCACTGTATACAAATCTTACTTGTTGACATTTTACATGCAGTGACGCTCTGTGTTCCTCATGTTGGTAGTTTTAACAGTATGGAAAACGAAATTTATTTTACAATCAATCCTTAAATCTTAAGGATGGTTTAGCACAGTATCATAAAATTCCCTAATTTTGTGTGCGTAACCCACTACCGTCCATATTTCAGTAATAGCATATTAAACTGTTGCAGAGGGTGAATTATTTTAAACCTTATGGAAGAACCCTGTATTTCATCTTTAAAAAAAATGAATCAAGAGAAACGTCAAACCTTAGAGCACAAAATTATTTCAAATCCATGCAGTGAATTTCGCAGTGAAATGAAGTTCTTTTAACGAAATAAAGTACGACATTTAAAAATTATCAGAGTAGAACATCATCGTTTAAAAAACGAATACATATACATGCATATGCCTTTAAATGTTATTTTGAAAGATGTTGTGTATTTAATTCCCTCTGGCAAACAAATATTAAATCGAAACTGAAGTGGAATTTTTGTAGTTTTCACCATGTCTTTATTAATTTGCTTTCTTGTTTGTTTGTGTGTTTGTGTGTTTGTGTTTGTCAAGTACAAATCTTGTAATCGATTTTTAACTAACTTCCCGACTAACTAGACATTTTAAACTTTTAGAATAGCTCAGAACACGATGACAATGCATTTTTTAAACACTTTTAGCCATATTTAAGCAGAATTAAATTCCTTTTCAGTAATTTTCAGTTAATTTTGTTTTATAGACTAGTGCAGCCATCTATTGGCCGGAACGGGAACGAAAAGTTAAATGCCAGTTAACTTCCAATTAACTTCATTTTCTTTCATGTTGTTGGGATAATTCATCAAAAAATGTTTTTAAAAGTATTTATTAATGCGTAGAATTGTCAAGTTTATATGATTCAACAGAAAATTTAAATACATGGTATATAAAAATTTCTTTTTATCTTGTAATTATTTTCTTTAAATCACAAAATTACGATGATATTAGACATAATTAAAACGTCTGCCTGTTTTATATATTTCCTGAATATGGAACGAAATTATCACAAAAGTACTTCCGTTGTTCAAATACCCTAAAAACTAAGTACACTGCTATTTAAAATTCATATTCACAGTTTTATACTTATGGGGAAACCTCTGAAATGCATCAATGCATGTTTCCATTTAATTTAAAATGCAAAAACTTCATTAATACAATTTTGTTTTTTAATTCTTTAAGCTCAATTACTGTAAATATAGACTTTAATCTATTGTACTAAAATCATTCATCGGTCTCTTAAAAACAAATTTTCGTATTGAAACGTCAAAGCAAAACTAAATTTTTTAATTTTTAGGGGGAAAGTTATAAGTGATAGGAAAATTTTTATCTACGCTTATGTGACAATTTATTAAAATTATTCAAGATAACACACTCATTATACTTTGTCATGCGTAGTACAAAGAAGAGGCTTGGAAAGATCAAATATCTGCCCTTGCTGTGAAAAATGTGTTAAGTCCAAAATGGGCTAAAATGATATATCAAACCAGACATGTTTGAAAAACCAAGGGCTATTGCAGGATACAGAAAGCTAAGTCCAATTCCACTCCTAAATAATTTTATTCATCAAGGAAAATTTGGAATATGTGAAACAAAACACAAACATGTTAGAGTTAAAGGAGTTATGTCCCAATCAAGGACTTAACACTCTTTACTCAACAAAAATAAAATTAAGAAAAATTTACTTTAAAAAAATTAATATTAAACTAAAAAAATTGACTTTACAAAAGCCGTTTATTTTCTATCCCATTTTTCTCAAAACTGCGATTTGTACTTGACACTCTTGCACTGCAAACACATATATATAACCTGACGACAAAAATGCTCATTCATTTATGATTATATCTAATAGTTTCTGAATTATAAGTTTAGTTCCTAGTCAGGCTGGGGCATTTACATGGCTTGGGTTTAGTGGTTCTGTCGTCTTTATCTCCTGCTTGGAAAAATACTATCTTAAATTAATTTCTCATAGTTTCTTTAGCAAATGCAATTACTGAGACAACTACGTCACATGGTTCATGTCTTTAAACAGAGGGTATTCTAATTCAGGCTACCTTCTTTATATTACTGACCTTTTAATTCATTATGTTTCATAATTATAATTTTATTTCACTCCTCCAAAATAATTTTTAATTAGGAATGTGATACAACTCCAAAATGCAGCATTTGAGAAAAATCGACTTAAAGAATACGATACAGCTTGAACTGGCATTACAATAAAACTGACACAACTGCCCTCAGGTGGACAAATTGCGATATAGAGATGTATCGCTTTTCGTGCCAGGATGGGGAACTTCATACATATTTATTCAATGACGTAACCTCAGAATTGCCATTTTTTTACTTGTATCAGTTTTCTTACCGGGGTGCGATATGTATTCAAATCGCCCTTCTCCCAAAGGTACTATTATTTGTAAACTTCACTCTATCTCTCTCCCTCCAAAAAAATTGACGCATGTTCATACATTCCGTCCTGTCAATTAGTTGTTTACAAGGTTTTGACTTCAACCACACTTTAACGTCATATTTCCCTCTTGATTTTTTCCAAAACACTTCGGAACACCGATCTGCATTCACTCACCACGTTTGAGATTCATTTTGAGTTATGATGATATGTAGTGCCTTACGATGAGATGCTCCCTATAGCTTTGAACTTCAAAAATTTAAGGATACAGTCTGAAATGAAGGCCTTATTTGAATTGTGAGCGAACTCCACTTTTAAAAAAATGAAGTTAGCCTCACTTTTATGTTCATACGAGTCATTTCTATCTTATTTTAAATCTGCTACATATCCAGCTTATTGGGCTGCCAACAGAGGGCATTACAAATCAGACTTCAGCAGTCATTTCTCAGCACTCATTAGACTTTAAGGCTATGTATCTCAAAATGAACAAAAATGAAGTTGGTCCACAATTCAAATAATGCCTTCAAATAGTCTGTTGGAGGTACATCTTCGATTAATTATTTGTTTTAAATTATTGTGTTCTACTAGTATACAGTCTGGAATGCAAAATTCTAAAAAAAAAAACCTTTTTTTATTTTCTCGTATTAAAACTAGTATAATACAAAGCTCTTATAAAACATGTTTTACCTGGTAATGTAAATGTCATAGGAACGTAAGGTTTGCGTTATTTTATTCTGTCTTCTATTAGCGCGTTCCTTGCTGGGTATCTACACGTTAAGACTTTTTCTCGGAGAGAATTTTTTTCAATATTTGCTTGCTTTACAAATTCCTTACAAAGTATATTTCTCTTAAATTTCCTACAACACTTCATATTATTTTTCATTAACTAGTATTTTTATTTATCATTGTTCTATTTTTCATTAAACTTGATTCAGGATATTAAATTTATAGTATAAAAATTTTAAAACTTTTCACCCCAAGCAAAAATAACCTGGACAAAAGATTTTTTTACCTTAAAATTATGAAATATTTTATGAAAACAATATTTTGAGACAAGCTATATTAAAGTCTTTCAAAGGAAAATGGGAAAAATATTCAGAATTATTCGTTCGGATGTTAAATAAAAAACGGAACATGATTTAAGTTTTAAATTTGAAATTTCCTAAAACATTATTACAAAATTCTTAAGTCTTTTTCACAAGTATAATGTCCTTTATATAAAGGAAAATTTTATGGAAAAGCCATTACAAAATATGCCTTCAAAAATTAGATTCCCGTACGAAATATTTGTCTACGACAAAAACAAGGTCATCAGATATTTGACTTTTGATAAGAGTAGATACTGTATATTACTTCATCCGCAGCTCGAAAAACATTTCGATACTACAAATATTAAATACGATAGTTAAAAATAATTTGCTTGAAAGTTTTTATTTACTAACAGTATGGAATTTCCGAGAAAGTAAAGTAAAAGTGAAATACAAATTTTGAATTTTCCTGAAACTAAATTTCAAAATATTCAAGTCTTTTCATGAGTATAATGTTCTTTAAATAAAAAAAAAATTTGCATAAAAATCATAACAAAATGCGTGCAAAAGTTAGATTCTCATACGAAATATTTATCTTTGACAAAAACGAGATCATGAGATATTCGACATTTGATAAGAGTAGATAATGTATATTACTTTGTCCGCAGGTTGAAAAACATTTCGATACTACAAATATTAAAAATGCGATATTTAAAAATAATGTGTTCGGTAGTTTTCCTTTACAAACGTTATGGAAATTCACAGAAAGTAAAGTAAACGCGAAATACAAATTTTGAATATTCCTAAAACTAAATTTTAAAATGTTCAAGTCTTTTCATAAGTATTTTATTCTTTTTATAATGAAAAATGTTGTGAAAAAATCCTGCAAAAGTTAGATTATCTTGCGAAATATTTATCTTTGACATAATTGAGGTAGATATTCGACATTTTATAAGAGTATATAAAGTATATTACTTTGTTCGCAGTTTGAAAAACATTCCGTTTACAACAAATATTACAAACGATAACTCCATATAACGTGCTTGGTAGTTTTTATTTTCAACGGTAGGGAACTTTTATGAAAGCAAAATAAATGCGAAAATTAACATTACAATAAAGAGGCATAGCAAAAGAGTAAATCAATCCTTTATTCTGCAAGCATGTTATTTCGAGTTTCCAAATTATATCTATATCCTCAATCTAAACATATACCAGTTAACAAGGTTTCAATGTCGTAGACATCCAATTAAACTCGAAATCCAAATTCGTAGAATTTACACCGCAATTACCTTGCATGTAACTTTACCGAAAATGTTTAATTTAGGTTCAAATATTGTGATTTCATACTATGTTCATACATTTCTGGACCCTTTTCCATTAGTTGCCCTAAAACACAGAATAAGATACATTATTTAGTATGTTAAGTGCATTTAACATATGAATAGATATTTTAAATTATTCAGTTACTTATGAATGTGAACTTAGAGGAAAGCAGGGCTGAATTTGGAGAACTTACAATTGTAAAATATGTGACAAAATATGTTTTTGAGTAATAGTTTAAAATTATCAAATTTAGTGTGCTACGAACGACGATATCATTTAAATTAATAGAAATAATGATAATTTAACTATTTGTTTTTAAACATTATATTAGATATTAAATCAATCAACCAAAGGAAATCCCCCATAAAATTTTTCTTCAGTTCAAAAAATTATTTCAAGAAGAAGAACCACTGGGGAAACTAAAAAAGTGAGACTTTGAATATTTTGGGAAATCAAAGGAAGTAAGTAATACAAGGAAGAGATAATTTTTGCTGTAATGCAGGTATGTAATCTAAATAGCATCGAGATGGTCAATCTTTTGTTGTCGTCGTGTGGAAATTTCGCCAAACTGTTTGCAGTTGCTTCTCCAGGTCATCTATATTGCTTCATTGTTGTAGTCTACAATTTGACTTGTTCTCGTGCTTGTTCGGAAAAAAGTATGGGGTATAGGAGACCAGAAAATGTGACAATGTATTAAAGATAATTTTGAAGTATGTCGTGCCTGATAAGATATGGATATCCTGTAAAACCTAATACCATGTAATATTTCAGAAGTCCTGCATGAGAGATTGTAAGATATCATATCATAAATACAATGGTGAAATAAGTTAAGAGAATTTGCATATTTTATCGAATTTCCTGAAAAGAACTAAACTGAATGTAAAACCACTGCTTCCAGACAAAAATGCAAATCTTGTACGTCAAATACGTAAGCGTACACGTGTGTGTAGGTGGAGCCAGTAGAGAAACAGGCCTTATAAGCGCGCGTAAGTTAAGACGCATTTCGTTCGCTAGCACACCTAGGCACACCTTGGTGTTATTTTGCAGCAATCGGTTAATTTCAAATTGTATCGGTAAAAATGAGTTACCACCAACGTTTAGATGATGGAATGAGGTGACGAATTGTGGGGAGGCTAGAAGCAGGCCAGTCTCAAATTTGTAGTCCAAATTTGTAGAGAGTTAAATTTAACACCCAGCGTCGTGTGTAGCTTATGGAAACAGTTCCAGGATACCGGATCCATCGAAAGAAAGCCTGGGCAAGTTCGTCCAAGAGCCACGACGGCCAGAGAAGATCGCCATTTGTCGATTATAGCGAGGAGTAACAGGAGTACTACAGCTTCTCAGCTCTCTCGTGACTTATATGCAGCCACAGGAACCCGTGTAACAAGGGTGACTGTTTCCAAAAGACTTCATGAGATAGGGTTCTTTACAAGAAGCCCTGCTGTTTGCGTCCCGCTCACTTCTACGAACAGGAGAATCCGTTTATCATGGTGCAGAGAGCATAGAGATTGGAGTATGGATCAATGGGCGACCGTTCTCTTCACAGATGAGTCCCAGTTCAGCCTAAACACCGATTCTCGCCGTACGTTCATGTGGAGAGAACCAGGAACCCGCTACCTACCCTCCAATGTCCGCGAAATCGACCATTATGGCGGAGGAGGTTTAATGGTCTGCGCAGGCATCATGTTGGATGGCCGCACACCTCTCCATGTCTTTGAAAGAGGCACTATGACTGGTGTGTTGTATAGGGATGAAGTCTTGGAGCCCTATGTTCACCTTTTCAGGGCTGCAGCTGGCCCTGAGTTCATTTTAATGGACGATAACGCGAGGCCACATAGAGATCTTCTGGTCGACGATTTTCTAGAGAGTGAGGATATTCGCCGAATGGATTGGCCAGCCAGATCTCCAGACCTTAACCCTATAGCGCGTGTCTGGGACGCTCTGGGGAGGGCAATTGCAACTCGCAACCCTTCTCCGAGAACCATCCAGGGAATGAAAACAGCGTTGCTGAACGAGTGGGACCAATTGCCACAGGAAATGATAAACTGCCTTTTTTGAAGTATGAAATAACGCTGCGAGATCTGTATATCTGTAAGAGGGGACCATACCCCCTATTAACCCATCTATTAACCCGTTTTTTTTGTTTATTCTGCAACCGCTGTTTCATACCTTCCGACTCTAACGAGTGTTACACACAATCATGCGTGCGTATTACAATTATTGAATGGTTATTTGTTTTGTATTGTATCAATGTATGTACATATCAAATTTCATTAAAATCGGTACAGTAGCTCTAGAAATAATCGACCAGGTCTGCAAATTATCTTAATTTCTTGCACCAGTGTATTTGATTTACGAAACAGACTGATATTTAGTGATACCAAAAGGGATGGAATATCTTCAGTGATAATTTCCATAGCCAGATTTCCAAGTCGATCGATGGCCGATCAGCTAAGGCATTGAAAATCGATAACATTGTCCTCGAGTCCCATAGTTATCTTGGGTGTTTGGAGCCGTAAGATTTAGACTTTGTGGCTTACCTCAAAAGATTCTCTGAGAGTATCAATGTAAAACCATATATACTTTCAGATTTATTTACAGTTGACCTCATTCACAAAACTTTGGTTACTTGTTTACCCAGCTTTCACCAAACATGAATGCCAATGTTGACTTTTCATAGATAAAAGAAGGATTCTTCAAAAGACATTTTGTAATTTCATTCAAATGCATGCAAGGATTTTTTGATTATATATGATGAAGACTTCGATTCCGATGACGATATAAGGAAGATTTGCATATTTGGACCTCCGTTTCCTGTAGTCGCAAAGGAATGATTCTTCTTGAAATCTCAAGTTGCGAGAAGGATGCAGTGTATATCCTGTAATATCTCTTTGCAAAGCTATTGGTGATGTTTCTGCAGTAAATATTATCTTCGTGATCAACCTCTGAAGCATCGCATAACCTTCTTTTGTAAGGTATTTGTAAGGAATAAGACCCCAATGGCACTAATCTCTGGGAACTATACCTTCGACTGAGTTGCGGAGTGATGCAGCTAAATCACCACCCAGCCTCCATCAGCCAAATTAGTCTAAGAAAGTTATGCAATTGCTTAAAATGTCCTTCGTAAGTTCGTAAAATCCGCTTAAAGAAATGCCTTTTGTTACTGATTTCGGATACAGAAAGCATTTCGTGAAGAGTCTATTTAAGTTGAAAGAAACATTACTTAAATTGGAAGTTACAAATTACATTCTGTGACAGTAGGCACGAAAAATATAGTTCCTTTAACCGGAAAGCAAAAACTACGCGTTCTTTATTTTAACGTGGAAATTCATATGCAAAGCACAGAAATATGATGCGACTGATGTGACACCTTAAGCCGAATTTCTAATGATGCACATGGCTTAATACCAAGTTCTTGTTTGTTGACATTTACCATGTGCAGAATATTTTACCCACGTGCTTTATTTGTTTTGCCTCTGACAGTACGAACAGTTCATCAAAAAGCAAGCATAACATATACTCACACGAAGTAAATCCCAGTTATAATTATGCAAGAAGGAACTTCCAATTTTCAACAAACATTAAACCACTAGATGTGAGAAATTGAGAAAAAAAAGTAATATCTGCAAGGAAAATTTTCGACTTCATAATGTTTCACTGTGAAAATGGTATTGCACGTTTTATTTCCAGTTTATTGGAGGCAATACCACTTATTCAAAATATGTAAAGGTAATAAAAATGGTACGTGTAAACTTCGCATCACTAAGGTGCTACTGATATAACTTTGACGGATTTGCTTTTCTAAAATGTGAGTAAAAGAAGCATTATAGAAATACTTTTCCGAGATTTATTAGAGGAAAAATAAATATAAGTAATGCATATTTTTTCCTTTCAATACATTTAAATACCTTTATACATTTATAAACTTGTATAACCATTTATAAACATTTATAATACATTTATAAACCTGTACCAGACTATTTCTAAATAAAATATTGTATTCGGAATGAAAGATATAAATTATTTTATTTGATTTTTACTTTGCATATATTACATACGACGCGCGATGGTGTAGTGGTCAAAAGCATCAAGCTGCCACGCCACAGTTCCGGGGTTCGACCGTGCGATTGAGCAAGGTCGACTCAGCTTTTCCTCCCTTGAGTGGGTCGATAAAATGAGGACTAAGCATACTTGGGAACTAAACTTTGGGGGTCCGACGTCAAGTTGACCACCTGACTGTGACATATGCTGTATGGCACTCCAAGCCCACGGTCAAGAAAGTGGAGATGGGCACCGCAGTCCTTGGTCCACAACAGACTGTTGCGCCATGAATTAAATTTAGTTTTGTATATATTATATACAATAATTATCATACCTAAAGAGAAATATGAAATGATTAAAGTCTGGAAGTTTTATTTTCAAATAATTTTATTTAATTTATGCCTTACTCCAATGGGTCCTGTTTATAGAGTTAAGAGGAAAATATGAAATATTTAAACAGTATGCATACTACAATAAAATATATTTTCAAAAATGTGTAAAGTTCCGTCCATACCGTTTCAACATTACTACACATTGCAAACAATACATATACCTTTTATTTAACATGTATCCGGTTGTACTTATCAACATTTCTATTTAACTAAAATCAGCCATCCTAACGCAGTTCATAACAGTCATTAATCAAGATTACGTGCAATTTCACCTCAAGATTCATAACTACAGAACTCGTGATAGGGCAGGCATATTTATGCAATAATTTAGAGTGCTCCCTTTAGCAAGGGGGATTCATTTTCCAGGACGATGATTATTTTCTACGGCACATTTACACAATGCATAATTAATAGATGAACAACAATTAGATGTTGTTTACTGTATAATACTGATGGCTAATTATGTTAGCAATGGTAGTATTAAAATGGCACTTGTTACATCTGTAAGGAGCATAAAAACTGTACGTATAAAATTTCGTTTTCTTGCTTGTATGATCATTTATTGCAATTCTTTTCCATTAATAAGGACATAATACAATTAAATTAAGATACATTATTTTTTATTTAAATTTTACAGATAAATTTCTTTGATACTAGCTGAATACTCGTGCTTCGCTACGGACTATATTCAAATTAAATGAAATGGTCCACTTATTTAATTAAGGCCATAAATAAATATATATATATATATATATATAATACAACGGTCAATGTATGCAATTAATGATAAAAAAACAAAAAAATATTTATAAAAAAAATCGTAACAGATATTTTTATAGACAAAATAATGTAGAAGAAAACATTCAAATTAAAAACAATGGTCAATATATGTAATTAATTTGTATATTTAATATCTATAAAACATACTAATTTGAATTATATTCTTAAAAATCTTCATTCTCAATCTAGTGGTTAAATGTTATCTTTTACCGTATTTTAACATTTTTTTGTCAATTTATATGGTTGTTATGCATGGGACGATAAATTAATTTAAAGTATCACAAAAAGAAAAGAAACCATGTGATCGGCATTTAATAAATTAAATTCTTAAAAGTAATCTTTAAAAATTTACCAAAAATCAGAAAATGGAGATAAAGATTCGAAAAATATTTCATTATAAAGGAATGTTTATGTTCTTTATCGTGATATAAATTTTATAACCCTCAAATTATTATTTTAAATGCAAACTTTAAAGAATGTTCAAAAATAGCTAAATAATTCAATTTTAAAAATCTAAGAGGAATTTTTCAAAAATCTTTCAGCCCTCATGCAAAATTTCAACCCTTTAGT